>JAZGUH010000647.1:0-210833 GCA_037893225.1 Hippasteria phrygiana | reverse complement strand
AATAGACTGCATGCCACAACCCAAATCTGTAGCTTCAGTGTGTGTTCAATATCCAAGCAATGCAGGACGTCGACATTGAATTGCTTGTCAGAGTCGCCGAGGTGCAACAAAGGAATTTCTCCTTGGGGTTAAAGTCTGGCAACCCACCGACCTATTAGTTATTAATCGCTGGTGTAGTTGTGGGTGTGTTCATGTGTGTTTATACCCAGCACGATATGGGGCAGATGGGTATCCCCCTTTTGTCCCTACCCTATACACTCTCCAGACTATTGTTACCTAACACATACCCCCCAGACATCTTAAAAGAAATTTCTGAGATTCCAGGAACAAAATGACCAACACAAAAGAGGGGGAGGGTTTCCCTCTGCCCTATATCGTGCATCATTATGCAAGCCGCAGTTCATGTATACTTTCAAACCCCCATGCAGGTCCCCCCCCCCCCCCCCGAAATTTCAGCCAGTTACGCCACTGCTTCCATCACATCTCCCACCTTGCTAACACCCCCACATATGATGCACGATATGGGGCAGAGGAAACCCCCCTCCTCTTTGTGTTGGTCATTGTGTTCCTGGAATCTCAGGAATTCTTTTCAGATGTCTAGGGGGGGATGTGTTAATAGGTAACAATAGTCTGGAGAGTGTATAGGGCATAGGGACAAGGGGGGGATATCCCTCTGCCCTACATCGTGCTGGCTATAGCGGCTATAATTCTTTGTACGATGGAGTCCGGGGGGCGTCACCCGGGGCGCGGATGTCAGCTGGGAGGGGGGGGGGGGGGGGGACGTGCCCCTCCGTGCAACCCCCGTAGTTATACGCCACATGGATTACAACAAAGAAACTGTTTGAATGAATTTGCAAATTTGATTAATTTGACTGCCACTGAACGATACAAAGTTGTGGATTTGCTTGTCTGCAGTGAGTGTGTACCAGGTACTCTGTCAACAACAGTTAAAATTCACGGTGTCATTGTTACAAATTACCAGGCAATGACAGGACTTGGATACCGTCACTAGGCGGCCAAAAAAATCGGTACGAAGGGCATTGTGTACTCAAATATTATGTCATTAAAGGGAATTATTTCTAGTGCAAATGTCTATACTCGGTGCGGAACCAGATGCGGAGGGGGGGGGGGGGGGGGGGGGGGGGGGAGGGGGGACCTTCCTGCACAACAATCTTAGACCGGCCATCCGTTTTCCCTTTTTATTTTATTACAATCTCAGACAAGGCCCAGTCGGCGACCTTTTTTATTTATTTTGAATGAGCAGTTGTTTAAAACGTCTTCTCTGCCTGCTTGTTTGTCAATTTGTCTGTCTGCGTTTTGTGGTTTGGTGTTGATATCTATTAGGTCTGGCCCCCCTTGGAACAATTGCTGGCTCCGCCCCTGCTACTGGTTGGAGTTAAGCTTTCATAGGTATTGTTTGAAGCTATGCGTGGTGGTGTTTAAAGCGGGGAAAGCAGGTTGTGGGTCCACCAATTTGTGATAAGGTCTCGACGTTTCGAACATAATAACAGTGTGCTCCGTTTGTATTCAGGAGACTGCTCCGTGAGCGTGAGTTCAAACCGATCAAGTTGCGTGATGTTGTGTACCAACGCTGCCGACTTAACTATGGAGCTGGAAATGGAGATGGGGAACACTTTCCAGATTAATTAAGATCGGACTTCACGAATTATGAACAAACTTTCACGCAGACTTCTGATAAAATTCACAAATTAACTTTAATGAAACACTACGGCAACTAAGTATTTAACCAATAATTTCAGGGCTCGATTTAGTTGCTAGCCCGGTGTACAAACACTAGTCAAGATTGCTCCAAGCTTGTCAAACTTCTTAGGTTGCCCTGCGGGCTACAGTGATAAAAATCGGCAACTTCATAGAACTATGATATGAAGTGAATAAAGCAAAAATGAAGATCATTTGTTAGGCAAAATCCTTGATATATTTCATGGAATTTCCTCAAATTCTTTTCATTATAATCGCATTTTGTTGATTTTTGCACTAAACCTCGCGGTTGTTCCCATCATTATTTTTCAGACCTGTTTTACCATGAGACCTATTGGCGGCTGTAATGAGCATTTTGTCATGAAACATTTCTAAATTGTCAAATTGTGGCAACGGGCCAGTGAAAACTTTATAAGGGCTAGTGAAATGTGCAGTTGACTAGCCCAGGGGGCTATAGCCAGGGAAAAAAGTGCAAGGCCTGAATTATTTATGGGCTACTTTTAAATGGATCGGCACAGATCTGTGTGTCATTATGTTTATTTAATAATGCCTTGTTCGGTTATTTCAGGTTTGATAATGTGCTAATGGGGCGTTAGTAATTTTAGTACAATTTATAGGCCACTAGCTGTTATCGCTGAATTGAAATAACGAGGCGGGGTCCGATGTCCAGTGAAGGGATCGTCGCACAAAACCGGGGTGAAACTTTATTAAAAACACAAGATACATGTATGTTTCACAAGGGTTACCGGGGTTATTTCGGTTAATATTTATACAACTTTGATAGTACGGATGGGTCTTATCTATAGCCAGATTATAATACCCTACCGGTACGGGTACGCATCGTATAGCTTGTCACCCTCGGTGGTCCATGTACATGGTCCAACACTACAAAAGATCAACCACCATAATCGTTCGCAGTTTGTCACATTGCAACTTTTGTTGACTGACAAAGTTGGGAACGCGGTTAAACAAACCAGTTAAAAAGGCCATACAAGTCTGATTTCGTCTGCCGTCCAGCCGCAATGGGAGAAAAACCGGTCGAGGATGAGAAACCACTGGTTGTGTCACCGGTAAGTATTCGTTTATCATTTGTACCAGGGTTTCATAGCCAGCTGGATAATTGCAATTGCGGTCCAAAAGTGGTTCATGTGTTTATTTCTCCATGGTTCATGTGAGCTTCAAGTTGAGGTCAGCCACGGGGAGGGTTAAAAATACTCAACTGTTTCCATGCTTCAACTGTCTAACAGGGGAAAGCTACTGTATGGCTCATCTTGTCGACCTTCTCCGTGTCCGTGGGGAGCTCATTGCAGTTCGGCTACGGGACTGGGGTACTGGCGGCACCCTTGCCGGTGAGTTTATGCTGAGCGGCGGCGGCGGCGGCGGCGGCGGCGGCGGCGACGACGACGACGACGACGACGACCGTGCCATGCATGTTTCTCATGTCATTTCCCCTTCCTTTCCGCAGCACATCGACGAGTTCTTCAACACGTCAAACTATGACAGGAGAGAGGCATACCTTAGCGGTGAGGCTCTTCAGTGGTTGTCGGCCTTCACCGTGTCCCTCTACTGCGTGGGCGGTGCTTTCGGCGCCCTGTTCGGCGGTAAACTCAGTGACATTCTCGGCAGGCAAGTCACTCATCCCAACTTCAATTTGTTTATGTAACTCTCACAAAGGCTACGCAGGCAGGGCAGCATAAAAACACAACCTGCCACACAGAGAAAAACGTTGTTTAAACTTTTAAACAACTCCGGGTTGTTTAAAAGTTTAAACAACGTTTTTCTCTGCGCAAGTAGGCCATATTTTTTTCGGCGAACGAGGGGCTTATGTTCCAATAATCCGCCGAGAATCATCATCTCGTTATTTTTTGTGTTTTTTTCTTTTTGTTACAGAAAGGGGGCCCTTCTTCTGAACAACGTTTTCTCCATTGCGGCAGCGCTGATGTTTGGTTTTAGCGGCCGTAACTTCGCCAATAATTTTGAGATGGTGATGATTGCACGTGTCGTTATTGGTTTCATGGTTGGTGAGTATATCTAATCGATAAACCGATCCTAAATTGACTGACTGATTCATAAACTGATATGGAGATTAATTAAATTGGATTGGAGTTACAAATATTAGGTCACCGAGTTCGTGAATAACAATGATCAATAAGGATTGATTATCAAGTTATTTGATGATTGTTGATCATCAGGTTATTCGATGATTATTGATTACCAGGTTGTTCGATCACCATCGTGCCCCTGTATCTTGCTGAGATTTCCCCCGTCAATCTTCGCGGAGCGATTTGTACTTGCCATCAGCTGGCAATCACCGTCGGTATTCTACTGGCACAGGTATAGGCTTTTAACACTAGCTTAACACTGGTGTACTTTAGCACAGGTAGGCTTTTAACACTAGCTTAACACTGGTGTACTTTAGCACAGGTAGGCTTTTAACACTTTAGTTTAACACTGGTGTATTTTTAACACAGGTGGGCTTTTAATACTGGCTATATACTTTAGCGCAGGTATGCCCTTAACACTGGTTTAATACTGGTATACTTCAGCACAGGTAGGCTTTTAACACTAGCTTAACACTGGTGTATTTTAGCACAGGTAGGCTTTTAACACCGACTTAACAGGTACCGGCCTGTGTTGAGCTCGACACTGGCTTATGTTTCGTGTTTAAATTGTCCATCGATTTTACCTTTATTAACAAAACAAGGTTGGCCTAAAAATCAGTGATATCGAGAGATTGCGAGAATCCGGGGGTTCTGGTGGGCACATCTCATTCAAACTAAGACGTTCACTGAAAGTAATCTTAAAGTTGCAAGACTAAAGAATTGAGAATTGAGTCTTTGGGGGGGAAAAAATCCGTCTTTATCTACTTTCAGTGAAATATTTAAGTTCAGTATGGAATACGGGACACACCTATTCATCATTCCACCATCAACAAAATGAGTTTCGTTCTCTTTCCGCAGGCGTTTGGTCTGTTCGTGTTAAACAAGCCAGACCAGTGGCCGATCCTTCTTGCCCTGACCGGGGTGTTCTCGGGCATCGAGATCCTGACATTGCCCTTCTGCCCGGAGAGCCCCCGCTGGCTTCTAATCAACAAGAATAAGCCCGAGAGCTGCAGAGCAGGTATGTAGGGAGTAAGGAAATGTAACCACTGCAAACGTTTCCTCCAGAAGCTTCTCTAGATTTGTTTGTTTTTTAAGTAGATACTTTCCATCCTCTGAACGAAATGTTCAACTTAATGTATTTCCCCTGCCAAACAAATCATGGAAGAAAACTGGAGTTTTAAACGAAAAAAGCACTTACCGTGCACTCTATTTTTGTCTTTCTGATGTGGTACGTGTGAACATCTTGAAATTAGAGGTTGGGGAAAGCAGAAAATGATGGTCAATTGGAGTAACCACAGTGCATGTCCTGGATTCAGTTAATGCCTACGGATGGCGCCAAATGGCGCCAAAAAACAAAAACAGTGCCACCAGGCCGGGTTGACGCCTATAGTCACTATTTCTGCAGTTTCAATACATTGTTGGATTATATGTGTATGTTACGCTTGACTGCACAAGCACATTGTGTCCGTTTCGCTTGGCTGCAAAAGCCGGCGCCTGCTGTAAATAACCGTATATACTCAAGGGGTTAAAGAAAATAAAGTCGATCAACGGGAAGAAAAAAAGTTTTAGCAGACATGATTTTCATCATTTTATGACAGCCCTGATCAGGTTGAGAGGAAACGAGGATGTAGATGACGAGATTAGCGAAATGAAGGAGGAGGCGTACAAGGAATCGACCGTGCAGAAGGTGAGGCGAGAGAACATCACTAATCCCCTGGCTCCCAGCCTTAATCTGCTTTAATCGAATAAAACCAAATTCAATCAAAATCAAATGTAACACACATCTCAATTTGTCTCAAGAAGTTCTTCTAAAAAATCTGAACGTTACATCAAATACCGAAACAATATTAATCACTGCAGTCAATCAGACCAATGCCACAGGAATGCCAAACTCAGAAAAATGCCTCACATCTAATCCCACCCCACGCTTCTATTCCAACAAATCACTAAACAAATAATTTAATCAGTCGTAAATCCAAACCCAAGCCGATCGTAAGTAGGTCTAATCCAACGAAACTAACACTATGAACATCTAACAAAAGAAAACCCACGCAGTCCTTTCTTTGTAACAAAGGACTGCGTGGGTTTCTTTTGTTAGATGTTCATAGTGTAAACCAAACCCAATCTCAACAGATCTAATCCAATAAAATTTAATGAAAGGTTTGCGGAAACACCATGTGGAAATATTTCTCATATTTCTCGAGAATGGTTCTG
Organism: Hippasteria phrygiana; assembly: GCA_037893225.1. NCBI lineage: Eukaryota > Metazoa > Echinodermata > Asteroidea > Valvatida > Goniasteridae > Hippasteria > Hippasteria phrygiana. Next base: position 204,798 of record JAZGUH010000647.1, on the reverse strand, counting down.
AAAAGAACCAGAGGTATAAACTCGACGTTCTGGTCAGTATGCTCTGACCGTCTTCAAGAGAACAAATCCAATCCAATCCAGCCGGATTCACATGAAGACCCTAACGAATTTTCAAACCAAGTCAACCCAAACAACTAGTATAGTATCACATTTAATCTAATCAGATCATCGTGGTCCAATCTAATCAAGCTGTTATCGAGTCGGCCTTTCTGCTTCTGTATATTACTAGGCGAGCATGTGGGCCGTTCTGACGGCCCGAGATCCATCGTGGAGGAGGCCGCTCATAATTAGTCTTGTACTGCACGCCGGCCAGCAGCTCTCTGGCATCAACGCTGTAAGTTTCAACCAGTAGTGTAGTCAGGTTCTTATAGGGGAAGGGGAGGCAAGTACGGAGCTTTAAAGCTTTTAATGGGCGGTCTTTCAATAGCCATACTTAAGACTAGAGTGTAGATTCCAGTCTACAAATGCAGGCGAAAGTAGTGTTTTTATATACCAAGTGTTGATGTGTGTACAGTGGAACTTCAAAACTAATCAAAAATGTTCAGTACAGCGATCGTTCAGTTTTTAGTGAATTGAATGGTATGTACCGAATACAACAATTTGGAACCAAAGATGATGTTCGTTATAGCAAAATGTTCAGTATAGTGGTGTTCATTATCCTTCCTCCATGGTTATAGTGAATAATGGTATGTACTGAATACATCAATTTGGGAGCCAAAGAGGATGTTTGGTATATGGTGGTGTCCATTAAACTGTACGAAATATTCTGGTTCTTGTCAATGATCTGGTTCCAGACCAAGTAGTTTGTCTTGTACTCCCGAATAGGTTCTGACTGAAAGTTCGTTGTTGTATATATTGGTTCCTGTTTTGTGGTTCCCCAGGTTGTGAGAAAAGTTCTGAGCTTTTGTTACCATGTCTATGATCTACACCATCCCAGGTGCAAATTTTATCCTGCTTTTTTTCAGGTGATGTTTTATGTTACGAACATTTTTAGACAAACAGGCATGTCAGAGACCGAAGTCTCCTATGCGACTGTTGGATTAGGGAGTCTTAATGTCCTGATGACTATTGTGTCGGTGAGTAATTGTTCCAGTTCTTGCTTTAGTTCCTTTCTTGGTTCCTGTCAGCAGTTCTAGTTCTTGTTCGTGATCTGGTTCCAGCCCAAACGGTGTTTGGTCATCTTGGTTCTAGGTCCTAGTATAGGTCCTGTGTTCCAGTTCCTAATCTCAGGCAAAATGTGTTGAGCATCATGTCTTTTTCAAAACAGATCGGAGGCACTAATTTTCAAGATGGCTGCTTTTTTGCAAGATGACTTCCGTTGACGGTGAAGTCCACAGATTTGTATTTTGCCTTATTATTTAATCGTATCGGTTGTTTGCTGTTTTTGGTTCTTAAAGCTAGAAGATTCAGATTTTAGTTCACATTTGATGCTCATTAACTCATGTTTGCAGTAGGTGATAAGGGTGGCCATGCATGAGGGAAACAATTTATAGATTTATGGCCGAGGGGAGGCAGGATTTTTCTCTATTCCAGAACTTTGAGCAAAGTGTGTGTACTCTCTTAATGTAAAAGAGTGAAAACTCTCTCTAAGAGAGTGAATCCCTTATCAAACCACTCCGAAAGAGCAAATCTCTTATGAAAACCACTCCGAAAGAGTAAAATTTCCACTCTTTCGAGGATCCATATAAGGGATCAGTCTAAAAAAGAATGGTCCCTTAATACAGTGGCGAATCTACGGGGGCTGAAAATTTTTTTTTAAATAACCAGTGTCGGGTGTCGAAAATTCGGCACGCTGGGGTGTGTAGGCCAATCACCTGAGGTAACCCCCCCCCCCCCCCCCCCCCTTAGTTAAAACCTAGATCCGCCCCTGTAATATATGGCTCCTCGAAAGAGTGGACATTTCACTCTTTTGGAGTGGTTTGATAAGGGATTCACTTTTTTGGAGAGTGAGTTTTTCACTCTTTTACATTAAGAACTAATTTCAAACACTAATTTCAAATGCACTCGGGACAAAATGTTTTTCAAAATGCCGACTTGACATCTTTATTTACAGCTAAATTTGTTTCATTTTTTTCCTCGTGGTGTCAGGTTTTCATTGTTGAGCATGTTGGTCGTCGTAAATTGCTCCTATTTCCGTTTGCGTTGATGTCCATCGCCACGGCCTTACTGACTGTATCCCTTAACCTACAGGTATGTGATATTTCGACCACTGGTTATAATCCAGTAGTTATGGTTGACTAGACATGTTGACTAGCCAAGGTTTGGTAGGTTACTTACCAATTTATGTTATAGTCAACTATAATTCTTTCTCCAGGAGCAAGTTCGATCAAGGACTATAGTTAACCATAGTTCGACTAACTCTGATCGAACGCTCGCTAGTCGACCGGCGATGGTTAGACTACTCTAGTCGACCAATAGCCGTTTTTAATAGCACAGTGCAGAGAGGACCAGTTATCAGAAAAATGGCGGAAAAACAAAAGTAAATATTCAGCAGCAGTGAACGATCATTTCATGTTCAGAATATTGCTCTTTTTTGTTACTTTGTCTTTCTTTGTAATAATACATTTTGGGCAGGGCCTACTGTTCGTCCACAATCGTCTGAGGCACACGTTACCACTTCTGAGATATGTTGATATACTGAGCAAATATCGTCGTGTCGCTTTCATCTATGAACTCGTCCAAAAACGTAAACAGACTGGCCACCGCCATTTTCTCATGGTCGCATTGACATGACAATAAATAGTTCGACTAGAGTCGTTCGCACTTCAGTGCGCATGCGCTACGTACGTCACGAACCAACCACTAGTTAACCATTGGTCCTTGTTGCTCCATTTTTGTACTCTTGACGGTAACCAATCTCACATAGTAACTGCTCACAAAGGTCCCAATTTGCTCCTGAATGCAGAGAAGCAATTGCAGCAAAGTGTCTTGCTCAGTGACACCTATTCAGAAGGCTCCATCACTAACACATTTCAAGTATATTATCAAACACCGCCCAGGCAAATTAAAATTCCAACGGAAGACCTTTGCTCTTTGATGCCCGAAGATCTTCGAGAAAGTCTGGATGAAATCAGAATGGATAAGTAGTGGGGGGATCAATAAAATAGCTTACACTGTATAAATCTCCGGATAATCCCGGATTTTTATTCAAAAGATCGCAGTGTACATACAAGTAACATCCAGGTTTTCCGCAAAATATATTGATTTAAGCAGTGATTTCAAGCAGTGATTTCATTGGCGGAAAATTACAAAATATTAATTTTAATCTGCCTTTTTGCCCTCCCCATGCTCATTGAACGGAAAAAACAGATGAATGCAGCAGAATACATAAACATGCTATACATGTATTGTGGGCTGTGGAAATTGGGGGAGGGGCACAGAGCAAAAAGGGGGAGGCTCAGGGAAACAAGACCTCATTGAGTCACTTAAGAATAGCTCACTGGTTTCATATCTTTGTTCACAAGTTTAACCCTCTTGCCTCTGGCTGTTATTGATGGGGGGCTGGTAGCCAAGAGTGGGGGCTGTGCAGCCAAACATAAACACAAACAATAGGTATACCTCACTGAATAGAGTGGTCCTATTCATCACACTTGGAGCCCCCTCCCCCCCCTTTCGTGTGAATGAAATCTTTATTTGAAAAACTCCATCTATTCATTACACTCCCATTCAAGAACAATATAGTTGAAACACGAATGGATTGAGTACGTGCAGGAATGCGCCTATAGACGTCAACCAGCCAGGTGGTCTTTTTCAAACCGCAGCTTCAAGAGTTTTAAAAAACTCCTTCCCCTAACTTTCACAGTGGGGTGGCCTCGGGGAGGGGGCGGGGCAATTGTTGCCCCACCCTCATTCAAGGTCTGTGCCATCCATTGGAAATAGAAACCCAACAACATATATTACAGATGATTTCCATTGAAGCACGAGTGGCCAATTTCACGTCGATGCTAAGCATTAAAATTTGCTTAGCATGAAAAGTCTTCCTTGGTAAAAACAGGATACCAACCAGATTTTTTTTACATGATGTACCGGGTACATTGCTTCCAATTGTTATTCCAGTGCTTTTTGTTTCGCATGAAAACCACACAAAGTTTTGGCTGGTAACCTGTTTTTTTTTTTTTTTAACTCAGCAAGACTGTTTTGTGCTTAGCCTCTATGAAATTGTGCCCAGAAGTAAGAAAAGCTGAAATTTTCCGGAAGTTAAACACCAAAACCACTTAAGATCCTAAAAATGTTAGGAAATTTGTTTATGTGGATGCGCCAGATGTTTCCAACTTTCCGAGAGCCCGTGGGAAAAAATTCACAGGTTTACTCAGGTGGTACTCGGACATGGGCATTGTGTGTGTGGGGGGGGGGGAAGGGGTGCACTTGCCCTTTCGCCCCCCCTCCCGAAAAAAAGAATAAAAGGAGAATTTTTTTAAAATAAATAAATAAATAAAAATAAAATAAAAACGAGGTACAAAGTCAATGTCGTACTTAATTGAATGTATATTCAACACTCAAAACCTGCTGAAAGGTAGACTTGATTTCAAGTCTGAGATCGCGGTTATTTTTTTGTCTGCATCAGCCATGCTAAACGTCATTACCCCTATTGGCTATCACACACCACATTCATACACACACTCGCGATCTCAGACTTGACCCTCATGTGCATGTGGGATATTCATGCATTCATAGCTAAAATTTACATAATAAAATGGAGGCCATAGAAATGGCCAATCAGAACACCACAAAAACCGTAGGCCGCATCCATTACCAATAGGTTACAATCACGTATGTTCTGTTACTGTTCAGTCTCAAATTTGTATTATACTTGGTACGTAATGGTATTTAAAACCTATAGCTAAATCATATTAGATCTTATATTAGTGGAAAAATACCAAATTAAATACGTTTTTGTTACTTGACGAAAAACGTGTTACCTATATGTTAAATGAAGTGCTTTGTTTTTGTTTTGTGGAAGTGCCGTGGCCTAGTGGTTTGGCACATTGAATTCAAGGTCTGTGGGTAATTCTGCAGGTTGTGGGTTCGAGCCCAGTCCTGGGCTATAGCACTTCTACGCTTAATATGGGTAGAGGCATTATTAATGCCTTGCAGTGGACTTAGTTACCCATCCCGACCCTATTCATACTGTGAAGAGATTAGCTGGTCTTGTTTCAGTGTGAGGGGCTGGTTCTTCCACAATCCTCTGAAGCTCACACCTCGAGTGCCCTAGGGCTTGTAATGTGCGATTTGCATTAAAAAAAATAAAAAATCGTCGAGTAATGCTCCTTGTTTGAATATTCATGTTATAGAAGGCTTTTGGCGATTCCGACCAATGAGCTTGTTCCGTCCACTTTTGGACTAATCCACCATAGGGTGTGTGCAAAACGATGAACAAGATTCCCAAGTCTGTGATCGAAGGTTAATTCACAAGAGGGCGCTATTTCCGGCACAACTGTTTTGGCTATCAGGCCGAAAACTACGATCACAGACTTGGAACCAAGTCTAGCTGAAAGGGGACCAAAATGCGGCTATATACAATAGGCCTAGGTATTGTGGTCTTCAACAAAGCGTCGAGTGATGTCCAGCACCCCCTCCCCTTTCCATTTTTCTGGTGAGTGCTTTGCCCCTCCAGAAAAAATCCTGGTGACGCCCATGGACTCAAACCCACGACCTCCTGCTTAGTAGTGCAGACGTCTCAACCACTCAACCACCGAGCTTGGCGGGGTTCGGCTGCCCGATTCGAATCCAATGTAGCAGTGGATAATGTGTGGGAACGGGCATAAAATCTCTCTTCCAATTTACAACATCGCCAACGCAAATTCCGTGTAGACAAAATACCAGACAAAATACCAGAAATTGATAGTTGAGAAAATATGACGTAGTGACAAACCCTGGGTGTGAAACACAATTCTCAAACATATGAGCTTGTACAGTAATATATAAAAATTATAGCAAATACCTCTGTGTGGTTATAGCATGTGAGTCATGCCTCGTCCGTTTTAAGCGCACTGTACTCTACTTCACCTATGCCAGCTGTGTTACCTGGTGGCATATCATCAAATTCAGAACTCTGAAAAAAAAAATCACAGATAGAAACAAAATGCTTTAATATTATGACTAGAATATAAAAAAAAAAAAAATTCAAGTGATGTACATTCAAGTAGTCTGGTTCCTGGATTGTCTGACTGGCTGGGGTGTTTTCCCCCTTAAACCCTGAGGCAGAGTCCACAGACCTTGCTACTGAAGGCTTTTCAACAGGTTTTACATGTTACTGCAGTGCATTCTGGGATAGGGCATTTTGATTTGAAGGACCTTCCCATAATGCACTGCAATTTGAGACCCAATGTAGTTGCAGTGCGTCGTGTAGGGCAAGGAATATTTGCGAGAGGTAAAGACGGTGTCAGATGTGTCCGAGGTCTAAATTACTGCTTGTTTGTCATTGGCAGGCTAACTTTGACTGGATGCGCTGGCTTAGCCTGACCTTCATATTCTTGTACATCATTGCGTTTGCCATTGGGCCAGGTAAGTTCTCCATCACAAAAAATCAGATGAACCCCCCCCCCCCCCATTTTTTGGAGTATTTTTTTCTCCCCAAGAGTTTCTGAAAACTCAAAATTGTTCAAAATTTCCAAAAAGCTTCTACTCTTCAAAGTGAACAAAGAAAACTGGCAGGGAGTGGGATTTGAACCTGCGACCAGACTACAGTACCAGCGCTCTACCAATTGCCCTATGTTGGCGGTCTCCCAAATTGTCAGTGTCTTTGGGAGGGGGGGGGGGGGGGGGGGGGGGGGCGCTAGTCAGTTAGTCATCAACCCATAACCACAACAGAAAACTGACTAGGTAATTTGAATTAATTTTCAAAGTGAACAAAGAAAAACCTGCTTCTAATCTTGTTGAAGAAATAAAACTTTATTAAATCTTCAATCATTTTTTTTTTCTTGTTTTCAAAAAGCAGCTTTTCTAAAAGCAACCTTGTCCCCAATCCATTCTCGGGTATGCTTGGAACAGTTACAGGAGGAAATCATTGGAACACATCTGTCAGGCTTGTAACATTTTTGGAAATCTTTGAAAATGAGCGTTAACATTTTTTCTGGGGTTGAAAAAAACTGGGGAGGGGCCGGGTTGAAAAAAAGGGGCCTGCGCATAAATTTAGAAAAGAAACCACAGATAAACATTCTTTTACTATGTATAAATGTATAAATATATAAATACCAGTAGAGTTAAAGGTAGTATACACGATTTGCTTTTGCTGTAATTTTCAGAAATAAATGGATTTGGGGGTTAGTATTTTTAGCAGACTTGTATGACTCGTGACTCGGACTCGGACCTGTGGACTCGGACTCGGACTCGGCCTGCGTGACTTGTGACTCGACCCCCAAAAACACCATAAAGAACTCTTTTTATTAACAAGAAACTTGCAACTTCTTTGAGCAAGCGATACTGGCAATGTATACGCAGATCCGACGCATCTCGAGATCTCATGTATAATACATGCGTGTGTGCGGTTGGCTCGTTTCCGATATATTGATTAGGGAAATCAATGTATCAAAACATGTACCCTGGCGTCCACATGTGATACTCCGTGAATACAAGTGAAATATTGTAGTATCCGTTCCAGGCACAGACTGGCGCCTTTCCAGGCAATACTTGTAGCTCTGAATCATTAGTGTTGCTGTATGAAGCAGCTGGTTACCCTCGTTTATGGATCTGGCGTACTTTGTAAAATTCTTATTGTATCATTTGGTCAAAGGCTTCGACATGGGGAAGTATAAATTAACCCCTTGTTTGTGAAAGTTCCGTTTCTTATGTTAATTAAATAAAGGACAAGGTATAAAGGTCACATCTAGATTGAATGACTTCAATGGCTAATCTCATGGTTTATTTGACATACGGTATATGGTACATTAATTTCTAGTTCATTAAATTAGAGAAAAGCTGTAATTTTTTTAAACCATTTATGCGGTACCTCACGGTACCTCAAAATGTATTTCCAATACAGTAGTTAAAGGTGACTCGTGACTCGGACCTCGACCTTTGTGACTCGGGACTTGGACTCGATGTTTGGTGACTCGAATACAAGTCTGTTTTATAGCGTGCTAGCAAATACCATAACACTGGCCCGTTTCAAGTTATGTGTGCATCGATACTAGGAAAACAAACAAAAACATGTTCCAGTAGTCTGGTTCCCTGCCCATAGACAAAACGTAACAATTGATAGAGTCAGGGACTTATCAGGTCGGGGAACTAGACTATTTCCAACGATTGTCGGCTGACAATCGTTGGAAAACGATATAAATTTCCACCAGGTGCCATGATTTCACAGGATGCTTGAGATTGCTATTTACATGTACTTACAGTCTACTGCGGTATTTCGTAATAATTCGGGAGTTTTGGTTTTTTGATGTTTGCAAATGATGTATGCTGCCTTCAATTTAAAAAAATTCCGTCTCTCACTCACGAAAATGTTCTAAATGATCAAAGTTCTTGCTCCATATTTACTGATCTTTAGGAAAACTGCAAGAAAAACTGAAAAAAAATAATTCCCAATACTGTTAACAGTTTCCCATTAAACGTGGGCAAGCCATGTTAATATCCAGAAGTGACCAGTGATCGGCCTGCTGCACATGTGCTGCAAAGTCGTATTTCCAATTTGGCTTATAATCTGTAATGTTGTGTTTATAGCTGCCAGTTTTGTTGCACTGATATTTTGTTCACTGCAGGACCCATCCCGTTTGTGATTGTTCCGGAGCTGTGGGCCCAGGGGCCCCGCCCCTCTGCCATGTCGCTGTCCATCCAAATCAACTGGTGGTGCAACTTTGTCATCGGTCTCTCCTTCCCGTTCATTCAGGTAAAAGAACGCATTTGAAAGCACATTAGGGTGCAGTTTGGGAAAGAGGTTGGTCCGACTTGGCAGTGTCATAACATAAAATGGAACCCTGTAAAAGAGGCAGTCATGATGGCTGGTGTCCCTGAGCAAGACCTTTTGCAGTAATTAATTACACTCACTGATGACAGGTGGAAACGTCCCTCAGACAACTATGGAATTTTGTGGTAATATTTTGGTTTGGTTGTAGGGCTGTGCATCCGAAACGGGTACCCGAGTACTTGACCGCTAGTGTCAGGAACCGGTTCCAGATTACAGAATGAAGTACCCATACCTCGATCAATATTATATATTACAAAGTAATTTCTCAGACACTGAAAAAAGAAAGTTTTTGAATGTCATTTGTGGGGGGGGGGGATTTTAAAAATAAAACTAGCGTATGTGGGAGCAACAAAACAGATTAACATTTATAACGCTTTTGAAAATGCAATTAACACTGTAGAGTGGAAGCTTATTCAACTACATGCATGTTTTTGAATGAGAGTGTAATGAATAGATGGAGATTTTTCAAACAAAGCTTTTATTCCCACAAAAGGGGGGGGGGGGGCTCCAAGTGCGATGATAAGGACCACTCTATTTAGTGTGGTGCCTATTGTTCATGTTTACTCTTGGCTGCACGGCCCTTCAGTGAGAGTCTAGGCATACTAGCACCCCATCAATAACAGCCGGATACAAGGGATTAACAAGTTCGCGTCGGAAGGACGTGTTCACACGATCTTGCTGTTTTTATACACGGGCACGGCCGACGGGTAAAAACGTCAAGCTTGCCTCGACTCAAGTTCGAGAAGTCTGTGGAGGCGGACCGTGTGTTGAACTTGAACTTGGCCTGTTCTACAATTTACACTCCGGTGGGCGCACCCGGAGTATTGAAATATATGAAGTTTCGGCAAGAAATATTGTGCAAATACTGTTGAAATGACTCTTGCAAATCAGTATTTGTGGCGTTTGGCTGTATATCAGAAGTTGGCTGCTATATTTTGCCTTTTTGGAAAATATAAATTTTCGGCAAAAATAATCCCGGCAAATTTTTCCCTCTAATAATTTGGTTTCCCCCCCCCCCCAAAAAAAAACAGGATGGTATCGCCGCCTACACCTTCCTGGTTTTCATGGGCTTCCTCATCGTCACTACCATCTTCGTCTTCTTCTTCATCCCCGAGACCAGAAACAGGACCTTCGAAGACATCTCCTCCAGCTTCGGCAGAAAACAGGAGATCAACCGGAATGAGCATGAGCTCCAGGACCGTCAAGGCTTCGGCGATTCCAAGCAGAAGCAGAAATAAATAAATAAATAAATAAATAAATAAATTGATCATGCACGAAACGCGCATCAGTGGCGCATCTTTGATTTTACACAAGGCTGCTTGTGATTGTGCTGCATGCGGTGGAGTCTCATTTTCTACACAGAATTACGCAAACTGTTTTGAGGTTGGCCAGTCATCTGAAAAGTCCGGCTTTAGTTGAATTCGACTCTACAGTGGCCAAACTATACGTGAAAAGCCTGCTGACACGTGTGGGACACCCCCTCTTTAGTTTGATCATAGAGTCAATGGTATTTTTTTCTCATTCCAAAATAACTTTTTTTTAACCTAAAGCAGACTTCTCTTAATTCTATTGACATCTTTTTGTTGTAATTTTGAACAGTTCACTGCGGTAGAAAATGCAATTTTCTGAATGCTTTACGGCAGTTGCCATGTGAATGAACATGGTTTTGCATGTTTACTGTCCGTTGCTGTGATGGCAATCTTTATTTTCACATTGCGTTTTGTCGTCTTCATCGTTGCTTAACCACAAAATTTACCTCTAAATCTAAAACCCTGCCCTTTATCTACGACATACCTGTTGATCTGTAATGTCGCTAACTAGTTTGGCAATTCTAATAACCTTAAAGTGGATTTTTGTTCCCTTATAGAGAACGGTGCCCTAAACTACACAATCGCCGAAAGCAGAGTAGTGCAGCATTTGATTTTATGAATGAAACAACTGGCTCTGTGAAGTGCTGTGCGCCGCAATCCTACGCCGCATGTTGTCTTTTCAAGGAATCAGCAATCTTAAAAAAAAATTTTCAAAGAGCTGGCAGGTTTCAGAATCGTAGGGCGGTGTTTGTAATCCGCTCTGAGGAAGCAGGAATTGGTGACTTCAAGGAATAGACTAGTAAACAAAAACATGGAATCGCAATTCTAATTCTGATGTTGGGGTTTAAAAGAGTTGACTGACGGAGTCGCCTACGCCTGCTGATGCACTGTAGTAAGTTGAAAAAAAATACTTGTACATGCACGTAATTTTTAAGGATGGGAATTTACGTTTAATTTGATAAACGTTTAGTCAACAATTGCAAAAAGGCTGCTGCCCCTCCCAGTATTTGTGTAGGACGTAAGAGAGGTGCCGTCCGCGTCGAGCTTTGATCGTGGGCCCAGCGGTGTATTGAAAACATCAAACACAAACAATTGTATACACTGTGTACAAATGTACTACTAAAGGCGTTTGTATTTCTTTGTCAATTAAATAAATTTACAAAGATCCTAGATTCTTTGTAAATAAAACTGAAAAGTAGACTGCATAAATACAAGGTCCAATTTTTAAAGTCCGAGTGCCATTTAAACGTTTGGAAAAATTTCTAAACGGATTTGAATTTTTTTTTCGTTTAAACGTTTAAACGTTTAAACGTGTGAACGTCCCATCCTTAGTAATTTTGTTTTAGAAAAAAAATTCTCAAATATTTTATCCCATTCAATATTGCAAATATCAATAGTAATCTGTCTGAGCAGCGGATTTTAGTAAAGACATTTTTTACACTATCTTTGATGGTGGCTTGGTAAAAAAAAAGTTTCTTTGCATACTTTGCATACAAATTGCTGTGAAATTTTTGTATGTTCACTTTTGCTGAAAGTGTCAATAATTTAAAATTTTAGCTCTTCTTGTAAGAATGTTACATTACAAAATATTTCTTTTTAATGTGTCTAGTTGATACAGTTGTTTTGTGAATACTTTTAATTCTGTATATATTTGAAATAGTTAAATTTGTCAGATTAATTTTTTAGGTAGAATTCCCAAATCCCTTACCCACTCTGTGGGCATCCCTCTTGAGGGCGCTGTTTGCCTAGCAACGTGTTCATTGAGCATTTATGGCATTTGCTAACTGATTTATACGAAAAGAGGCAGCGATGTAAAGGGAAATAGAAAACAGCATTTTAAATTGAACATAATAAGCAGTATTTAGAGTTCTTTTAAGCTCTTGTACACACATTTAAATTCCCAACACTTAATACACTATTACTACATGTACATCACATGTTTTTTGGTAAGTCTGTATGTGTACATGTTAACCTACAGCTCTAGAATAGTCTGGTGCCCTTGTGCCATTCTTACCCACTGCGAAAAATGTATGGGTGCTGGGCTTCTTTTACATGTTACGCAATATAGCAATAATTAAGTCTGGAGAATTCAAATGCGAAAGTGTCAAAACAGTTGTGTACTAGATATTTCTAAAATGTGAAAGAGGGTCCAATGTGTTTTTGTCATGCATGACTAATTTGTTTTCTACTAAAGGTCAATTTTATTTCCATCATACATTTATTGTAACGCACTAAAATCATGTACCGGTATGTATTAATGTCGAGTTGAGCTTAACGTTATAACAATCCTTCAGAACAAAATGTAATGCTACAGGTTGAATCACTTTAACCCTAACCCCTTAGGCATTTTGACTAGGAAGTGTCCTCAACCTGTCAAAATCCAACACTGTGCAGTATACCTATGGCACATTCTTTGGACTCGGACAAATTGGGGCATCATAGCTCCATGTAAAGTAATGGTGCCAAGGCCCTGCAGTACTGAACCCATCAAAACTTGACAAAACCTGCTGTTGGAGTTTGCAAGGCTTGGGGTAGTTAGGGCATGGAGGTATTAAAAGGGTGGTTAGGGTTAACAATAACTTGCGTGTGTTGTGTTAGCGTGTGGAACCAACAAATTCTGAAGTATTATTCCAAATGACAGTGCAGGGATTATTAAAGGTGTTACAATATACAATGCAAGATTACAGGTTTTCAGAATAAATGTTGGCAAGATTTTTGAAATGCAAATTGAAGCCGTTATATCCTGTTGTATTTTACGGAGGGTATCATTCAGTGGCAAGGGGTTGTTTGGGCAACCTAAGGGTGGAGTGGTTAATCTGTGGTCGGGCCAGGCCGTTGAAAAGCCTGGCCAAGCCCCTAGAATGCCCGGGCCTTTGGGCTTCTATAATCCCCTGATTGTACACAATAAACTTTCCATTAATTCTGGAGTTCCATTGTTCACCCAGACTTGACTGACAGCTGACATCTTTCGATCCAGCCCTGAATGGGTACAGATTAGTATAGGAGGGGCTACAACCAGGCCCGGGCATGGCTGGGCTTTTCAAAGGCCTGGCCCGACCACAGATTAACCACTCCTCCCTAAAATTCATCCTTGAGACATTTGAGGCGAAAACCATTAACCCATTGAATACGGATGACGGCCATAGAGTACCGAAGCCTGACGTCAGTTGGCATGACAACTGGTTCCAAACAAATGTCAATTTCGACTGTTCCTTTGTTAACAGCCAGTCATGCAAACACATAACAAAAGTATTCTGGTTCCAAACATTGCATTGACGTCATCACTTTGGTGCTCTATTGCCGCGGTTTGAAGAAAAAAAAACCCACCTGGTTCCGGTTGTCTATATGCGCATTCCTGCACGTATTCAATCCATTGTTTGCCTATTGTGTGCATTACGCTTGGCTGCATAAGCCCATATTGGCATACCAGTACTCCATCAGTAACAGCCGAACAGAATGATCTGTTGAGTTCCACCCCTATGGTCCGGCAAAAGCTTGGTCCGCATTATGGATGCGTGGCGCACAGGGCTGTGATTTGGTGGAAACGGTATTAACTCTCCTATGGTTTGACCTTTCAAAACCTTTCAAAATCTGCTTACTGGCAAGATGGCGAAAAAATAATTATGAAACTTTTTAAAACACTCCAGAATTTGTTGCTACTGCACTGCTACTGCACTACCACACACCCTTTGAAAGGTATTGAAACGTAGACAAATTGGGCTATGGGAAGTCTATCAGAAAATGGCCAGACCCTCCAAAACCTTTCGAAAGGAATTGAAAGGTGGAGCTATTGCTCAGCCAAATATCAGTACAGTTGCTATGCATAAAATGGTTGGACCTTTCAAAATGTTTTGAAAGGTAGAGTTACTCCCCAGTACATTTGCCAGTATAATTTCCCCCTTGATATACCTCACACCAGTTTGTTCAGAGAGTTGTTTCACCTTTCGAAACCTTTCATAGGTCCCTTTTATCTGACAGTTTTCTCACCTTTCAAAACCCTTCAGTCCAGCAAACTTGAAAGGTTTTGACAGTTCCATGGCAACTGCACGGTACATAGGAGGGTTAATGAATGGGTTGACCGGTTACCAACAGTTTTTTTCTTAATGCAAACAAAGAGGGGACCAGTGAGAATGTAGTCTGAACGGAGTTCGTTCAAGTTAGTTTTTTCTTCAAGTCGCGGTCATGGCAGGAGCCATCTTGTTAAACCTCCTCCAAGTATTTGTCAATTCGGGCAACCAGAGTTGGGGGAAGTGAAGGATAGGGGAAGGATGGGGAGGTAGAAACACATTTTACAAGGTCATGTTGAAAGCACTAAATTGAAAAGCCGAGGGATAAAAAAGTGCATACATCGTGTGCATACAAGCTTTTTGTCATCGACTGAATGACAGGTTAGTTTGGCTGGGAAAAAGCAAACGCAAAGCCAAATTGTTATGTCAAAAGCAGACACGTACAGGGATAATTCACAGAAATCGAAGCACCTTTTACCACAAGAAAGTGTCACCCGGAAAGCTAGACTGTGACCCACTAAAAAAAAAAAGCAGTTTGTGTTTAAATCGGCCACTTAAAAAATATTCCCAGAATTTGTTACAGAGCTGTTTTCTGTAGCCGAGTACAAATAATATACCATTTCATGTTCTGCTCTTTCATTACTTTTTGTCCGTTAAACAACAAATTCACAAGAGACAGGGTTAAAAAGGGAAATAGCAAACAAGGAGCATTTTTTTTTGCGAGAAAGAGGTAAGAAGTAATAAAACCACACAGGCCAACGGCAATCTTGAAACATGTTCCCGGAGTACCATTTTAACCCAGAGATGAGATTGTCAATGAAGAAAAAAGTCTGAAAATTGATGAAATGCCTGAAAAAATACATATCTTTCTATTATAATAATGTCTTTCTCTGAGATAAAAAAAGTCTGAATTCAGATAAAAGTCTGAAAAATCCCATGCCTGTAACCCTAACTCCCTAGGTGGTGTGAAAAATTGTATTGAAATTGGAGGATTCAGGACTGTTGGGGTTTTAATATATATCACATTTCTAAAGATCAGGATGCTTAACATATTTTTGTTGGGGTGGTTTATTTTTTAATTTGGTTTATATATATATTTTTTTACTGAGATTGGGAATGCGATAGCCTGCATGTGAATCCCAATAAACATCTCCATGGAGTGCCGTCAAATCAAAATGCAAACTCTTCTCTATGTTGCCATGACTACCCCAGATTTTCCATAATCATATCGGGGAAAACGGTCCGCAACCTATCCGGGAAAATCCTTTGAACTGCCCTTTTTTTGTGCAAAAGAACACATTAAACACACAGACAGGAAACAGTTAACGGGTACACAAATTACAAATTTCATTCAGATCAAACATGAAACAGTTGCAGGGTTGGGATTAATTAAAACAAAAGGTGGAAAGAGAAAATAACAGAACCCTTAACGGGGGCAGGCAAAACAACTTTTAGAAAGTTTTGAGAAAAATCCAGCACTCGTAATCTATCAAAATTGTGTTTCCTCAAAAATGTATTTCCTCCCTCAAAATACATTTTGTTCCCTCATTTTTATCAAAATAGGATTTTCTTCCTTTGGAATACACTTTCTTCAATCAAAATAATAGTTGTTTGACGTAACCAAATAATACAAATTACAATATCAAAGGTATCTAAAAGGTATCTGTCCAAATATGAAAGGTATCTAAAGTAAAAACAATGGGATAAACAAACGAACTTTAATTTTGAGTGTAACTGGATATTTTATTTTGAATGAAAAAGTATCAAAAAGATATATCAGGGAAATAAAACAACTTTCACGGAACAAATTTACTTCAAGAGAATATAATAGTATTTGCAGAAAACAAAATTATAATTCCAGGTAAATTTTTGTTTTTATTGTGCCTGTCCCTTTAAGAGCTCTCCAGATACACTGATGCCAATGCAATAACAAAACCATGCAACATAATGCCCAAACGAGAACATGTTTAGCATCGCGCTTCAAAAAAATAGAAAGTAAAAAGGCCTTTCTCCTTTTTTTTATTCTATTTTTTCGTTCCTGCCAGGTTTACTTTCCAAGATAAAGTGCTGTCCTTTTTTTTCACTGCCCAATAGTTCTGGCCTCGTTGCCATCTTGTGATTGGCTAATAGTTGCTTGTGAATATTTATCTTCAAGCAAACTTGAATCCTCAATGCCGACTGGTCAATCCATGGCAACATTATCCCATGTAGCACGGCTATACCGCACCGTGCGTACTGCATGATTCTAAGCTTACGCGACGCGATTTCATTGTTCAGTGTGAATTCAAAAGTTGTGCGGTTGCTTGAAGATAAATTTGTTATCCCACCCGCGCTCGTGGAACACGGAAAATGTAGTACATCTGCATCCCACATACCACTCGGCCTTCGGGCTTATGGTATGTGGGACACAGACATATTACTTTATTCAATGTTCCACTCGAAAAGAAAAAAAAGGAATGCCGTCTAAAAATGAACCAGGCAGGGATGCTAAACATGTTTTATTTAATTTTATCAAAGCAGTTTGCAAAGGCTGATTTTCTTATAAATAATAGGTTGTTTCAGGTAACCAAATAATATGTTAAGAGGTAGATTGTAGAAGAAAGGTAGAAGAAAAATTAACAGCGTTCAAGTAATTACAGGCACCTTTGGTGCTTAGTGAGGGAACCAGTGTTTTAGCCAGGGTGACCATAGAGCGTAGGGGCATTTTGCTCAAGGAAGGACAATCCGAGCATGGAGCACGAAGCCCTTACGGCGTAGGGGCCAGGGCCCGCTTAATCGTAGTGTACACGATTGGTTATCCTCCCATATTTTTTTTACTGAATTATTACGAAATACCTTACTAGACTAAGTTAATAGTAGTCTCAATCATCCTGTGAAATGATGGCACCAGGTGTGCTGTCGTTGTCAAGAAACGTGGAAATATATATCGTTTTCCCAACGATTTCCAGCTGGAAATCGTTGGGAAAACTGCCCTGTAGCCTTTAGTCAAGTCGCGCGTAGCTACCCGGATAAGTGGCGCGCCCCGACATGCTGGCATTCGGGGCGCGTCACGTGCCCAGATAGCCACGCGCGCCTTGACTAAAGGCTATCATCCGCCCGACGGTTGGAAACGAGTGCCGTTTTTCTCTTTTTTTTCGCCATCCAACAACGCAAAACTTTGAACAGGTCAGTGGAACGATATTTTCTATAAAATACTAACCCCCAAATCTGCCCATTTCTGAAAATTGCAACAATGACCAATCATGTACACTGCCTTTAAGCGGCCTGAAAATGTTGGATTCTAGATGCAATTTGAGGCAAATCCTGGCCACTTTCTCCCGACTGTTTTGAGCAAACGTTTTTAGGATTACATACGAAAAATTTAGTTCATATAAAGTTGTTTAGAATACACTCTTGCTCTTTATAGTGGTAGCGTAGAGGAAGGGTTCAAGCATGGTGCTAATTCCCAAAAGCGTAGTGGGTGCTGGCTCTATTTAATGCCTGGCTAGAACACTGGAGGGAACATACACCATGCATAGTGATTATTGTATTAATAGTACCAACATGCAACCAAAAATAATGCAGGTAACATAGTACATACAACATAGAGAACAAGAAATACAGCAGGTTAACATAAAAAAACACAATCAACGGAAAACTCCTTAAACAATGCAGCATCATAAAATATAGTTTTCTTAATCCTCAAGTAATATTTCTTCCTCTTTTAAAAACTGTCTCATCAGAATGTCATATGGACGATGGATGTAATCTAATTTAAATATACAAAATGTATTTTTTAATCTCATTTCATTAAAACTACCAATCAAACTTAATATCTATCCGCATGAACACTCATAATTTTTGTACTTGTAAAGAGGCCAAAAAATACCTTTCCTCTTCGTAAAATCAACTGCAAATTTGATCGCGACACAAATAACTATTTTGTTGCACTTTTTTTCAAATATATTATAATTCTATTATATTATAATTCTTTTATTATAATTCCTAAGTACAATAAGCCTCATTCATATCATACAGACACCGCCTCCCCCCAAGTCTATAATGCACAAATAGACTTTCTAAGAAATGGTGCCAAAAAATCAAAACTGAAAAAAAAACAAGTGTTTTTTATGATGATGCTAATATTGCTGCTGCATGCGTAAAGATAGAACTAACAAAAAACAAGATTTCAAGAATAAAATCAAACATGCCAAACAAGCAGAAATGCAACCCGCTTCATCAAAACCTGGAAGAAGTTGCTAGCTCAAATTTGAGGCATAACTTTTTTGTAAAAGTGGCTTTCACACGTGGGGTTTACGTTCCGTTCTTTGTCTGTTGCGTGTTAGGGAGCACTGCCTAACCCATGGTCGGGCCAGGCTGTTGAAAAGCCTGGCCAAGCCCTGGGAACGCCCAGACCTTTGGGCTTCTATATTCTCCTGGTTGTACACAATAAACTGCCCACTAATGCTGGAGTCTAGCCAGCTCTCATTGTTTACCCAGACTTGATCTCTGGCCCGTGAATGGAATGACAGATTAGTGTGGGAGGGGCCACAGACCGGCCTAGCCTGGCAGAGGCCGGCTTTATCGATTAGTAGATACTCTATTGTTAGGTGATTTGTGGCTCACAATAGCAAGACTCCTGCAGGCTTTTCAATGGCCTGGCCCGACCATGGGTTTAGGCAGTGCTCCCTCCGGCCCATACCTCTCCAACAGGCCTAACATGCAATGGACACAAAATGGGCCTACATCAGACTACAAAACTGCACAGCTACCAACCTTTGCAAACTCATTTCAGTATTGAGAAAGCAAAAGATCAGTGTTTGCTCAGAAAATTCGTATTTTTCATGAAATTTATCCTTTACCAGAAAATCAGATTTTCTTTTCCAACCTCATGCTGTGCGTGTACGCCACGTGCTGGAAGTACCATCTCCGTATTATTTTTTTATTTTCAAAGCTAAAGTTGCATCCATTCGGTTGGGATCGCAATAGAGTACCGAAGTGATGACGTCAATCAATGCAATGTTTAGAACCAGAATACATTCTTAACTGCATGTGTTTGGAACCATTGCCGGGGCAACTGACGTCAGACTTCGGTACTCTATAATGAGCCATTACACGGGCAGTATACTAGCATAATATGCAAGGCAAAACATTAGTCAGATTTCAAAAAAACATCTGTAAACAAAAATGTGCGCTTCCGTATTTTCCCTGAATTTCCATAACAAATATGGAAAATCCATGATTGGCAGCTTTGAAACTGGTGCATGATGGGGGGAAAATGGTGCTAAATGCCCACACTGTACAGTAATTTACCTATCTTCAACAAAGCTCATCACCACCACAGCTCCATACACCCATTTAAAAAAAAAAATCGCTATGATAACATATTCCCAAAAAATTTTTGATGAAGTTAATCGAGGGATGTCAGAGCACGCAGGAATCAAAGAAACAAACACACCGCAGAGAAAAACCGTCATCACAGGTGCATGCGGAAATTCAAGGGCGCAAAGCAATTAGGAAATATGCTCAGGCATGCAACTTGGAATTTTAAAAAACCGAGGAAATTCAAATCTTTACAAGACTTTGTACAGTGTTTTTCAAGTGTGAAGTGAAAAACGAGGAAATCAGCTGATCCGAGGAAAAGTTGCACGCCTGTATGCTGCTAATTCTTGTCTGTCGCTAAGCCCCTAATTCCATTCTTGCTATTTTTACAGCTTCGAATACATCAATGCATATTACGGTTAAACACACTAATTAATGTGTTTCCGTCATAAACCAACTACAGCTTGTAGTTTCGACGCATTATTGACATGAACATCGACGTAAACGCATTTTGAAAAAAATATTTTGAGCCTTGCAGAAGTTCAACCAGAAAGAGCGCACGTGTTGAAGAAAAGAATGGCAAAAACGTTCTATAAGTCCTCGGAAGCTGCATCTCGAATGTGCGAGTAGAAACCTTGCCCAAAATGTCTCTTGCCTTTATACATGTTCCAGAAGCCAAATCACACAATCAGCCAAGGGAGAGTGTGTATGGAGGCCAGAGGTATTTAGACAAACATTTAATGTCTGAAAAAAAAATCCACCCAACGTAGAAAGCACAGAATTTGAAAAAAAAACAAATTCTCATCAATTCTTACGACCGCAACACCTTTGTCGAAGTAACTTCCACTCGGGTTCAACTCATTACAAACTTTCAAAAATGTTAAACTAAAATCAGAAATTACTGTAGCTGTAATTGGCTTCTGATTTTTCTTAGTGCGAGACCTCAGTTATTTTTTTATTAACGGGACGAGGGAAAAACGAGGAATATTTGTCAATTTCTAGCTTCATTTTCTGATTCGTGAAAGCTGTATTTACTCACTCTGGCCTCCTCGCCACGGTCTCTGTCTGACTTGAAGAGGGCACTGATCTCCTCAAAGCTCTTGTTCTTGGTCTCGGGCAGGAAGAAGAAGGTGAAGACGAAGAAGATGACCAGGAGAACGATGAAGATGATGAAGACGTAGTTCTGAAGGGATTTCTATGAAAAGGAGACACACAATTCACACAATCTGGATTTTCGTTGGTTGGACACCAATTTCAACGATCAAAAAAAAAGGAAAAAAAGAGACGATATCATTACAGTACACATTTTGCACTAGATATTGCATTCTTCGTTTCGAATCCACCCTTAGAGTTTTCTTCAACAGATTCCAGCGAAATTATCCCAATTTTCAGACCTAAAGACCCAGGCGGGTAACTTCCACCCATCTTTAGGCAATCAAGGGATGATTTAAGCACATCTAACTATTCATTTTGTCAACCGCTATAAATGGTTCCATGTTGGTGGTGGAAGTATATCCGGAAATAATGTCCCCCAAGAAGATACCCTCTTGGGATAAGCAGCGGAATTCCCAATACAATGCTAGCGTAAAACCTAAATACAAAAGTTACAGTTAGGTTCCCATCTTAAATCATGGTACCTAAAGCCCTCAAAGGTGCATATTTGCACTAGTGCCATCATCACCGGTCAATATACTGCTGACCCTGGGGTCAATAACTATTTACCTGCATCAGTGGGAAGAGAAGGCCGACGGCAAAGTTTGCCGTCCAGTTGAAGCAGAACGCGATGCTCACAGCAGCCGGCCGGGGTCCCTGAGAAAACAGCTCGGCCACTATCAACCATGGTATAGATCCTGTTGGGACACATATTGGAAACAAAAAAAATCATTATAAAAATAATGAATGTTTATGAGTGCAAGGGTAAGAATAATTTTATGAGGTGACAGATGGAATGTTCCATTCCAAGAGGCGAATGTGTTTTATACAACGCCTAATAAATCCTTGTCGGATTGCATGCATGGATTTCTTTGTGTACAACATGCCGTTTTCCCCTTATCGGTCCCGCATAAAACCGCGACAAACAAGTTTTCCAGTTCCGAATCAGCTGAAGCTTCAATTGTTGCAAATTCATCTAATCATTTGACTGCGTATTTAATTGGTTTCTTTGTGTCGGCAGCGTCAACATCACTTCGAAGTTTCGGTTTTTCATCGTCTGTTAGAACAAACGGTGATTCGCGAACATCGTCCGCCATTTTGTGTGAATGACAGCTGTGGTGTAGCGCCACCAATTGTGTGTGATCATGGAATGGAAGTTCTATTCCCCGTTGAATAGAACTTCTATTTTTGCAGTGCGGCCGCGCTGTGCGATGACACATGAACAATGATCTAGGTGTTGTATTCGGGTGTTGTATAATACAAACTGTTTCAAATGGCCCAAATTCATAGACTCCGGATGCTGGTTTCATTGCTAATAAACCGAGCTAGCAAAGAGATTCTGCTCCAATACCCATAAGTGCAGTTGCGGGATGTAGGCATGCACACACTATAAACATCTAACAAAAGAAAATTGGTGCACTAACAATGGAAATCCATCGTTACTTGGCACTAAATCCATTGTTACTATTTCAGTGACACAAGCAAAACATTCTTGCTAACTTGCGAATAGGGCTATCCCAAATGGACCAAATATTCAAATATTTGATCGTCAATCGAATATATCGAATACCTTTTTGCCGAATTAATATTCGATAAAAAAATATGCAAGTACAGATACGACTCTGATGCTTTTTAGTAGAAAAATTACTGTGCGACGCTTTAGCAGTGTCAAATGCCGCATTTTTGTCAACGGTGATTTTTTTTGTGGACGGAGGTTTATTGTTCCCGTCCATAAAAGCCTTGAGAAATTTCCTTTGTCTTTTCTTGATTTCTGTCTTGATTTTTGGGGGCTGGAATGACTGGAGATCAACTAAATGAGAATTGCAACGGCTCATTGACACAATAACAGAAATTTAAAAAATCAGGAAATAAACAAAAATCAGGAAATAAACAAAAATCAGGAAAAAAAAAAAAATTCCATCAACAAGTATATATTTAGCACATCTAACACAACTTTGTTTTTACCTGGTCCGATGGCGAAACCGACAGTGAAGAACATGACACACACGATGCTAATGTAGGACGCAGGGGGCCAGCTTTCCTGAAGGAAACAAAAACGGAAAATGGCGACGATCTGTTTGTCTTTTCCTCATGGATAATATGGATAAAAACTCACTTTTACAGACCTACTTTTGTGAGGGGTGGGGGAGGAAGTGTTTTGTCAAATTCCATGGTTTTTTAGAAGTTTGTTTCATCATTTTTGGAAGTTTGGGGATTTATGTCAATTTTCTGAAATCAGTTTATGGGGGTAACACTAGTGGCAAAAATCCACCGAGCTGTACGTCAACACTGGTAGGCAATAAGAACTAGCAAGCTTCACCCAATGCCTTTACACCTAACCCCCTAGCCATTATTACCAAGAACCTCCTTGAACCCTTCAAGATCTAAAGAGGGAGGCGAGTTGGAGAGGGGAGGAGGTTAGTTCATCTAACCAAAGGTTGAAGTTACCCCGCCTGGGTCTATAGGTTTGAAAATTGGGATCATTTATTTGGTATCTATTGAAGATTCATCCACTATTTAGATCTGGTATCAGAAAAACCATAAGGGTGGTAGGGCTGGCAACCTAAAATGTGGCCAACCTCACCGCCTCTGTTGTAGCCCTTTACCTAGAGTGACTTCCATAATTTTTTATTTTTAAATCCATCACTGTGCAACAACCCAACAGTACATTTTTTGGTCATGTAAATTTCAAGGGATATCCAGCCCCATGTAATGTACTAAGCCAGTTCGGTATTTCAACTGCGCATGTGCAAAATGACATTTTATCCCGAATGACCCACGTGACCTAACGCGATCGTGCGAACGCAAAAGGTGGTCGCGCAACGCGCACGTGTTGAATTCAATCAGAATAGTCCCCAGGCTCTGCTCTTCTCCTAAATCCTGCAAAATGCTTCAAAACCTCACTGGCAGATTCTGAAGGACGTGCCAGGGTTATAAGTTTTAATGTACAGAGTATGATGAATCCACTTGCCACATAAAAATCCTTTCTAAGGATTACGAGAGCTAAATTTACGAGCGTTTTGCACGAAACTTACTCTGACAAAAAGGAATATCGTCAGCAACGATGCGGAGACTGCCATGACCCCGAGTCCGAGAAGATGCAACAAACGGCGGCCGCTACGATCCATCAACGGCACCTGACGCAAAGAAAGGCAAGAGTTACTCAGATATATAAATTCATCTCCTTATGGAGTGCCATTGCCACATCTAGGCTGGTGCTTGTGTTTGTTACTATCAGATAGAGTACTGAGGCTCACTGTTAAATTGGTTGGCGAGGAGCTGGGCTCATCCTTACAATCAGTTAGTTTCTTGCTACAGATATTTTCATGGTAATGTTGCAGCGGTCTGTCTAACTCGTTTCCTACTGTCACGATGCTCAAACAGCCGGATAAGGGAGCACTGCCTAACTCATGATCGGGCCAGGCCGTTGAAAAGCCAAGGCCTGGGAACGCCCGGGCCTTCGGGCTACTATAATCCCCTAGTTGTATACAATAAACTGCCCACTAATGCTGGAGTCCAGCCAGCTCCCATTGTTCACCCAGACTTGATCTCCATCCCGTGAATGGAATGACGGCGAAAGCAATCACTACAGATTAGTGTGGGAGGGGCCACAGCCCGGCCTTGCCTGGCAGAGGCCGGACTTCATCAATTAGTAGATGCTCTATTGTTAGGTAATTTGCGGCTCACAATAGCAAGACTAAAAAGCCAGAAGGCACGGGCGTGGCCAGGCTTTTCAACGGCCTGGCCCGACCATGGGTTAGGCAGTGCTCCCTAAAGGACCCTTAAATAGGGCTATACTTACACTGACAATTGTCATAATAACCATGACAGCGCCTGTGCTAAGAGTGGCATATTTTGCGTTGTCCTCCGACACGCCGGCTGCGACGAAAATCGTCGAAGAGTAGTACAGAACCTGCACAAATGTACAAGAATGTCAGTGTTAAGAATCACAGGAGTGCACTTGTGTCCTTGATCCTGATAATCAGGCGTAAACAATTAAAACAACAGGTTGCCAGCCAAATTGTCATGTAATGGACACTGCTTGCAACTGGTTCCCAGCTCATTTCTGCTGAAGTAAATGTGTGGACTGATATTTTCACCAGCCGTGCGAAATTGGGACCTGAAGCTGTTTTGCTAAGCATAAAAAAAATTCTGCTTAGCAGAAACCGGTTACCAGCCAAAACTGCATGTGATGTATACTGCTTGTGACTGGTTCCCTGCTGATTTAAGCTTACCAGGAAAATGTGCTAAGTAATATTCTGCATTACGCAGCTCCAGCCAAAGGTCTATTTGATTTTTATGCTAAGCAAACAACAGCTGAATACCAGCCACGAGCAATATACATCACATGAAAATCTGGTTGGGTACCATGTTTTTTTGTCAAGACTTTTCATGCTAAGCAAATCTGTGTACTTTGACCCCGGGACCTACCGCAGTTATGCCGGACAGTTGCTGCGACAACTGCATGATGACGCTGATGAAGAGGGGCTTCCGTAGCGACCGGCGTTTGAAGAGCTGCAAGATGCTGATGCGTTGCTCCTTTAGCTCCTCCGCGTGCTCCCGCTGCATCTCCGCAATCTCGTCCTGAATGTGGGAGGCCTGACGTAGCCACACCAGGGCTGGTGGGACCAAAACGGGCACGAACATAACGGCAATTGCTAATTTATTAAACACCCAGTGAAATGAACGTCATTTCAAAACAATATTTTTCTACCGACATCCATGCCTCTGTATAAACCAAACAATGACAGTTGTCATAACGACAGTTGGACATTTACATACAAAAATGACACTACAGTCCGCTTTCTCTGTTTGTAAAACTGTAAAACTCGATTCAGCCAAAACTTTTACAAGCTACGAGATATATATTATTGTGCCTTTTACACATGTATCCATTGAACAAAATTAGCTATATAGACTAATGTTTCAAACTAAAGCAAGTTCGAAAATTGAGTTCGAAACGTCAGGCCAGATAATATTTCAGGACAATCCAGTCAGTTTAAGCAGTTTGCAGCAGTTTAATTCATTTTCACGTATGCCTTAAAAACAGAAAAAAAATCCAAATCTATTTCAAATGAATCAATTTTAATAACAAGCATAAATGCAAAAGAAAATCGTGCTTTCTCTGCAAACAGCTCGCCAACCTACCCTTTTCGGCTCTCTTCGGCTTGTCTCGGATGATGAGCAAATATCGCGGGCTCTCGGGACAGAAGGGTAGGGTGAGAAGCTGGAATACGGCCGGCACGGCGGTAAACCCCAGGCAGATGGGCCAGAGATTGTCCGTACCTGCAGTAAGGTGTACAATGGCCATCAAACTACAGAGGGCAGCATTCGTGGTTTACTTTGGGCATATTTTTCAAAATTGAGTTGACTAAATCTGCAGATTTGTATGCAGAGTCTGGAGTGAATAGGAAAGAACCTGCATGATAAATACTTGAGTTTACTTGAAGCACCATAGCCTTCAGACTGGCTACTTGTAAGCCAGTCTAACCCATATCAACCATGTGACAAGAATGACAAAATGAAAAAATGAAAAAAGAAAAAAATGAAGAAAAAAATCAAAAAATCGAAGAAAAAAAAACGACTAAAAAAACGAAAAACGAACAACGAAAAATGATTAATGAAAAACAACGAAAACAAAAATGGAAATTGTTCACCGGGGGTAAAAATTTTGGAAAAATTTACGGAAAAAAATTTGTGAGCACACCCCCACCATGCTGTATGGTTATATTTCTTATTTCAATTAAGTATCATACTTACCAAGGGTGATTGGAAGACCAATAATCTGGGATAGGAGAATGCCGACAGTCACACCCAGCTGGTTCATAACGCTGATTGCACCTCGCAGATTGAACGGGGAGACTTCGGACAAATACATCGGGACGATTCCGGTATTGATGCCTATCATTGCAAGGATGAGTTAAGAGAGATTGGGGGAAAATGTGCCCGGCTCTACACAAAAGGGTATGTTGTCGTGCTATATGCACAAACACACACATACATACATATACACAGGTAGTATACACAATTTACTTTTGCTGTATTTTTCGGAAATAAATGGATTTGGGGATTAGTATTTTATAGCGTGCTAGCAAATACTGTAACACTGACCTGCTTAAAGTTTTGTGTGCATGGATGCTGGGAAAAAGAGAGAAAAAGAAATTGTTCTAGTAGTCTGGTTCCCTAACCACACCCAAGACAGTTTTTCAGAAACATTAATATTGATGAATAAAGATGCAAAAACAAATGTTGCTAGAAATTACTTCAATCCCATTTCTTTCCACTTGCTACATGTGTTTAAAGGGCTATATCTCTAAACACACTCCTGTTAAATTGGAAAAAAGTGCATATGTCAAGATATCTGGAGAATACAAAATGCCAGAGGGGTCAAACTTACACCAAATTGAAGCTCAGGATATGACAAATTCAACTACACTCTATATATAAAACGTCCTTATATATCACTCCGAGGACAGACTAACCACAATTTAGGCCAACGATCACTCTTCCCACGATCAGCATCTCGTAAGACCAGGCCACCTTGCTGAGCCCCATCAGCAAGGCTGCGACCAGGGCGATGAAATTGTTGAACAGCAGGGTCCCCTTCCTTGAAAATACAAAAATAAAACCATGCAACGTGATTTATACAACAGGAGTTTCTTCCGCCTGATGCTATCCTGTACTTATATAAGACAACTATACGTCAGAGATGTAGTCGAGTCCATCACACGTCTCTGCAAGTCTCTGCAAGTCTCTGCAAGTCCCTGCAAGTCCCTGCAAGTCCATCACAAGCCCTCCAGTCCCAATTCCAATCACAAGCTATTCAAATGAGCTTTAACAAAGGCATTCCTTTGTCATTGTTCATCCAGTTACTTGTGACCTAAGGCTGTTCGATATCCATTTATTTTGATACCGAAATATCGGCAGAAAAATATCGCGATATTCGATATTATCGTGATGACGTCACTTTTTCATCACCGGAAGAACGGAGGAATAAAAAAATACATGACGGAAGTCACCACGGCATCATGAGATCGGGGCCACCAGGATCGGGCCCGCCGGGATTGAGCGGCAGGAACGGGGGGCCGGTTTGACAAAGCTTCCCTTCGCTCGTTGAGTATTTGGAGTTTTACGACATTTACCTTCAGTTGGCTACTTTATGGCACTCCAGAAAGACTAGCGTTTGTTTCTATTTCAGCATTGTTGATTAGTAACACAGATGATAATACCATGGACGATCACATGCGAGCTGTCAACAAACGATCGTGTCGTATATTTTGTGAAGACGACATGACATTGCACAATGTACAATGAATGCGCGGCACGTGTTTTAATCTTTTCTCAAGACGCGACGCAGTTCGCTACACGTAACTACACCTAACTACGTGTGCCTTGTATATGTACACTAGGGAAAGACGGTGGCATTCAGTGCGGTTGCTTGCACTTGACCAAGGCTAGCAACAATAATAATTGGAAATAACTGGAATTTCGAGCAAAGTAAACTGGACAAATCCACACGTAATGCGGCCAAAAGGAACATATATCGCGATATTCTTCGGTATATCGAATTCCCCGATATTCCATTTTTTTTAAAGGGGCCGATACGATTTTCGATATGAAAAAAATATCGAAATATCGGGAAATATCGTCATATCGAACAGGCTTATTGTGACCGGCTTTATGAAAGCACTTCTGACTGGTCTTGCGAAAGGACTTGTGAAAGGACTTGCAGGGACTACAACTCTGCTATACGTCCCCTGATGGAATACTGTTGCCACATATATGGGCCGGAGCTTCTGCCTGCCATTTATCTCTATTGAATCGGGTGCAGAAGCGAATCGTTAGTCTGGTTGGTGAAGAGTTGGGCTCATCATTACAACCCCTTTCCCACCGTAGGTCTGTAGCCACCCTCGGCCTGTTCTACAGATATTTCCATGGACATTGTTGCACCAGTCTGTTTAACTTGGTCCCTCCTGTCAGGGTTTTTGAGCGTCAACCAGGCTCTCTGCTTCCTCTCACCCACACCCTCTAGTTGTGCCGAGATGTAGAACAAAGAGCTACTCTAATAGCTTTTTTCCTCGTTGGAAATGTTTGCCTGGAGCGTGTTATTCCTTCAAGGCAGTGATGATCTTTAGGATCAACAAATCATATAAGTTGGTGGGAAACAGGGACCTTTGGCGACAATCGCACTGAAAGTGTTTTTTTGTTCTCGATCAATCCTTCATTCTTTTTTTCAGAACACCGAGTTAAGAAGTTAGTGTCACTGTACAGAACAGTTCATATGGACAGCATAAGGTATAGTCTTCACAGTAAATATGGGTCCGCCGTACTTCGTTTTGGTTCCGAATCGCACAATTGCCCGACTGACAAAAAATCTAGGAAAATTCTGCCCTCTTTATAGGGGTCTTATGCAATGCAGCTTGGATATTAATAAAATATGCAAATGGCTGAAGAACACAACCAATGAACATCTTCCATTTCAAGGAGTCATGTGATAATCACATGACTTCCCGCCAGGGTCATGTGCAAGAAACTACCCAAAAAAAAAAAAAAGGGAACCATAAACATGATAATGGATGTGCCTACCTCCCGAAGCGGTCGGCCAGCGGACCAGCACTCAGCGATCCCACCATCCCGCCGGCAGCAAAGATGGCAACGGTCGTCGCAAAGAGAAAATCGTTCCTCTCCTCGGACATGCCGCCACCGGTTCGCCTGATCTCAGTCTCATTGAAGAAGCCTTGGATGACCTGAAGGACACCAGGGAAAACGCTACAGATGAGTCTGACACTCAGGGTCATTCTTTTTTTACCCGATTGTTTTTGCTTGCATTGGATGATAGAGCATACTTGGCTCTTCATTTTGATATATCCTCAGTTTGACATCCTGATGAATGTGGACATTATGCGGGTGAAAACCTCGACAGTTAATAAGGGAATAAATACGTACGTTAAAAACCGCCTTGGGGCCTGGGCGCTTGATAATGACCCGAGCCGAAGGCGAGGGTCATTATCAGTTTAATACGTGAGCGATATGAGTGTTTCCAATAGGTCGAAGTCTAATGAGATTTGTATTGTAGACTGGTAAATCCAGTGGTGTTCGTTGCATTTACTGTGCAGGCAAGCGCTGTGTCCAGCCTGGGCTCGCGCTTGCGATGCGTGAAATTAATAAGCCTTACGATTCCGGAAATGTCATTTGCGCCAAAGACAAAGACTGTTTAGTGTTCTTCAGACAAGTACGGTAATCTTTTCTTTGTGGTTTTGGAAGTATTGTTTGACATTTTTTTCACTCTGATTTAATGAAATATTGTTGCAGACGGTTTTGAGGTTTTTCAAAAATCAAAACCGGACGTGATCGCTTTAATTATAAAACCGGAAAAAAAACAGGTTTACCGGTAAACCGCACAAGCTTAGGGAACAGGCCTCTGCTCTGGGGGGGGGGGGGGGGGGGGGGGGGATGTGCCCCTCCCCCTTGTGCCATTGCTGTCTTTGAATATCCAACCTCAGTTTTGTCCCGCAAACACTAGATGAAAACTTGTTTCACAGTGCACAGCTACACACAATAGTCTTTTCGTCACTGTCCTACACCACATCCCTTTGGGTACTCATCCAACACACATCAGTGTGCGTTTACCCTCCTACTATTTAAAAGGTCAAAATCAGTCAAAATTTCCTTCCACCTCCCCTGCTATACTTTTACACAGATATGATCAGATTACATGTGGTTTTGTACTATGGCAGGAGGGTCAAAAACAATCACCTTGACTGATTTTGACCCATACAACAACATGGCTCAGAATGTATAGTGCATAGTTAACACCAATACAAGCAGACTTCTATTCAGTGCTCAGCTACAGGTTTATATTCCAATGTATTCATAGACAGATTCGCTTTAATGCTTACTCATCCCCCCGCCCAGCCAACTCTGGTGGGATCTTCGGAGGTACATGTAGTTTTTGTTGCTGGTCCGGTGCACATAACAGTTACACAACAGTAGAGCTGATGTTTTCCTTTGTAGAATTCTCTTGGTTATTTAACAAACTTTTACATATTTGTGACCCGCTCTGCAAAAAGGGCACATAAGTCGCTGTATGCTTTTATGAGTTATGGGCCGTTCAATGTGAAGAGGGTGAAAAATTCTTCAAACAAGTGATTTTGAAGGGAGGGAATTTTTTGCATCTTTGATACCTATATTATTCTATTTCATAACCAAAATCTTTGATTTCAGTGAGTAAAGTTGGAAAAAGAATGTGTTTTTGTCGAGTGCTTCCATCTATTGCTTTGCTTTTTGTTTTTTTAATTGGCTTGTTTCTCCATAAGTCATTTCAAGAAATTCCTGAAAACAAACATGCAAATTTCCAAATATCTCGTGATTGCAAAATGCTAGAGACCTCAGACATATACCATATGAAAGCTTATAAAATGGCCTTTCCAGCTATATATAAAACACTATTTTCAAATTTTGCAACATAAGTGCCCTTTTTGCAGAGCGGGTCACATTTATGGATGGATATCACAGCACATTTTGCACTGCATTTATAACTTCATAATCACAGTATGTGTTTTTAAAAATATTACAATTTTGGTCCATCGTCTTTTTTTTCTCTCTAATTAATCACGTATTTTTTATTTAAAAAAAAGAAAATCTCTATCAACATTTAATAACGTGTAAGGGAGGGAGGGAACACATTTCATACACTAATTAGCTAATGCAGTGTAAATTAAAGTGATGCAATTTTAAAATGTTTTAACAGTTTTAAAATGTGACTCACTGACGCAGTACCGGCCTATAAATCCATATTTACACAGTAAGTTAATAACTACGTCTATGACAGGCCCACAAGGGTGGCATTAAAATGACCTTCCATGCAGTGCGCGCGTGGCATGATATTTATTTAATACAACAGATTTACTGCCAAACGATCCAAGGATCGAGTACCACTTTGCTACGAATGTTTGCTTTGGTTTTACCGACGAGAGGTGTGAGATACAAAAAGTCATTTAGGAATAAAGCTTTTACAATATAGTATTCTCCTGGCTCCACTGAGATCAAGAGGGTCTTTTCATATAGAGCTATGTCGGATATCATTTTACCCAAATAATTGCAGGTTTCTATTTATTAATTTATTTGTTTGCCCTTTTCTTGATGTGCATGACGGCCAGTAATGAATCCGGGGCGAGATTTGAGGAAAATGAAAAAGCCACGAAACATTCGGAAGCATTTGATTTGTATGGCGTTGCTTAAAAATGCACAAGAAAACTGTATTTTCTACCAAAAGATACGGTTCAGAATTGAAAACAACAGTGCCATTAGAATTGCAAGACCTTTTCAGGTTGCAGAGGTAATTTTGGAACGATAAAAACAATTTGAGGACCCCAAAAGATGTCTCACCAAAAATCCTGAAATTAGGAAAAATGCAGAGAAATCTCACCCTTGAATGATTCAACTAGTTAATTTGGAAAGAGTTCCATATCCGGACATCACTTATTTTCCCTTGATATGACTTTAAAACGACCAAAAAGTGTAAATCTGATGAAGAAACACGAATTTAGGAGGGAACAAAATTTCAACTTATTCTTTGAAAATACTTTGGCTTTTTCTGTCATGGCCCATAGACTTTGTGCATGAGGTATAAGTGATGTCCGGATATGGAACTCTTTCCATTAACTTTCCTCGGTACTTTTGTCCGTATTATCATCGTGCATTTCATGGTTGTACATATCTCATTTTGTCCTCGTTTATTTTTAACCTTCCTACTATTATAACTATCACAAACTATCGAAAAACCAAATCCTCTCCTCTCCCACAGATTGTGTGTCTCAACCTGTCACTCGATGGGTTTTGATAGATAGGGTAGTTGGCTGCAATTTGGCACCTAGAGAGGGAGGGTTAATATGCGGGGGGCCTACATACCTGTGGTTATGTGGTTCATTCCATAAATTTGGGGTCCAAAAGTGACACATTTTTAGTGTCCCTATTACGGAGTGACAAGTATAAGATTTTGCAATCCCGGACACATTCTTTAACGGGTACCCATGTTCCCGTGCGTTTTTCAGTTAGGTACTCAATTCCCGTACTACACGACGCGTACATGAAAACCCCTAGTGTGGACTTGTTTTGGTTTGTATAAAGATTTCGAATGTCACATGTTACAAACCATCCGCTATGATTGGCCAATGCTTATAAATGGCAATTGTTCAAATATCAGTGAATTGGTTTAATTTTCTTTTTTGAGTTTGAGTCTAATTAACCCCTTGAGTACGGTATTTTACGGGAGACGTCGGGGTGCCACGGCGGCTCTGACAGCCAAGTTAAACGGCTACAATGTGTTTCTGCAGTCAAGCGTAACATATACACAATCCAACAATGATTGAAACTGCACAAACAGAGGCCAATTGCGTCATCCGGCCTGGTGGCACTTTTTTGGGCGCATATTTGCGTCATCCGTACGCAAGGGGTTAAGATCCTGAAACATGCCTCGAGCCAGACTCCTCTTCGAGTCACCAGCCAAACATGTACGACTTTGTACACCGTGTTCTTGCCAAATTTGAGCATGGACCATTCAACACTGACAGGTGACGACACATGAGAAATTCAACATATTTGGAAACAATTGAACCGCTGCGCTCTTCAGGAAAAGCTGTTTTAGAGGTCGCATGATACAAACAGCCTGAGTGCATACAGGGCCAAAGTCCAAGATTGGTAAACACGGTACTCAGAAAAGTTCATTCATATCAAAATTGGGTAATAAATAATAGGGGGGCCATCTCACACATAATGGCAGCCAAAGATTTTATTCATCACATGACCTTCTATCTGTCAGAGGGGAAGGGGATGTGGCCCCCTCCCCCCTAAACAATGTTTTTAGAAAACGTTACAGCCGACTTACATGAAATTTGCAACTTTTCCGAACTTGTATCGGGGGTCATTTTTGTTCAAAAGTCAAATTTTATAGGATTGCCATGGTAACTGGTGCAACGATTTAAATGATTGATAGATAAACATTAATGCCATTTTTTGCATTTTTATATGGTGTCGATTTTGAAAGGAATCCCGATTCCTGTTCAGAGTCAAAGTTGACTCCAACATTTTTTAGAGTCGCTCAAAACCACTTCCTATGGATATTTGTTTTGATATTTTTTTCTGATAGGGGGTGAAAAAGGGGGGAAGACATGATTTTCACAAATGGAAAAAGGACATTTTTTCGCTCTATCATACTTACAAGCTTAGGGTTGTTTATAACACCAGTGTTATATCCGAACTGAAGAGACGAACCAATTACTGCTGAGGCTGTAGCAAAAACAAGCGGCATAGTCAATGGTCTCTGAGGGAATAAAATATAAATTAATTTTATTAAAGAGTGAACTTTTAGGAGACTCAATTTGTTTTGTGGCAAATCTCATCCCGGAAAGATTTTACATTATTCCCCCTCCAAAATGACAAGGGAACAGAAAAATCCGACCAAAAAAAAGTGTTCAAAATTGTATAAACACATTTTTTTAAACAAGTCAGATGGTCAGACAATGAAATCCTGAAATCCTCAAATTACTCTTTAAGTTAGTTAACTTAGTCTTAGTTACATAGTAAAAATTGTTGCCTGGATAAAAAAAAAAAAATTACCAGCGGAAAATGGGGTGAAAAAAACCCCCAAATGTCAACCGATCACGCTACAAAAGTACAAGCTTTTTATACCAAAACTATTAAAACTTCTGTGAGCATGTTAAATTCTCTTGTCCAACATGTCTCTTTCAGTTTTGTGTCTGAACATTTGAAAACCTACGGTTGTCGAAAATTTTAAAAAGAATGGCAGCCATCTTGGAAATAAAAAATCCCCCCCTTTAAAAAAAATCCTGGAAGCTAAACGTTTTGTTTTCTACTTAGAAATCATGCTTATTTATTGAGAAATGTGAAAAAAAACCAAGAATACAGAGTGTGGGCCGCGTATAGTGCACCTTGCATGCAACCAAAGCGCTATAGACCAAGGGCCAGGGTCGATCAAAAATAATGATTTGATATTTTCTAAGATTTTGCCATTCCTGAGCACTTTTTGGTCAACCCCACCCCCACCTCGCACCTCCCCCCGCCCCCTCCAGTGCAGCACATGCACACCAGCTTATCTACAAATATAAATGGCAAATGAAATTGACACCTTGTGCCACGCCGCCACACAAACCTTTTGGACAGTGGCTGGCTCCGGTTGAGTATCATTCTCTGACAGCGGGAGATCTTTCACCTCCGTGCCTTCCATCTCGGGGGCCTCAGAACCTTCTGTAACAGCCCCGTACATTGAAATCTGGCCTCTCAAAATATCCCGTGCTGCGTCACTTTTGGAAATTTCTCCAGACCGCCCTTTGCATGCTTTATGTCATGTACATGTACATGTATGTCACGTCACATGTCATTATTGCCGGGTTTACATTATTTTCAAGAGCGCCCTCCCTCGACATTCCTTTATGTTCTGGTCACGTGCGACCATGGACATGAATATGCATTATCATTTCCACTCCATTCTACAGCTCCATGGTATTACTGCATGCGGCAGCAACCGGGCGTGCTGGCCCAGTGTGTTTTAATTACAAATGTTCATTAATGTGAACATTGAACACTTCAAATAAGCAAGTTGTACAATACTAATTACGTAACAGCCTTTCACTTATTGCCTCATCATGTCATTATACATTGTATAGAATCAAACAAGCATGAGATAATGCTCATTGTATGGTCATTATGTTTCTGGGTACCCTTATTCGCACACAATGTAATATCATGGAGGTAATACCTCCATGGTAATATCACTTTAGTGTCATTGCTCTCTTGACTGCCAGGTACGAAAAACCACAAAAACCCTGTGGGAAAAGTGGAAACGTACACCTGATCTATGCAAGTCAATACCTTCAGGCTAGGATAGCTATGACCACTGTTGCTGTTCTTGTAATGACCAATAAGAGTTTGGAGAAGCTAAACTTTGTCAACGCATGGTGTAAACAAAAAATCGTGTGCGCTCGTTGCTGCTCACAAGCGTGAAGTGATCTCTCGCCAGCAACCCACGCGAAACGTACACCACTCCCTATTCAAAATACCCGCCCTGACCACTGAACTGTGCACATTTACATATCAATGCTAAAGTAGATTTATTCTAATGCGCCCCGGTACTTAACCGAATAAATCAACATTTAGCTGAATGAACTTTGCAAAAGGAGAGGTTAGAAGAAATTTTTCTTGGGAGGTAGGCCGACGAGTGAAATAATTTAATAAAGGAAGATAAATGCCAGACAGTGGACCTTTCTTTCCCTATTTTAGAGATGGATCATTTTTTTAAATGGCTTTTTGTCCTTACATTTTATGTAGAAAAATATGTTGATTTTGCCAGTTTAAATGGAGCCAAATCCTGGGTAGCCTACATCACAGCGATGCATGTCTTGCTCAAGGACACAACCAGTATGAACTGACATCAAATCTGACTTTACACACG
The DNA here is from genome assembly GCA_037893225.1 of Hippasteria phrygiana. Taxonomy (NCBI): domain Eukaryota; kingdom Metazoa; phylum Echinodermata; class Asteroidea; order Valvatida; family Goniasteridae; genus Hippasteria; species Hippasteria phrygiana. The sequence goes on along the minus strand of JAZGUH010000647.1, from coordinate 168,651 downwards.
AGCCAAACCACAATGCATGATGCCTCATCAGCCCCGCCCTTTTTAGTAAGGAATTTGGGGCGTTGTTTGGCAGTCTGAATAACTGAACTGCGAATGCAAAATCTTGTACTCCACATTGCAGTCTTTTTTTAATTTACAAAGATCACTTGATCACCTCTACATATCAAACAATAAAATATGTCATATTTGTCCAAGATCAAAAAATGATTGGAAGGTTTTAATAAAATAATGTCCATAATGAAAACTACATAAAAATGTTAATGTAGAAACATAGTTTATATCATTATAAAACAATACAGATTCAAAAACATTGGTCCAGTTTGGCAACAGAGTTTTACTCTTTCATAATTTTAAAAACGGAAGAATCAAATAAATCAAAAGGTTTACAATTAAATTTACACATGGAAGAGTTTGCATGCAAAATTTACAAAGGCCAATAGATAAGGATTAAACCATGCAAAATGATGTAAAAAACTAAAAGATTTGAATATAATTTTCTTCTGACATTTTGATGTAAACAAAAACTAGCTTTATGATAGTTTGAAGGCCATGCAAATTTAATTGTCCAAAAAGTTCCACGGAAGGTTAAGGACAATGAGGACAATGGTTAGGAATGCATATAACTTTCGAAGTCAAAAACTGTAAAATAATGTTTTATTGGAAGTTAAAAAACGGTTTTGGAAGCAGAGTTGTAGTCGAGTCTTTGCAAGTCCTTTCACAAGTCCTTTCGCAAGTCCAGTCAGAAGTCCTTTCATGAAGCCGGTCACAAGTAACTGGATGAACAATGACTGTGGAATTGCCTTTGTCGAAGCTCATTTGAATAGCTTGTGATTGGGATTAGGACTGGAGGGCTTGTGATGGACTTGCAGGGACTTGTGATGGACTCGACTACATCTCTGGTAGTTCCCTCGACCACATTTCAGGAACTAGTTTGTCAAGTTCCAATAATTGGGAGATAATATTGACTATCCACCATCAAATTTAAGGTACACAAATCTCAGTGGCAGTTTCTGCAGATAAAAAAGCCATAAACTATTTGTGATGTGGTCTGGGAAAACCCTTCACTTGGTGACATTTATCATTCCTGTATTTATATGCATAACAGTAATGAAGGCACTGTGTTGTTTTCAAAACTGTTTATTTATGATTCTAGGATGTCTGTTACTTAAGTTATGCTGTCAGAAATTTAAGAAACCCAGCTGACTTCATTTTTTTTTTAAATCAAGCTTTAAACTTCTGTGCAACTTATTGAGTTTGCACAAAAAGTGACTGAAAGATTGCAAATTGTTACATTTGAAATGATGGAATTTTTAGTTAATATTTTCAGGAATGATAATTTAGATATTAATAATTTAATTGGTAGCAATAACTCAAATTGTCAAAAAAAAAAGCAGACTATTGTGCAATTATTTTCAATGCAAGTTCTGCGACATGTGAAGGGTTTTCCCAGACCACATCACATTTAGCAACCATTGCACAATGTCATTAGGTTTATCTAAAGGAACATGGCTTTGCCAAGGGATGAGAAGTCAACTCTAAAAAAATTAAGAGCAAAATACTGATAGTAAAAAATGACACAACTGTCTAAACAAGCAATAAATTATGACAATCATAATTTTGGGGAAAACAAAAACAAAAAAAGAACTAGATATATTTAAAATATTGCGAGTAAAATACTTTTCGTGGCAGTTAATAAAAGATACACTATTCAGAAAGCAATCGGACTCTCATAAGGATATTAAAAACGGGCCTCTCTTGTTCTCTTTTTGACTACTGGACAAAAACAAAATTCAATTGAAGCTTTGACGAGCCTTTTTATTTGGATGCAACTTCAAAATATCCTTTTTTTTTTTTTTTTTTTTTAACTTGATCATTCTACAACCAGATCCCCTATAATGTTGCAGTATTTGCATGGATTCAAAGAAGATCTGATGACATTTTCATAACATTTCATGTTTAATTTCTATAAAATATAGGGTTAACAATTTTAGCTTAACTCATACTTATCTGCTTCTTTAGTTTTTTTTTGTCTTTTATTTTTCCCCGACAGCTTGCAACTGTTGTATGAATAAATTTACATATGATTAGCTATCTCGTCTGGTTTTCTTTCTTGTATTTTTCTTCTTGGATTGAAACCTTGGCGGATGGTGTCTTGGTTCCTTTGGAAATGCTCCCTGGGGATGGAATACTTTATCCCTGCACAGCTCTGGAGAGGAGGTTGAGGGACTGTGTGACTGATTTGGAGAGCGGTGATTGGCTGTAGCAGAAGCATGTGACTCCATTGAAGTCTTCTGATTGGTGCTTTTCTTCTTGGATTGGCACTTTGGTGGGCCATGGCTTGTTTCTCTTGGAACTGCACCCTGGGTGATAAGCCCCGAGGAGGTTGATGAGGGGTCATGTGACCAGTTTGGTGAGCTGTGATTGGCTGCCCTAGAGGGATGTGATTCCACTGAAGATATCTGATTGGCTGGGGTGTAATGTCGTGACCTCTCTGATTGTTTATCACAGACCCAGGTGGCATCATGTGACCTTCTTGAATTCCTTGGACCAGTAGAAGTACAGCAGGCCTGATTGGTTGAATATGTCTGATGTTGCTTTGCTGACATTGTCGAAGTAGGGCTGATCTGATTGGTGGAGATAGAGTGGGGTGACATTGCAGAATCACTCTGATTGGTCCAAGCAGAATGATGTGACCTTGGGGAAGTACAGCTGCTCTGATTGGCCGGAGTGGAATGCCTAGACCTTGGACGATCCCTGTGATTGGTCCAAGCTGGTTTGCATGAACTTGAAGATTGGTGATTCGCTGAATGAGTTTGAATCCCAGCGGATGCCACTGGATTGGCTGAGGCAGAAATGCCACCCGTCTCTGATTGGCTGTTTGATGCTGAGCAATTTGCTGAGCAATCGCCATTTGTTGAAATATTAGGGTCTGAAACATTAAACAAAATGGCAAATAATTTTACAACTACAAAAGCAAATAGGAAACATACCAACTGACAGCAGATGGGATTTTCTTGGTGGTTGAGCACTACACAGTAGGTTGTGGGTTCGAGTCCCACCTGAGTAAGCCTATGAAGTTTTTCCACCGAGCATACAGTACCCATAAAATAACATGGGGAAGATCAAATTCTTGTCCTTGTTAACAATTACGTTGAGACAGTCAGGCTTGTACAGTAGTTCTTTCCTCGCCATTCACCTCTGGTGACCCCGGTTCGATTCCCACCCGTGTACTTATGCTGACTGAGTTTGTTTCATGGTGGCGTTCACCATTACGGAAAAGAATTGTCTTCGCTCTTAAATTCCTGTTATCACTTATATTGCTATCCCATTAAAAACATCAGTCATGGATCCAAAAAGTTAAAATGAATTGGCCATTCCAGGGGCGGATCCATTTTTTTTTTGGGGGGGTGGGGTTTCAGGCCCGACAAATAATTTTTACCAATTAAAAAAAAAAGTTTAGAATGGGGTTGTTGTTTCAACACCCCCTCCTCCGAATCTGCCCTATGGTCTCACCTGCTTTCTGTTCGGATCTGTCCACGGCCAGCCATTCTTGTTCCGGGAAGGCAAAGGGGTTGACCCCTCCGACACCCCTGACCAGTGTGGTAGGGACGTAGGCTGGCACCGGCTCCATGAAGTAGCCATTGGGCAACTCGCTGCCGTCCAACGCAGGGCTGTCCGGGTCCAAATACGTGTCCCAATCAGCTTCGCTGTCACTGTCCCCTGATTTGACGTCGGGACAGAGAAACATTGGCAGAAATTAGCAGCAGAAGCTTTTGGAAGTATTGGTCATCACATAGAATATATTCTGACCACAGCCTTTGACCACACTTCATAACCATGACATCATTCCGACATAAATCACACGGCCCACTTAAACTTGATCTACAGTCCTATGAAATTGCACGCCCATTTATTTCTCTCAAGATTAATGCAATTTTCAAGGTTAAAAAAAAAAAATTGGCAGGAGCGGGATTTGAACGTGTGACCTCTGGAATACCATACCAGAAAATTGCAGTTATACTAGACATGTTTGATATTTCAGTGATGTAGTCGAGACCATTCACAAGACTAGGCACAAGACTATTCACAAGACCAGCTTGTTACAGGCACAAGTAACAGGCATAAACCATGACAAAGGAATGCTTTTTTATCAGTTCATTTGAATAGCTTGAGACTTGAATTAAGACTGAAGGTCTTGTGATGGTCTTGTGTTGGTCTTGCAGGGTCTTGTGATGGTCTCGACTACATCACTGTGATATTTAGCTCCAAAAAACTTTGGAAACCAGCTTCTGGTATTTACTTCAAGAAATGTGAATTCATTTGCCTCCAAAATGGCCTCATTACAGCCCTTTCTTTCCCTAAAAAAATATGGCCAACTCGAGTCCAGAAAAACAGATTGCTGGATTCACTTTAACTTCATTCGACCATCTTCAACAACCACTTACCACCGAGTTCGGTATCAAGATGATGATCTGCTTTCTCAACCCCCGGTTGCTCGTCACCAATATCATCACGATGGCTTTCTCTTAAGTCCTTCAAGGGGGAGTCGATCATTGCGTCCCACATGTCCGGCGTGCCGATCTTCAGCAGGCTGTCGGGGACCTTCCACCGGTCGTCGCACAGGTCGGCCACTGTGAAGAAGCAGGGCGGGAGGACGTTGGCCACGCGCAATATGAAATGGCGCCCTCGAACGTCGGTCAGGTGGTAGTACTTTGCATACCGCATGTTCGACCTGATGCGCACCTTGTACTGCGTGCAAACAGTGATGGAAAATGCTATTTTTTTTTTTATTGTTTTGAACAATATTTCGGGGCAAAAAATGTAACCTTCTTAATACCCGCTTTTGCTGTTGGAACTCTTGAGTTCGGAAAAAATTTCAGCTCCATGTTTATTAATTAGCTCTACTCCCCTGCGACTCTCAAGCATCAACCAATCAGAGATCGGGTTATAAAAGTGTTACACCCATCAGCCTATCAGCTATGTTCTTCTAAACCAGGTTTTTTTCCCAATGTAAAATCTTCACTTTTGTCAATGGCAAACAAAAAGCATGTTTTGTTCTCGTCCTCAATACTGTCACTTTTGTCCCACAACTTCCCTCAAAAAGCACAACCTTTCCCCCTTTCCACAAAAATAATCTTGCCGATTATGCAAGAGGATATCATCACCAGCCATTTTGGAGTTCATGTTAATATCCAGATGTGGTATTAATTGTGGTACAGCTACTTATCTTTGTGTTGCGCCGGATTCCACATCTTAAATAACCCTAACAGTATACTCAACCCATCAAAACCCAACAGCATGTTTGGTTGGAATCTGGAACCCCAGACTGAAAGTCCTTTACACCGAGTTTGGCATACCACCGGAATCAGCGTCCAACAATTTGTGAGAACAATTTACCATATGGTGTTGGAATTTGCAAGGATGGGTATGGTTCCGAGTAAATTTTGGGTTAAACCCTGCCAATGGATGGGAGGCCAAGTGGCTTGAATATAATCATGAGGTCAAAATTTAGCTGGAGCTCATTAACCCTAACCATCCCTAACCTGCCAAAATCAAACACCCCATTGTATTGAATTTTGTGTGATTGGGTACTGTAGAGCCTTGGCACCATCACTTTGCATGGGAATTGATGCCCTGATTTTGTCTAAGTACAAAGAATGTGCCATTGGTTTACTACAGAGTGTTGGAGTTTGTGTGGTTAGGGAAAGATTCTAGTAAAAAGGCTTGGGCTGTTAGGGTTAAAGCACAGTCGGCTTGTCAAAGATTTCTAGTATGCAGCAGACAGACCATGGAGAAAGAACCTTATTAGTAAAGGTCTTGCTGCAATTAATTTTTTATTAACCCTAACCCCCTAGGGGTGCATGCAAAATTCTATTAAAATTGGAGGATTTGGAACTGTTAGGGTTAACCTTGTAAATGCAGACGATGGCCATATGCTGCGTTCCAATCACGTCGTGTTTCTCGTGTTTACAAGATGGTTGCACCAATGCGCACGCGCACAGGTTCACCACTGGTGAATACGAGTTACCAGACTTTTGAACCCGTGAACACGGAAAACATGACATGATTAAAACGCAGCAATAGCCACGGTTTGAAAAAAAACCAACAAAAAAAACCACCTAGCCGTTTGACATCTATAGGCGCATTCCTGCACGTACTCAATCCATTCATGTTTGAACTATATTGTTCTTGAATGGGAGTGTAATGAATAGATGGAGCTTATTCACACGAAAGGGGGGCTCCTTGTCCAATGAATAGACCTTTATCATGGTACAGCCATCTTGTTTTTCTCCTATTAAAATCAATGTAACCAAACCGAGCCTGGAAGGAAAAATAGTCTGGCACCTTCATTCAATAATTGGAATCACTATTCATAATTGCTAATGCATACAGGGAACAAGACAAAGATGGTGACAGCATGATAAAGGTCTATAGGACCACTCTATTCAGTGTGGTGCCTATTGTTTGTGTTTACGCTTGGCTGCACAGCTTAATACTTGGCATACCAGCACGCCATCATTAACAGCCGAGGGTTTAGAGCAATCGTGGCAAGGAGACCACACACACACTCCTTATAAATACTGGGGTGACAAAACTGCCTGTGTGCACTGACCTGCATAGAATGAGCTCATATCAGCCAGCTGGGCATTAAAGCTGGTACTGCGAAAAGTCAATATAAAATGATCCCTTACAAAAGTGGATTTTTGTTGTCTTATAGGAAAGGGGGTCCCAAACCACACTATTGCCATACCTCCCTGGACCCGTCTTGCTCTAGGTTCATGGCGACAATCGCAAACGTGATTCTCCCCGCGGCTGCCGTCTTTATATCCATGTCTCGCAGCTCCTGCCGGAAGTGCTGGGGTGACCCGCAGGACTTGTAGAGGTCAATCAGTGATGACCAGCTGTAGCCATACTTCAGGAGATGCCTGATGGTCATTTTTCGCCGGACGCCGCCGATGCTACTCGGTATATTCTCTGTCAATGATTTTCATACAAAGAGTTTATTTCCAAAATGCAATATGGTAGAATTTATCTAAATTAACCCTAACACCTTACATAATTTTTCCCACATGTAACCTGAATCCTCCAATATCCTCCGATTCCAATGTTTGTTACTGGGGACCACTGCCTGAATCCTGCAAAATCCTCCAGTGGGTTTTGGATAAAACACCCCAGTAACCTCAATCCGCCGAATTCATCCAGCACCAGATTGGGCCTGATGACCTGGATCCTCCATTTTCCCCCCAGAGGCAAAATTCTTCTAATGCCCTCAATCCTGCAAAATCCTCCGATGCTTCAACTTCCCAAGACCTTCAATCCTCCAAATTCCTCCATTTGGCAAAGAGGATTTTTGAGGATTTGGGAAGGTTAGGGTTAATGAACTATAAGAAACATTTTTTTTTAAATATTAAATTATGTAAATCAATAAAAGATTTGAACACCATAACATACCTTGTAGTTCCCACTTATCTTCTTGATAGAATTTTTCTCCTTCGTAGAATTTAATCCTGACGGAAAGAGACAGGAAAGATAATATCTTGACATCTTAAGACCTATAATTAATTTTTTTTAATGGGATTTGTGGCAGCTCAGTACAGTTACACAATGTAAAGTTAGTATACAACATTTGCTTTTCAGAAATGAATAGATTTAAGGGCTAGGGGTTTTATAGCAAATATTGTAACACTGACATGTTTAAAGTTTTGTGTGCATAGATGCTGGGGAAAAAAAAGAGAAAAACCTGCTGTTCTTGTAGTCTGGTTCCCTGAAACCAATATGGACAATACGGAGCAATCAGACATCAGGGAATTATCACTGAGGTTTGGGAACTAGACAATTTCCAACAATGGTTGGCCAACCATTGCTGTAAATTGATACATAAATTCCACTTTTCTGGAAAATGAACGCACATGCGGTGCCATGATTTCACAGGATGCTTGAGACTATTATTTACTGAGTCAATTAAGTAAAGTATTTCATAATATTTCAGTCCTTTCCTTTTTTGGATGTTTGCAAATGTTGTATATTACCATTAAAGATATGTTATTAGTTTCAAATATTGTTTACAACAGTGACCTAAAAAAACTGTAAAAGCTCATATACAACATTTAACAATTGTTGACTGCTGGGATGTGATATACGATGTTTTTAACACCCGAGGGATGCATAGCCCCCGAGGCGAAGCGTGTTAAAAACGTCATATCCCACATCACAGCAGTCAACAATAAGCCGGTTCATTATCTCAAAGGTCAAAGGTTATTCGGGATAAAATTGCTTACGTAATGTCACTCCATGTTATGCGAACGCCCGTTCTAATTGAATTTAACAAGTGCGCGTTGTGCGACCACCATTTGCATTCACACGCGTGCGTTAGGTCACGCAGGTCATTCGGGATAAAATGTCATTGTGCACATGCACAGTTAAAATACCTAACTAACCATTTTGTTTTTCAGTTCAACTTGCCTTGCTCGGTGGAAAATAACTCAAACAAATCACGCGATCAAAACAGCCGATCGTCTGCTAGTTCGCTGCTCCCATTATAGTTTACTACCATCAACAGTGTAGGTGAAAATTGCGTGGGTACCAATGATACAGCTCAATAGCTAGCTGGCTGATGTGTGATATCGATGCTTGGAGTGTGCTAGTCGTTTTTTTGGACCGGACACGTGATCGTTCTAGGCCAATCAAAATACAGCATCCAAGATGGAGATATTATAAAACAAAAGCAGTTATTCAATGTTAAAGATAAATCAGCTTACCATTCTTGAGTGTTGTATATGGGTATTCGGTACAGTATCCAATACAAGGGAGATTGAGTATACAGCTTCAACGTGAGAGTATTACGAGTTCTGGAGAACATCAAATCTGCAATATGAAATTAATCAAGATTACCATGGTGAAAATAATGTCAAAAGTTAAACCATTCCACATTCTGTTTTGGGGGAAATTTTTGTATTAAATTTTATTTATTTTTATATACAAATTATTTATTTATATATATATATATAAAATAAATTTCTATGTTTACTTTTCCAAGTGAATAAAGAAAACTGGTAAAAGCGGGATTCGAACCTGCGACCTCTAGAATACTGTACTGGTGCTCGCAGGTTCAAATCCTCCCTCTGCAAGTTTTCTTTGTTTACTTTGAGAAAGGTAAGTATGGCGATGATGTTAGAAATAGTGTTGGGAGTATTCCAAAGAAAACGATCAAGATTGGTTACCATTGAGGACAGAATGTGATGAATCGCTACATACCTGCCTCGTCAAACTGTGCAGGGAACCAGTCATTCAGCAGGGAACCAAGACCCAATGAACGGGAATCCACGAGCCATGTATGCCGAGCCTCTTTATACTGTGTGTGAAATATATTATATTATGATAATTTATTCTGATCATTTAGTGGGGTGCCACGATTAGGAAACGGCCCAAAAGTCGTTTTGTACACTCCTTTCATTCGGCGCATTCTTAACCTCTTGCGTACAGATGACGCCTGTGGGCGCAAAAAAAAGTGTCACCAGGCCGGATGACGCCACTGGCTGCTGTTTGTGCAGTTTCAATCCATTGTTGGATTATTGTTTATGACACGCTTGACTGCACAAACACATAGTAGCGGTTCGGTTTGGCTGCCAGAACCGCTGCGACACCCCAACATATCCTGTAAAATACCGTGCTCAAGGGGTTAACTGGAACAGAATAATCTTGATTTGAAAATATACAGCATGCAAGTCTGGTGATTCTGCAATCCTTTTTATAAGTTTTATGTGAGCATTTCCTGCTAAACACACTGCTTAGTATAGCGACAGACTGTGAACGACACATTGATTGGAAGTTTGGGTAACATTTTCATTACTGGCCATGAATATGCAATATTTTAAAATGTTGTAAATTGAAACGTCTCTTTTTTTCCTTTACAAGACCAAATTTTTGTACTTTCCCAGCTCAGCCCAGTCAAACAAATTAAATCATTCTGTAAAACACACTGCCACACACATTGTGGCTCCTATATGGTGTGCCTGAAAGAAAAGTATTCTCGCTATTGATTTTTGGGGTGTCTATCCAAAACCCACTGGAGGATTTTGCAGGATTTGGGCAGTGGTCCCCAGTATTAACAAACATTGGATGATTTTGGAATCGGAGGATATTGGAGGATTCAGGTTACATGTCGGAAAAATTATGTAAGGAGTTAGGGTTAGTGTTGCCACCCCTCCGTCTATTGGTAGTTTCACTGCTAACTACCCCCACCCCCTTTAAAAAAGTATAGAATTTGACTAATATCACCACTGCACTTCTTACTTGCTTTAAGACCGGCACGGGGTCAGCGAAGTGCACACTGTGTGCCTCCAGTGTTTCCGCAGCGCTGATGCCGTAGGTTTCCAGCATCCGGAATAGGAAAAGAAACTGGAAAGTCTCCCCCTCATGGGCAATCAAAACTGGAGTAAATGAAGAGAAAAAAAAGAGGAGCTGGGTAATGGTGTCAAACCCCCTGAGAAGCAATTGTGGATAAATGCCTTGCTCAGGGACACAAGACTTGAGGCTGGAAAGAGGTTGAGGTTGGAGAGATAAATTTTGAACTTTTAACACCCTCAAATAAGGGCAGAAGGGTATGTTACCAGCTTCGTGCTCTTTTTTCTTTGACCTTCACCAGAGTCCCGGGTTTGAATCCCACCTACAGGGCTGATAATTGGAGTGGGTTTTCAGTACCTATACCCGATTCAGTGGGTTTTCTCCACAATATCATTTTCAGGTTTTTCTTCAAAGTAAAACTAAACTAAACTTTCTTCATCACCACAGTTGGGGGAGGTAAGTTGGTCTCACCGATGGGAGGAAGTTACCCGGCCTGGGTCTGCAGGGCTAAAAATTGCGATAATTTCTCTGGAATCCGTTGAAGAAATTAGATCTATTTAGATCTGGCCGCAGGAAAACCGCAAGGCGGGTAGGCTTGGCCATTCAAAATGTCGCCAACCCTACCACCTCTGATCGTAACCCTTTATAACTTGAGTGGCTTTTAGCCTTGTATTGGGTAATTTCAATAAGAAAAACTTCATTCAGGATTCTGAGCTACAGAGGTTTTACAGCCACAATATTACAAAGAAAACATGAAAAACATCAACTTAACCTCATATGTGACCCGCTCTGCAAAAAGGGCACATAAGTCGCTGTATGCTTTTACGAGTTATGGGCCGTTCAATGTGAAGAGGGTGAACAATTCTTCAAACAAGTGATTTTGAAGGGAGGGAATTTTTTGCATCTTTGAGGTCTATATTATTCTATTTCATAACCAAAATCCTTGATTTAGTGAATAAAGTTGGAAAAAGAAGGTGTTTTTGTCGAGTGCTTCCATCTATTGCTTTGCTTTTTGTTTTTTTAAATGGCTTGTTTCTCCTCAAGTCATTTCAAGAAATTCCTGAAAACAAATATGCAAATTTCCAAATATCTCGTGATTGCAAAATGCTAGAGACCTGAGATATAATATACCATATGAAAGCTTATAAAAATGGCCTTTCCAGTTATATATAAAACACTATTTTCAAATTTTGCAACGTAAGTGCCCTTTTTGCAGAGCGGGTCACATATACGTGCCCTAATGCAACAGAGGGAGTAACCAGCAAGTTGGTGTTGAATACTAAAAGGCGATTAAAACAAATGTGCATACAGGAAATGACGGGGAATTTACAAAGCTTTCAACACAATGATGGCTTTACGTGGGTGACATAAAAAAAAGAATTAGGTTCTAATGAACAGGGCTGTAGTCGAGTCCCTGCAAGTCCCTGCAAGTCCTTTCACAAGTCCTTTCACAAGTCCTTTCGCAAGTCCAGTCACAAGTCCTTTCATAAAGCCAGTCACAAGTAACTGGATGAACAATGACAAAGGAATGCCTTTGTTAAAGCTCATTTCAATAGCTTGTGATTGGAATTAGGACTGGAGGGTTTATGATGGACTTGCAGGGACTTGCAGGGACTTGTGATGGACTTGTGATGGACTCGACTACAGCCCTGCTAATGAATGCATATAAACTTGAAATGTCAACAATAACTGTTCACATACCTCATTTTGGTGAATTTGGTCATAAATACAGTTAATTTGTAAGCCATACTTCAGAATACCTGGGTACAGTGTAGTAAGTCCAAGCGCAGAGCTGGCTTGCTCAACAGTACTGTCGATCCACTGGAGTAACTCCTTTAACACACAAATGGCCACCGTATCTCTGTCATCATCCGACGCAGGATTTTTGGCTGAAATGTAAAATGAATGAAATTTGTGACCCGCTCTGCAAAAAAGGGCACATAAGTCACTCTATGCTTTTACGAGTTATGGGCCGTTCAATGTGAAGAGGGTGAAAAATTCTTCAAACAAGTGATTTTGAAGGGAGGGAATTATTTGCATCTTTGATACCTATATTATTCTATTTCATAACCAAAACCTTTGATTTCAGTGAATAAAGTTGGAAAAAGAATGTGTTTTTGTCGAGTGCTTCCATCTATTGCTTTGCTTTTTGTTTTTTAAATGGCTTGTTTCTCCTTAAGTCATTTCAAGAAATTCCTGAAAACAAACATGCAAATTTCCAAATATCTTGTGATTGCAAAATGCTAGAGACCTCAGACATATAGACGAATCCGGCGACCAAAATTAGAAGCATTTACTGCGGTGGCGAGGCGCTCGCGTGCGTGTTAGACGCACGCGCTCGATGCAGCTTCGACCAACAGGGTGTTTACAACTTGCCAAAATGCGCACACGACTCAAATTAAAGAACGCAGGCAGCCTGCACGCGAGCGCAGCACCACTGTAAAAATGGCATCGGCGAATTCATGTACATACCATATGAAAGCTTATAAAATGGCCTTTCCAGCTATATATAAAACACTATTTTCAAATTTTGCAACATAAGTGCCCTTTTTGCAGAGCGGGTCACATTTACACTTGACTGTAAGAGGGTAAGGAGGGGGGAGGGGGAGGGGGGGGGGGGGAAACCAAATCAACTATTTAGCAAATCTACCTTCGGGTTGATTTGGTGTTGTGAGCAGTCCCAGCTAGACTACACAATGTCTTTTGTCAGAACAGCATTCTCTGTTTTTCCATGCATTCTGTATCCTATCCTTACACCATGGCGGAAGTACTTACATCTGGTCTTTTCGGATCTTTTTCCTGCATTGTGGTTTATTCTCCTGTAGAACACAGGAGCGTCGTCACTGTATGGCCAGCAGTGGACGGCGATGTCCAGAATCTTGTGTCTCATGAAACTGCGACCGGATGTCTTACAAGAAAAGAAGAGAAACAGGGGCGTTTTGGGTGCATCCTCGTCCTGGTCGCTTTTCTTAGCACCTTTCTCTTCCGCCACTGGGTCAGTCATCTTTGCTCTGCAACTGCAAAACAAAATTTCAAGCTTTCAAAAATACTACACTTTAGTCCACCGACATATTTCTTCCTTCCTCCATGTGTAAACAGGGCATTTATAATTATCCCTAACCCTGCCAGACGCAGCACAGTGCATCTGTGGTGACAGCTTGACCTTGCTGCACTCTCTGCACACAAGTCAATGTTGCAAAGTATGCAATCTGATGCGTCTGGCAGGGTTTCTAGCCAAAATACCCTGGAGGGTTAGGGTTAACACTGGTTAAAGAATGTGTGAAATGAAATCAATCATCAAAAATCTCACCCCTCTCATTCTTCCTTCCCACAATCCCCTGCGACCATTGTGCAGACTCAGCCAGGCGGTATTTATTACGATGTCAATTTTGGAGAGATTTTGCTTTGATACTAACTTTGATACTAAACAGCAAAATCATCCTTCATAATAGCAGTTGTTCCTAGCTCCATGGTCTAAACATGTTGCCGATCTGCTATTTCAAGATTTATGTCAGCAAAATACACTAAAAATGAGGCCAAAATTATTATGTAGGCTCTATGTGAACACTTTGTGTGATACACTACTGACTACACAGAAAACATACACTTTCTTCCCTAAAATATTATAATCTCCTGATATAAAGTTAAAAGTCTCTCCATGGTCCGAGTAACTTGGACCCTAGCGTTTTATACAGTTCTAAACATGAATGGACGGTTATTTTGGGGATCCGTTATTTTCCTGCATTTTAAGTTCCTGACTGGTTTTGGTGGGGTATTCAAGTAAAATCTAGAGGCTCCTCCTCCCCGGCAGTTTTTGGGTGACCATGCACATGGAGGAAGCTAAGGTAGTAAGGAGGTATAATAAACCATCAGAGGTCGAGCTAGGTAATTTTTTTATACATGAACTGTAGTCGAAGGACACCCATCCGGGTACTACTATTTACCGACAAATTTCTGCTGGAGAAATGGGCGTATAAGGCCTGGAAAGTAGGCCTTATTCCGAGATTATAAACACTTTTCAATCAAGCAGGTGGGGTCCGGCCGTACGCGCGCGTGGTGAAAATGTAGAGATCATACATAAATAAACAGCGCCACCTGCCGTCCTCTTGAGAAAGCTTCCACTTTCAAGGAAATTTCCTTATTTTTAGGAATATTTTCCTTTCGAAGGAAATTTTGAGGAAATCTCCCAAATCTAAGGAAATCCTAAGGAAATTATTAAAATATGCGCAAATTCTACAATATTCTCCCAAAATTAGTGGCAAATTCTACAACATCCTCCAAATTAGCTGTTTTATTGAATCAACCTTCCCGAATTGTCCTGTCTTTTGTCTTGTATCCTTCCTCCATGGTATAGACGAATCCGGCGACCAAAATTAGAAGCATTTACTGCGGTGGCATCACGCTCGCGTGCGTATTTTACGCACGCGCTCGGTGCAGCTTCGACCAACCATGGAGGAAGGAACAGCCTCCATGGACCAACAGGGTGTTTACAACTTGCCAAAATGCGCGCGCGACTGAAATTAAAGAACGTGCGGCACCTGCACGCGAGCGCGGCACCTGCACGCGAGCGCGGCACCTGCACGCGAGCGCGGCACCTGCACGCGAGCGCGGCACCTGCACGCGAGCGCGGCACCTGCACGCGAGCGCGGCACCTGCACGCGAGCGCGGCACCTGCACGCGAGCGCGGCACCTGCACGCGAGCGCGGCACCTGCACGCGAGCGCGGCACCTGCACGCGAGCGCGGCACCTGCACGCGAGCGCGGCACCTGCACGCGAGCGCGGCACCTGCACGCGAGCGCGGCACCTGCACGCGAGCGCGGCACCTGCACGCGAGCGCGGCACCTGCACGCGAGCGCGGCACCTGCACGCGAGCGCGGCACCTGCACGCGAGCGCGGCACCTGCACGCGAGCGCGGCACCTGCACGCGAGCGCGGCACCCACACTGTAAAAATGGCGTCGGCGAATTCCTGTATAACTCTTGCTTTTTTACACTGACATAAAAAAATCCGACAGTGGTTAATTTGGTTTATTCCCATGCGATGCCTGTGAAAATAGACATGCTCGTCGTTGCTCGGCGGAGTAATAATACAGACTCTGTATTTTAATATCGCGGTATGTGGGAAGTGGTTTTTACAATGATCTCAACTTTTTATTCATAGTTAATTTTTGACCAAAACATCCCCTGAATAAAGTATGATATTTTCCCTGTCAAGTTCAAGTTGATTAAAGACAATTAGGCCTGCAGGATGATTTCTTAACACCCTGTCCCCCCTGGAAGGCGACAAAATTCACTGAGACAAGTGAGTCTACTGATTGACGATTGGGGGCGCCATTCACTAGCACTTTACACGGTGCGTCGTTCTATTTTTTTTCCGCACTGTCCTTATTTTGATCCCGCAAAAGTTTTTACGATTTCGCGGTGGAAATACCGTCCTTCGGCGTCATTTTACGTTTGCAGCTGTAGAATGGGAACCAGACAATGGAACTTCCATGGACAGACCACCATTGAAGATTTATGTTAAAATATAGACGGTACTTTTTAGCAGACACGGTGAGGCAAAATTTACAAGTTTTGGAAAACGTGAATATTTATTTTAAATCATTAAAAGTCCCGACACAACATTTTATAATCGTCATTTTTATATAACTCAACAGGAAGTCCTTAATGCCTGATGAACTGGATGAAAAATCGCCACACGTAGGAGTTTTGGCAACGCAAAAAAAGAGATATTTCCGATGCCGCGATAATTGATAGAGTTGCCGGAAAACACCAAAAAAACACAATGAACACCTAAAAACTCGCAAATACACACCTACCTGAAACACCCCCAAAACACACTTCACACCGACAAACTCACCCAAGTGTGTAAATACCTGCAATTGTCAACCTCCCTTTGTTCCTCTTTTGTTTATACTTTAACTTTTTTCGGAAGGCCTCCCATATGTTTCAATACACGATTTTCAATCGTGGACGTTCGGTCAATCGTGTACGCTTTGTCTACGCCCAAATTATTTTGTCCCACGTCCACGATTGCCGGTATTTACACACGCGCAAATACACACATACCGGAAACGCCCCCCCCCCCCAAAAAAAATAAAAATATATATAAATATATACCGGAAAACAAAAACACACTAAAACACACTAAATACCGGAAAACACACTAAATACCGGAAAACCCCCCAAAACACTAAATACCGGAAAACACCCAAAAAAACACTAAATACCGCAAAACACCCCCCCCCCCCAAAAAATACCGGAAAACACCAAAAAAACACATTGGGGGGGGGGGGGGGGGGTTTCCGGTATGTGTCGTGTACGGTTGTGTGAGTTTGTCGGTGTGAAGTGTGTTTTTTGGGGTGTTTTCCGGTATTTAGTGTTTTTGGGTATTTTCCGGTATTTAATATGTTTTCCGGTATGTAGTGTTTTGTTAGTGTTTTCCGGTATTTACTGGGATTTTTTTTTGTTTTCCGGTATTTATTTATTTATTTATTTGGGGGGGGGGGGCGTTTCCGGTATGTGTGTATTTGCGCGTGTGTAAATACCGGCAATCGTGGACGTGGGACAAAATAATTTGGGCGTAGACAAAGGGTGCACGATTGACCGAACGTCCACGATTGAAAATCGTGTATTGAAACATATGGGAGGCCTTCCGAAAAAGTTAAAGTATAAACAAAAGAGGAACAAAGGGAGGTTGACAATTGCAGGTATTTACACACTTGTGTGAGTTTGTCGGTGTGAAGTGTGTTTTTGGGGGTGTTTCAGGTAGGTGTGTATTTGCGAGTTTTTAGGTGTTAATTGTGTTTTGGGGTGTTTTCCGGTATTTAGTGTTTTTCCAGGGTTTTCCGGTATTTAGTGTTTTTTGGGGTGTGTTCCGGTATTTAGTGTTTTTTGGTGTTTTCCGGTATTTAGTGTTTTTCCGGTGTTTTCCGGTATTTAGTGTGTTTTCCGGTATTTAGTGTGTTTTCCGGTATTTAGTGTGTTTTCCGGTAGTTTTCCGGTAGTTTTCCGGTAGTTTTCCGGTGTTTTCCGGTAGTTTCCGGTATTTTCCGGTGTTTTCCGGTATATAGTATCACCGCAGAGGGCTACATGTTGATTTCTGCCTAATTTTTTACAGATTTTGCTGATAGTATAAATCTTGAAATATCAAGTTGTGCCACATGTTCAGACAGTGGTTATCAAGGAGGGTTGGTTATTTTCTAAGATTTTGCTGTTCCTGATCCATCTTTCTTAAAAGGCCCATGGAGGAATGTGTTTTATTCCTCCATGACCTAGTCCGAGCATGGTCCGAGTAACTTGGACCCTTCATATCGCCTTTTTTAACATTTGGACATGATCTGGGGCTCGATATCCAACGGCTGTTTGCTGAAATACTGACAGCGATCAGCAAACAGCCGTTGGATATCGAGGCGCGCGTAGTGCCGCTGGCCGATAATCGATCGATCGGAAAACATCGTTCATGTTCAAAAATCCGGGTCATGCTAATTAGCGTCAACAAGCGTCAACAAGCGTCAACAAAGCGTCAACAACTTATAAAAGCACTGTTAAGCTTAAACATGTTATTCACAATATTTAGTGGGCTCCTATGATTATTTAAAAGTATCATTAGTATTTAAAAGTATCTTAAAATGTGTGATTTTTAAGCGAAAAAGTACAACATCAACGGTGCTTTTTTCCGGCAGCCATCTTGTTTTTCTGGGACATGGTGCAATCGCGCATGCGCAAAAGAGAAAACAAAGATGGCGGCGCCCATTCATCGTAATTTTGTCGTCTTAAAATTTCGTTTTTATGTGCGATTGTGAACGAGAATTCAGCCAATTTCTCACATAATACGAGATGCGAGAGTTTGTTGAATACAAGTATAGCTTTTGTGAAGCTTAAATGTGCATTTTTAGCTTGTTGACGCTTTGTTGACGCTGATCAGGTTTGTTGACGCTTGTTGACGCTTGTTGACGCTAAATAGCATGACCGAAAAATCCGCTCCATTACTTTGTACACAGCTGGTTTGTGCATGCACCGATTTGCACGAAAAATTCATTTTTTTTTCGGGTTTAACTTGATTATATTCTCATTTTGAGGGGATCAAAAGCTGCATGAATGACTGCTCTACAGTTCAAGGTGAGTGTTTAGTTGATATATTCAGGGAAACGGAAGATATCGGCAAGATCTTAAACGACCCTGACCTACTTCCAAAAATGTAAGGCTCTCCGTTAGCCTTACAAGGCAAGGATATTCCTTTTTGGACCCCGTAACCATGTGTGGAATGTAGTCCGAGTAACTTGGACCCTTCATATCGCCTTTTTTAACATTTGGACATGATCTGGCGATTAGTAGGGTCCAAGTCGATTGTGCGATAGAGAATGGCCAAACACAAAATCCCCCCAAAAAACATCAGAATTCAACCTTACAACGGCCACCAAAATACTAGATACGCCACCACCTGACCAAGTGGAGTTCCGTGATCAGATAAATGTACCAAGGTTTACTTGACATCCAAATAAAAAGTGAAATTTTACCGTTTATTTCCCAGAGACCCCCGCAGAACATGTCTTTTCGCCGTTTTGAAGTTCAAAAAGTGACTCCTCCATCTTGCATGACGTACGTCACCCTGATGCGCAGCGCCCGCATGCACCGCCCGACAACCTGCCGGCGACTGCTTCGCGAGTGGTAAAACGGTCGCTGTACGTGTTCGTGTGTAGATCATAGAGTTATACATGTGGCATGTGTAGTATATTGATTCGAGGTTTCACGCGCGTCATGAGGTAGGAAATTCTTCACGAAACAGTCGCCGGCATAAACAGGTTGTCGCGCGGTGCATGCTAGTCTTGGTTCCAAGACGTCCTTAGCGCGGTGCGACGTACAGCGCGCACGGCATGGCAGCACCCTCTAGCTACACAAACACAAACACAAACACACGCCTTGGCGAGAGGGCGCTGTCGGCCGGCCGTGCGCGCTATACGTCGCACCGCTAAGAACGTCTTGGAACCTAGACTAGGTGCATGCGGGCGCTGCGCATCAGGGTGACGTACGTCATGCAAGATGGAGGAGTCACTTTTTGAACTTCAAAACGGCGAAAAGACATGTTCTGCGGGGGTCTCTGGGAAATAAACGGTAAAATTTCACTTTTTATTTGGATGTTAAGTAAACCTTGGTACATTTATCTGATCATGGAAATCCACTTGGTCAGGTGGTGGCGTATCTAGTATTTTGGTGGCCGTTGTAAGGTTGAATTCTGATGTTTTTTGGGGGGGATTTTGTGTTTGGCCATTCTCTATCGCACAATCGACTTGGACCCTACTATCGCCAGATCATGTCCAAATGTTAAAAAAGGCGATATGAAGGGTCCAAGTTACTCGGACTAGTGTGGAATGTATGTTTTTATCCAGATTAGATACCGCATACAAAAACAAACGCAAAATTGAATGTCAGCGAATTTTGAACGTTATAATGATCCAATACCGACTATTAATCATCACAAAAAATATTCCGTAGATGTTCATTTTAAAACTGAAGGAATGTTCAAACACACACAACAATGTGTAAAGCGCGTCATGCACACATCACCGTTGCGCGATGTAGACAAGATGCCCCCCCTTTAAGAAATGGTCGAGCCCCAAATCTCTTCGAAAACTTCACGCGCATGCGCAGTCTGGTGGACTGTATTAGTCAGCTGTGCGACGCCATGTTCATCTCGGCTGAATACGTCGGTTGGTGAGTAAAAACTCCATTACTCAATAAATTGTCCGTTTCAATGTTCCGCAAATGTGCCGCAAAAGTCTCAAAGATCTGTAGGAGGGATTGGATAACCTTCTGGGGAGATTAACGTTTGGGAAAGTGGAATTCTAGAACATTGTAACTGATCTAACGAGAGCGTATTGCAAATCCCATTGAGTTACGGGGTCCAAAAAGGAATATCCTTGTAAGGCTAACGGAGAGCCTTATATTTTTGGAAGTAACCCTGACCTACCCTATATAGGATTCCTTCCAGCTCTAATGGCGAATCTTGAGCCTAGAGCTGGAATTTTCAAGCTATCCATGACCATGCCTTATTCCGGTTGTCGGTCACTTCGCCCAAAAACCACATCGCCCTTAACCACTTCGCCCTCAACCACTTCGCCCAAATGCCACTTCGCCCAAATCTCACTTCGCCCAAATCTCACTTCGCCCAAATCTCACTTCGCCCAAATCTCACTTCGCCCAAATCTCACTTCGCCCAATTACCCCTTCGCCCAAACGCCACTTCGCCCAAAAACCACTTCGCCCAATTACTACTTCGCCCATAAACCACTTCGCCCAAAAACCATTTACCAGTGTATTTATTAACTGAATGTTACTGAGACTTTTTGAGAAAAATGTCACCGCCACTGCCCTGGAAGAGTTTTAAAATTAAGCCAAACAAGATAGGGCCTATCCGTGTTTTTCGAAAGTACAAAATGACTTTGTGTTTTGCCCAACCATAGAGTGCTCTATGGCCCAACTTTACTAGTTCTTTTTCGCGTTTTTTTTTCGCCCTTCCCGTACGGTAAAGCAGGAATCACGACAATACTGGAATAAGTTTAAACCTTCTTTATTGTATATATATGCAGATTTAATTTATTTGTGTGGGTAATGTACTTGTATGCATGGAGGTACCGGGAATCCATGTGTCCGTATTGCGTTATGCGTAAAAATGGAATTACACGGTGTCATGCCAAAAAGTGTCCGGTGCCAAATACTGTCCGCTCATTAGCATACTGCTCTCTGATTGGTCAAATACTGGCCGCTGAGCACGCGCAAAAGACACGGACACTATTTGGCATGTATTACATGCCAAATAGTGTCCGCTGCTAAAAGTGTCCGCTCATCATGCATGCGTTGCAATGTTGCATTATGCACAGCACAATATGAACAACCACACACACACAAAGCACTCTACCAAATACTGTCCGTTCCTTGCCAAATACTGTCCGTTCCTTGCCAAATACTGTCCGTTCCTTGCCAAATACTGTCGGCTAAATTGCTGCCAAATAATGTCCGTTCCTTGCCAAATACTTTCGGCTAAATTGCTGCCAAATACTGTCTGTTCCTTGCCAAATACTGTCTAGCTTTCCTTGCCAAATACTGTCCGTTCCTTGCCAAATACTATCCTTTCCTGGCCAAATACTCTCCGCTAAATTGCTGCCAAATATTGTCCATTCCTCGGCTAAATTGCTGCCAAATAATGTCCGTTCCGATCCTTGCCAAATACTGTCCGCTAAATTGCTGCCAAATACTGCTTCGTTCCTTGCCGAATACTGTCCTTTCCTTGCCAAATACTTTCCGCAAATTGCTGCCAAATACTGTCCGTTCCTTGGCAAATAATATTTTTTTTGTACTATATCCTTCCTCCATGCTCATACGTATTCATGTACCAGCGACTATTTTGAATCGTTGGATGAGTTTTTATCCACTTTTTTTTCTTGACAGCCCGTTCAATTTTATCATACTGTCTGCTTCATATACCCCTTCATATTTCCCCCAATGTTCTTCTTGACGTCACCTGTACAGCACAAATGGTAAACTGTACTGTAGATCTGCACAATGAGCAAAACTAAGTTGGCGGAGGAAACATACGTGAGACATGTAAGTTAAGTGCAGATAAACAGTGAACTACAAAGTGCTCAGTTACAGAGAAATGAAGTGCAAATCTAATGTACAGAAATAATAGGACTAGAGGGAATAAACGCAGAAAAAACCTAGCTTCATTTCCTAAATATATGCAAAAGACGTGAACGAAAATGCCAACAAAACACACAGAAACAGGCCGAACAATTGATATATATGCTAGTCCATACATTACAATTAAGCAATATACGCAAACTCAAGTTAATTAACAATAAAAGAGGTTAAATAAACCCAAAAAGGTGATATTAAAAGATGCGAATGAGACCTTATCGTCACGCATATCAGTGTTGATAGCTTGACGGAAAGGACGCGATGGATGCACGCTACATACGCCCGCGCCCGGACACTATTTAGCAAGTTTTTGCGGTATCGCGATGACGTAATACCCACTTGACCAATCAGAGAGCAGTATGCTAATGAGCGGACTGTATTTGGCACCGGACACTTTTTGGCATGACAACGGAAAGCAACGGATCACGTGAAACGGATTTAACGCAATGCGCATTGCGGATCGGCGGGCATTCAGTTTCAATTTTTAAGCACCCAAGATTTTGTTCCTAATTTTCGTTTTCGTTTAGCGACATTCTATTTCGTTTTGATGGTGCATTCAAGACTATATTTGCGTTCTTATATTGAGTTTTGTGACATCCTTTTTGTGACCATGCTTTTCTTTTCTTATTAGTATGGGCAATTATTTTCATCAATTTGTCATTCAAATTATTACGATTTTTAAAATTGATATATTTTCCAAGAGGATTTTTTTTTTTTTTCGTAACATTTATAATGTAACATCTTAACTGATATAAGGGATGATGTATGTAACCATGGAGGAAGGTCCTTCCTCCATGATGTAACCATGGAGAAATAAGTGTCTTATTTCTCCATGATGTAACGAACTGATGAAATGAAAAGAGGGGCATGCGGATCGGGCATGGGCGAAGTGGTGTTTGGGCGAAGTGGTGTTTGGGCGAAGTGGTGTTTGGGCGAAGTGGTGTTTGGGCGAAGTGGTGTTTGGGCGAAGTGGTGTTTGGGCGAAGTGGTGTTTGGGCGAAGTGGTGTTTGGGCGAAGTGGTGTTTGGGCGAAGTGGTGTTTGGGCGAAGTGGTGTTTGGGCGAAGTGGTGTTTGGGCGAAGTGGTCTTTGGGCGAAGTGGTCTTTGGGCGAAGTGGTCTTTGGGCGAAGTGGTCTTTGGGCGAAGTGGTCTTTGGGCGAAGTGGTCTTTGGGCGAAGTGGTCTTTGGGCGAAGTGGTCTTTGGGCGAAGTGGTCTTTGGGCGAAGGGGAAATTGGGCGAAGGGGAAATTGGGCGAAGGGGAAATTGGGCGAAGGGGAAATTGGGCGAAGGGGAAATTGGGCGAAGTGGTTGAGGGCGAAGTGGTTGAGGGCGAAGTGGTTGAGGGCGAACTGGTTTTTGGGCGAAGTGACTGTAAAGCCTTATTCCTTACCTTTGCTTTATATTAGGACCCCGTTCCAAAAAAGAGAACGAAGGAGACAGTTTATGTTTTGGAACTTACCTCAATATTTTGTGATGATACAGGTAGGAAAAGTCATTCTGTGTGCTTGGAATCATCTAAATAGTTCGCTTACGATATCATGTTGAATATGAGCAAGCTTAATTTTGTGGAAAGAGGGCAGGATTTGATTTATGAGGGAAATTATGGGGTAAAAATGGCAATGTCTCTGACTGCAAAAAAGGTAGGAGAGTCACATTTTCTTTGAAAGTGCGTTTCCAAATTACAACAAACATGAGTTAATCTGAAGGAAAAAAGACTGCTTTAGCCTGCAAAAGTCAATTTGGTACTGTAAAGTCATGTGTAAATGTCAGTTTTGAATGGAACTCGTAAAAAAAAGAGCTGTCCTAAAAGGTAATCATTACCCTTTCTTTTTTCTTCATACAAATTTTGGAAATCATTTAATCTGCTTTATTTCAGGACATATACTCGCAACATGGATTTTTGTCGAATTTTCTATGACTATGCAGCATCTATCATCAGCTTCATACTTTATTGTCGTCTTGTTGAAGCCACATGTATCTGCAAGACTGAAGTACGTAAAACCATCTCCATGGTAAAACATATTACATGAAACCATGAGCAACATTTAAGAAAATAGAAACATGTTCAGTAGGCCTATCTTGCTTATTTTCTATTTTTTTAAATTTTTTTTTAAAGGAACCATGTATTTTTTTCAGTGGTTTTGGTGAGCAATTTTAATTTGAAAAATATATGTTGTCTGCTCTCATTAGCATGCTTCCCAATCAATTTTTAAAATGCAGTGGACTGTGGCTGGTTTGACTGGGTTTAAAATCAATTTGTTTTAAAGGGCATAAAAATGTAGCCGTTCAACCTTGAATACAGACGACGGCCATAGCCGCAGTTTGAAAAAATTCCACCTGGCCGGTTTACATGTATGGGCGCATTCCTGTGCATACTCAACCCATTCACATTTCAACTGTATTGTTCTTGAATGGGAGTGTAATGAATAGGTGGAGCTTTTTCAAATATAGCTTTCATTCACATGAAAAGGGGGGCTCCAAGTGCGATGAATAGTACCACTATATTCAGTGTGGTGCCAGTGTGGTGCGTTTAGGCTTTGCTGCACAGTCCTGTTCTTGGCATACCAGAACGGAACCCCATTAATATTGGCTGGAAGCAAGGGGTTAAGGGGCAAAAATAGTCCCATTTAAAGAAAGTGGTTGGGGATGAAATATACCCTTTTTCTGCTCACACCTCTTAAATGCATAAAATGATCCCCTCAGCAGTAACTGAATTATTGTCAGGTTGCAAATAATTTGACTTTTGATAGCGATTAGACACAACCCTGTTTTGGAGGATTTCGGCAGATTCATCAGGATACCTCCATATTGAAAACTGGGGGATTTTGATGGATTGAGGATTGTAAGCCTAGCGGTACTGCAGGATTTTGATGGATTCAGGATACCTCCATATTGAGCAGTCACCAAAACCAACTTTTTGTGCATGACAAAATAGGTGGATTTGGGCCGATTCAGGATACTTTCTAGTAAAGTTACCCAAGGGGTTAGGGTTAAAGACAGGGCCCAATTTCATAGCGCTGCTTAACGGTTAACAGAAAAGTTGTGCTTACTGTAGCAGAAAACCATGCTGCTGCTTAAGCACTATTTCATGGCATGGATGTGCTTACAGGTAGTGTACACGATTGGTAATCCTCCAATTTCTTTTTTATGAATTATTACGAAATACCTTACTAGACTGTAAGTTAATAGTAGTCTCAATCATCCTGTGAAATGGCACCAGGTGTGCTGTCGTTGTGAAGAAGAGTGGAAATTTATATCGTTTTCCCAACAATTTCCAGCTGGAAATTTGTTGGAAAACTGCCCTGTAGCCTTTAGTCAAGGCGCGCGTGGCTACCCGGACGAGTGGCGCGCCCCGGACATGCTGGCATTCAGGGCGCGTCACGCGTCCAGGTAGCCATGCGCGCCTTGACTTAAGGTTATCAGCCCGACTGTTGAAAACGAGCGCCGTTTTTCTCTCGTTTTTTTCGCCACCCAGCAACGCAAAACTTTGAACAGGTTAGTGGAACGATATTTCCTATAAAATACTAACCCCCAAATCCACCCATTTCTGAAAATTGCAACAATGACTAATCATGTACACTACCTTTAAGCTTTCACTCGCATAGAGACTTCTATTGTGATGTCACCGATTTAAGCAACTTTTTCCTCCGTGGTTTTTTTTCGTTCTGTGCTTACTGTTAACAGTTTCTATGAAAGGACGGAGGCTGTGTTAACCCTAACAGTCCTGAATCCTTAAATTTTAGTATGATTTTCCACACACCCTAGGGAGTTAGGGTTAAGCACAAAATCGGCTGTTAAAGGGACACATTGCCTTTAAATGTCATGACATTTTGCTGTTTGGAAATGTTCCTTATCTTTTATAGGAGTTGTTCATGCAAAAAAACACGTATAATGTGTTGTAATTAGTGAGTAGTAGTAGTGATTACAAAACAAAAAATTGGCTGCTTACCCCTGATATCTGACCCGCAAAACATAGACTTATTTCCAGTACTGAATACCACTGTCTAAATAATGCGCAAAATACGCTGTAAGAGTCTTTAGACTGGCGCTGCAGCCAGTGGCCTTGTGAACCTATCAGATGATCGCCAGGTACAGTTCTCTACCTCGCGACACATATCGCCAGTGCATGCTGAACGTACTTCAACCAGATGCGACTGGAAAAATGACTGGTTCAAACGGTCCGCCATTTTGTGGAGTCAAAAATTTGGTGCTACAAAATGGCGGACTGTTATTTGTCACAAAATTAAACAAAAACCACGCAATTTGAAGGGATAGTTATGTGAATCTTTATATTCTACTTTAAAAAAAGCTTCCCAACCATATCCATTTCAGTTTTATAGCCCAAATTGCAAAATCCAAAGCAATGTGTCCCTTTAAGCAGTGCTATGAAATTGGGCCCTGGACAACAAAAAGTAGGCTTGGGCTACATGGCCATCTGAACAGTCTGACCGATCAAATAATTAGTATCTGGATATCAACATGTTGCCA
Organism: Hippasteria phrygiana; assembly: GCA_037893225.1. Lineage (NCBI taxonomy): Eukaryota > Metazoa > Echinodermata > Asteroidea > Valvatida > Goniasteridae > Hippasteria > Hippasteria phrygiana. Next base: position 142,123 of record JAZGUH010000647.1, on the reverse strand, counting down.
AGGTCTTAAAATGGCTGAATTTACCATATTTCTTTTAGTTTCAGAAATTTCATGGACACAATATTGAAACACTCCTGTGTTCAAATTCGGGAAACCAATTACCGGTATTTCAGTGTAAAAAAAAATGAATACGTGGTGATTACATGTAATAAAAAACCACCAAGCTGTAATTCATCTTTCAATTTTAATTTCGCTTATGGTGTTTTTCAGGAACCTGAGAAGCTCCCATGTGATAAGAAGGGCGAGGGAACGCCTGGGATACTCTGCGGCAAGTCAGTGTCGAGCTATTGTATCGCCGGAGCTTATTTTAATGGAGAGTGTGAATCATTCAATGAGGACAGATTTAAGTGAGTTTGTGTGTGGGAATATTTTTTGAAATAGCAGGCCTGGAAGTCTGCAGGCAGAAGCCACACAGGCCATGGGCTTGCGATTTACCCATTTAACCAGTATGGATTTTCCGTATTTCAGACGGAAATTCACAAAAAAATACGGACATATCAATTTTTGTTTTGAATACGGATTTTGTAGAATCCGACCATAATGCTTTGTCATGCATATTTACTGCACTGACTCATTATTGTGATCCTAACCGAATGCATGCAACTTTAGCTTTGAAATAAAAAAAAAAATAAGGAGACGGTTCATCCAGTGCGTGGGTTTGTTAAACTCGGCAGGCTCGTGGCGTGTCCCCCGTTTTATGAGATCCATGCCATCTCTAGACTATGCTGCACAAAAAAATTCTTATTTTCATAAAATAATACGGATTTTCGGAGCAAAATGCTGATTTTGTTTTTCTTTACTGAGATGAGTTTGAAAAAGTTGGCAGCTCTTGTTTCCCTGGTCTTGGCCAAGTTGTCAACCTCATTCCCAGGGTGATCCAGCAGAACGCTACCACCAGCCACTCTCTCTTACCCTGGTACTGGATCATCCGCATGTCTAAAAATGGATCTCAGCTATTATAATTAAGTGCATTGCAAATGATGTGTTCTGTGTAGTATAGACATATTTCGCATTACTCCCGTCTCCACACTTCGTCTCGGGTTGAAAGTGAGGCTCTCAAAGGTCAATCAAAAAATAGTTCTGCTTCCGGTTACCCTACCTACCCTATTTTAATGGCCCGACCCTATTTTTTTTTTGGGGGGGGGAAAAAAAAAAAAAAAAAATGCTGTAAATACTATCTTTAAACCTTGACTACAGGTAGACACCTACATATGATCAGTGCAAACAAAAGTGCCCCAAAAATATTCCCTTTTCAAATGCCATGTCATCGGAAGCAGAACTATTTTTGTTTTGCCTAAACAAACTGCTATTCAACAAATTTGCATGAATGAATCACGCCGTCAATAGCAGTGTAGCGCACGTTCATCACAGTAAGTTGTTTACTTGACACTGAGGCCATGTTCGAATTGCTTGGCTACGGCTTGAAATTACACACATGTCTATGGTAGCGGCTGCAGCCACTTCCCATCGAATATTCGGTCAAACCCAGTTTCGAATATTCGAATACAAAAATATTTGAATACTAAAATATTTAAATACTAAATTATTTGAATACTTAATTATTTGAATACTTAATTATTCGAAAATGAACAGCCCTACCCTGTTCTAACTTTTATCATGAATAACTTAACCCCTTTCGATGAGTTCTTAACCCTCCTACTATTTGACCATACAAAACCTTACAAAATTTTTAAATCCAAATTTTGCCATAGCATTAACACACACGTGGCAAAACCATACAGTTTAATGCTATAGCAAGCTTATTGACATGGCAAAACCATACGCATGGTTTTGTATGGTAAGTATGCTTCACTGTGGTGTACAATGTATGCCGAATGGTTTTGTATGGTAAACATGCTTCACTGTGGTGTACAATGTATGCCAAATGGTTTTGTGTGGTGAATATACTTCATTGTGGCTTATCAACAGACTACATATTTTGGGGCTATGGTGAGTTACATATAATGTATAACACTGGGGGCTTTGTTTTATATTTGCACTATCTGGACTGCTTTGTTTTACATGCTGGATGGAGTGGGTCCAATGTTGCTCTTTGATTTCTGTGGTGTTTTAGTTGTGTTTTTTTTGGGCTCAGTTTATTCATGGAGAAAAGAATTTTCTGCATGAATCATTCATCATTGCCTTTGTTAATTTTATTGTTTTAACAGAGTATAAGATTGGTTTGTTCTTTTGACTGTTTGTGTTTCTTTCCCTTTTGTTTATATTTATTTGTGTCTTGTTTCTTGTTTCTTTTTTTGGGGGGGTGATGGGATGGGCAAGCTCATATTTTCTTTTTAATAATTCAAGAAAGAAAGAAAACTGACTGGGTAAATTTGAAATAAATATTAGTTTGAACAAAGGCTTTCATCTCCTTATTCGTCCTGAACTTTGCATCTTCAATCCTGCTCGCTGTCCTCCTCTCGTCTCTTCTGTAGGCTGTCATCTCAAAAATAATTCAAGAAAGAAAGGAAACTGACTGGGTAAATTTAAAATAAATATTAGGTTGAACAAAGCCTTTCATCTCTTATTTATCCTGAACGTATATGTATCTTCCATCCTGCTCGCTGTCCTCCTCTCGTCTCTTCTGTAGGCTGTCATCTCCAAAATGTGACACTTCATCACATTCATCCTTCCTCTTCTTGTTGGTTAGGCCGAATGATACTTGAGAAAGCATCCAGCTCTGCATAGATGTATGTTGCAGGCCCTACATCCTGTACGTGTAACAACAGGGTGTCCGCGGGGTGTCTTCTTCTTGTCTCTGCGGCACTGGATGCACATTTTGGGGTTCTTGTCGGGCATCCTTATGCACAGATGGTTGGAGCAGTTGGCTGCCAACACTGGTGGAAGAGAGATGGGCTGGAATGCAGGGGTTCCTTGGGCAAACCCACCGATAAGACTCGTGGCAATTCCAACTGTAAACATCCGGTGGCTTACCGGTGTGCCTGATTTATCCTCTATGTTAGCTTTGTAGCAGAGCCAGGCGTTGACACGGGCGACGTCGAGAAGGAAATACAATATTTTCCTCCACCATGCCATGGACTGGCGGCTACAGGACTGGTAGGATCTATACTGGTCAGCCTTGTCAACGCCACCCATAAACCTGGTGTAGTCCATGGCATGGGGAGGAGCAGGAACATCTTTCTTGGATGCCACTTTTTCTCCCTGCTCTCGGATACTTCTGCTGAGGTAGTGTGTCGCCCGGTCCCGGTATCCCTGATGGCAGGTTGACAGTAGGCTCATCACTTTGGTGTCTCGCCAAAGGACCATCGTCATCTGTCCCTGTTGTCGTGAGAAGATTGTCCCTCTGGGCATCTTGTGCATCTTCTGAATCTGGCGGTGCTTTGTCGGGTTTATCTGCTCTTTCACGCTGAAGTCATCGGCCAGTCCCTTTGAGGATCTTTTCACAGCACCGCACAGATACATCTTCTTCTGCAGCAATTCTTTGGCTAGGGCAGGTGATGTGTACAGCCTATCGCAGTAAAGCTGATGATACCGACCATAGAAGGGCTGTGCCATAAGCAGGGAAAGATCTTTCATCTTGATGCCAGACTCCGAGTGTACCTTCATGTTAAGGAGGTAACCCGATCTGGATTCGCAGATGGCATATATTTTGAAGCCAACCTTGGTCGGCTTCAGGGGCATGAAAAATCACTTGACGTTGGCCTTGGTCCCTTTATACTTAATCATTGCTTCATCCAGTGAAAGCTCCTTCCGGGGGTTGAAGTTGTCCAGGCAGTTTTTACCGACTGTGTCCCAAATGAGCTGGAGATGGTACAAAGGATGAGTCTTCATGTACATGTAGCGATCTTTCCTGCTCCTGATGGTATTTGGCCCTTTTTGTGGATTTGTGCATGCCAGGACTTCGGAAAGCAGGTAAAACCTAGCTCTGGTCATGGTGGAGGATACCAGGTTGTTTCTGAGGCCTGGGTGCACAGACCAGTCATCCTCCGCATTTATGTTGGAGTGTACTCCTTGAAGAAGTCTTATGCCGACCCATGCTCGCATTTCTTCTGGTGTAGTTGGCTTGGAGAGTTTGGCACCTGCTTGCATGTTAGTGTAGCGGGACATGTTTGAAAACAAAGAGAGGGGGAAAAAATTACAAAAATACTCCAGGGGGTCGTCATCATCTGGGCGTGGAAATGTTGGTCCATAAGGTTTGGGCCCTTTAAACTTGTGCACATGAATTTTCTCCAAGTCTCTTGTCCACCCGTGGCAGTCGCTTGGATGAGGCGGGTCTTCAGGATCATGGGGCCGGTCTGGGTTGGCATCTGAATCCGGTTCAACGGCGATGGGCCTTCGACCTCTGGCTACAGCTTGTGGTGGCGCACCATCATCTGAGGACGAGTCTGTGAAAAATGGCTCATTCTCTGGTTCTGATGATGATGCATCACCTTCAGATGGCAGATAGTAGAGACAGTCGTCTTCATCACTGGTGTGAGTGGTGTCACTGAAGTCCACGTCTTCCTCCTCGTCTGTGTCTGTATCTGTTGACTGTGGGGACTGCAGTGGTCTTCTCCTCATATCCTTCTGTCTCCTCTTTTCCTTTCGCCTTTCCGCCTCCATCTGCTTCTCCAGCTTGCGTTTCTGTTCCGCCTTTCTGTGTTTCTTCTCCTCCTTTCGTCTTCTCTTCTCCTCCTTCTGTCGCTGTTTATCCTCCTTCCTCTCTTTTTCCTTTTGCTGCTGTCTCTTCTCTTCTTCCAACTGTTGTCGTTTCTTGTCTCTCTGTCGTCTTCTCTTTTCCTTCTTTCGTTGCTCCCCTCCTTGTGTCTCCTTAGTCTCTCTTCCCTCATCACTCTGCTCATTTTCCTTTTCATCCTCCACATCCTGTTGTCTCATTCCATATTCCTCCTGCTCCTCAATATCTTCATCTTCCTCCCCATCCTCGTCCTGTTGTCTCTCCTCTTCTTCCCCCTCCTGTCTGCTTTCATTTTCCTCCGCTTCCTCCTCATCATCACTGCTTCTCTCCTCTTCCTCCTGCTCTTTCATCCTTTTCTCTTTGGGACCAAGCCTGCAAATAATAAAAGTATTATACTATTATTTATTTGCTTCAAGTTCAGAGGGCCTGACAATTCAACCTAGCATGATCTTTCTCAAATGCTAAACAAAATAGGAACAAGTACATGTTCTTGTTCCCGTGTCATTGATCTTGTTAGGATTAAAATGTCAGTCCCCCTAACTTTAACTGTACTAAGCCTGTGGGGAGGGGTATGTTTTGTATTTTAATTGTTATTTTTAATTGATTATTTTTAATTGATAAAACCAACAGAAAAAAAATTTACTTAGACAATAAGAATGAACAAACATCATAAAAATTAATAAAAACAGGGCTTTTTCCAAGATTGCCAAAACATTTCCATTCGGGTCACTTTACGACTCTGAGTTGATTATAATTTGATTACACATTCATGTAAACTGAATCACTCAACATCTTTTTTTTTTAAAGTTGTGTAAAAGTATCATAATAATAATGCAGGCAAGATTTTTAAAAAATGAACTTACCCTTCATCAGCCTCTCTTTTCCCAGGCATTTTCTCTATCAACTTCATGAAAATGTCTAACTCTTCACCTTTCAGGTTCTGCTGAAGGTACTGAACTTCCCGGTTAGTCATTGCATATAAACATTTGCCTATACCACTAAAAACTGTCTGGGGTAGTCTTGATGATCACGATGGGAAATGTGGCAGAGAAGCAGGCCTTATATACTATTGCTTTCCTTTGTAAAATTGTATGCTATTGTTTGATTACATAATATATGTAAAATTATATAATTTTACATAAAGTTATGAATATCAATACAATAAATATTGAGAAACCGCCCAATTCTAAAATGGTATAGGCCTATTCGTCAATGGAGTTGATTCACCATACAAAACCTTGCACCTGCCAGCAGACAGCCTGTACAACCATACAAAACCTTACAGTGCCATACAGAGGTCAAGTTAATTTACCATTCATCACCTTAGATTGTTCAGTACAGGCAAGTCTTTTGACCATACAAAACCAGACATTAGCTCCACAGTGGACTAGCTATTGTACCACACACCAGTGGTACACAGCTTATCAAGTTACCAAACAAAACCATACAGTGAGTCACTGAGTGCACAGCAGGTATATATTCATCAATGTTCCCCAGTACACAATAAAGTTGATTCACCATACAAAACCTTGCACCTGCCAGCAGACACAGCCTGTACAACCATACAAAACCATACAAAACCTTACAGTGCCATACAGAGGTCAAGTTGATTTACCATTCATCACCTTACATAGTTCAGTACAGGCAAGTCTTTTGACCATACAAAACCAGACAGTAGCTCCACAGTGGACTAGCTGTTGTACCACACACCAGTGGTACACAGCTTATCTCTAATAAGCAATGTTACCATACAAAACCATACAGTGAGTCACTGAGTGTACAGCAGGTATACCATACAAAACTTGACAGCTGTATGGTTTTGTATGGTGAAAAAACTTTCCTATAAATTGCCTCAAGAGTAGGAGGGTTAATACACATCTTGTCCTCTATTGCAGCTCCTATTGTGAAGTTTGCACACCGGGTGAAACCTTTCAGCCATTTGAAACCAGATGTACCACCTGCCGTAATGTCACTCAGTGCCGGCCAAATGAAGAGGTAACTGTAGATCTGAAGCCCTGGAGTTGCTAAGCACATTGCTGAGCATAAGCAGTCTTTTACAGGATTACAGGATTACAGGATTACCAACCAGATTTCCATTTGATGAATATTACCCGTGACTGGTATACTGTTGGCTGCTTAGCTTTAAAAAATCACACGGATTTTGGCTGGTAATGTGTTGTACTATAAAGCAGGACTTTTGTGCTAAGCAAATTTTCGTGCTGAATAGTTAACGAATTGGCTCTTGGTTGCCTTTTTAGCTGAAAAAAACAAAACAGACATTTGGCAGCTAGGGCCAAAATATATTGCCCTGTTATTTTAAAAGAGTTTTTTCCCTGATTATTTTGCGCCTGTACTGTGATTATTTTAGCTGTGTTCCCCCTGTTACTGTTAGACATTGTATGCTTCTTTCGTCTATGATTTTGACTGGGTGTTGTGGCTTTTGATTATTGCGTTTACCGTTATTTTGTCTAAGGTTTGGGTCACCAGTTTATTTTGTTTTCCATCCTTTTCCTAATAAAATAGTTTGTATCTTGTTTGACCCTGCTAGTGTATTGCCAACGGAATTTCTTTGTGGTGGATTTTGTTGGATTCGGCAGGGTCAGGGTACTGTCTATCAATCTCTTAATTTGCTCCTTAATTTTACATGTGATAGGTTCATGAAGATGGCAGTGGACGTACAGACACCGACACCATATGTCAGTGTAGAGAATGGCCTATTCCTCGTCATAGTAAGAACACATTTTTTCCAATTTGTGAAATTTTATTTGTTTTCACTGTAACAGCATGTTGAAAAGAGATTTTTATATTGTTTTATTGTTTTATTTTAGAGAGACGCATATCTTTCAGAAATGATTGATTGTTGTCTGTAAAGGTGGTCTTTGAAGCACTGTCATGGCAAATTTGAGTGCCCACATTTTCATTGCAACAAGCAGATTATCTGAAAATTAAAACCTTACAGTAACTGTTTCACAAAAATGTTGGTAGTCGACTGGAAGTGTGTAGTGTTTTAGCCTCAGTCAAATTAGGCCACCCTGAATTGTTTACTTTGAATGTTGGAAAGAAAAAGAAAGAAAACTGAATTGTTGACCAAAAAAATGTAATTCCTTTTACGAAAACAGAACAGTGGTCAAAGTTACTAGATACAGCGTAAGCTAGGTCTAAGTCAGGCTTGGGTGATTTCCATCTTTTTTTGAAGTCGGCATCCTAGCGGGAATCGCAATTCCTCTGGGAATTGACTCTATACATACATGTACATGTATATCGTATTAATAAGCCACTTCGGACTTCCAACTGTGCATGCGCACTCACAATTTAGTTTTGAGAGATAAACAGTTCGCCACACGCATCCAAAATCATAGCGGCTTACCAACGAAATCAAAGAAAAGGTTTTGTCCAAAAGATTGATTTAATTTTTACAGCATTGTGGTTTAAGATGTTTCGTATGCTCCAAAGTTCTTTTTGATTAGATGAAAAATTGCAGAATGCAGATTTGGTTTATACCAAATCCCTCATAGACTTGTGTGGAATTATCTGCCTTTGTTTATCTCCCGAAACCACAGAGTGGAAACTGATGTGCGCTTGTGCAGTTGAATTTCCAAAAAGGCTTACAAATGTATGTCAAAATGAGCAGAGGCAGGCAAACAGTTATAATGTTCATATTGCTGTATCTAATGATGATTGTTTTGTTTTGTGCATTGTAGTTTGTGAGATGTACAACTGTACCGACTTGAGTTGTCCTACATGTAGCTGTCCTGAACAGGTTACACCTCCTTCCAACTCAACAGGTGTGATTTTTTTTAAACCCTTGTTTGTCTTTTTTAAGTACCATCTTAAAAAAGTCTAACTGCACAACTACAAAATACAGAAAAAACCAAAAAACTTTTGCTTTGGCACCCCGGATCTGCAATGATATCAGTGACACATCAAACTCAAAATGTGAACAAGAAGTCGGCTACTTCAAGCTTGGCAGGCAGACATCAAAATGTTTTCTTTTTTTTTTGGCTATTTTATTTGTCCAGAAGTCACAGAGAAACAACCTTGCCCTAAACCAGTAGGAGAGTCTCAAGAATGGTTTCTTGGTGAGTTCGCAGTCTCTTTTCTTCATTTCCTTTCAGTTTTGCTTTACATTGCGGTGGAATTTTTTTTTAATGAAATCACCCAATACAAGGCTAAAAGCCACTCTAGGTAAATGGTTATGACCGGAGATGGTAGGGTTGGTGACATTTACGGTTTTCCTGGTCCCAGATCTAAAATAGAAATTATCCCAATTTTTTTAGATCGATAGACCGAGGCAGGGTAACTTCCACCGTCGGAGAGACTAACTCACCTTCCCCTTCATCAATGCTTCTGTTGAAAGTTTTAGTGTATAGAAGAGCATGCGGGGGGCTAGGTCTCTTTTGACGTTGGTAGCAGCATTTACACCAGTGTGTGCGACTAAAAAAGAAAACTGGCGGGGTGTTAAGCACCCCCCCCCCTTGGGTCCCTCACCAAGGTAAACTAAACAGGTAGTTTTGTCAACTTTTGAGAGTGAACAAGGAAATTGAGTAGGAGTTTAACCTGGGATTTCCGGAACACCAAGTAGGCGCTCCACCATCTGAGCTATTTCGCCTATCTTGACATTTCCCAATTTGCTATTGTCTTTATTGTCAGTAGTCATAAAGTCAGTAGTCATCTGCTGTTTTGACAGATTCTTTGTATTTTTTTTATATTTTTATTTCTGACAGATAGCAAATCGTGTTGGATCGGCATTGTCATTGGTGGTGTAATTGTTGCAGTTTTTGTCCTTTGTGTGTATGCTTGTGTACGCTCAGGAAAGTGTAAAAACTGCCGTTGGCCGTGTAAGAAAGCATTTTTCTATTTTCTTTTAAACTCTCTTGATATCATTGTGATAATTAGGTCATGTTCACGTTTTGTATTGCCTATATCACAGCACTTTTGTTTGTAGTTAAATCATTCTGAACTTTCTCATGGGGAAAGGATGGCATTAAAAGCTGCTTGGTTACTTAAGGAGAACTGAGCACTAAATACATGCTTTTATAACACCTCAAGCATAGATCTTGTCTCTTGATTGGCTCAGAATGTGTCACATGGTATGTCTCTTTTTTAAATGTATCACTATTCACTCTCAAAAAGACTATCCCATGGCTAGCAAAGTACTATCCCATGGCTGGCAAAGTACTGTCCCATGACTACCGAAGTACTATCCCATGACTAATAAAGTACTATCCCATTGGTACCGAATTACTATCCCCTGGATACCAAAGTACTATCCCCTGGCTACCGAAGTACTATCCCCTGGCTACCGAAGTACTATCCCCTGGCTACTGAAGTACTATCCCATGGCTACCGAAGTACTATCCCATGGCTACCGAAGTACTATCCCGGTAAAGACCTAATTTATTTTTCAAATCTATGAATGAGGTGTTATAAAACAAATACAGACTGTTTTTAGTCATGACACAGTAAAACTAGCCTCCCTTGGTGATTCCCGTAGCGTTCTATTTTCCCTGAGCTGCCCCTGACTCTTAATTGTTTCAGAAAACCATAAGAAGACCCATCTGTTGTCTCTGACCGTCAAAATCCACCTGCTTTCCAGAGTTGCTCATGAATTCCTCACCATTACAGGAACATAACACTATACCTCTGCTTGGATTAAACATCTCGTTAAAACGTAGCCGGACACATATATTTCCAATACTGCCAAAAGAGCCTCTCAGCACCTAATTAGATACTTGTATCTCGCACAGTGGTACCTTCCTCCATCTGCCATTCTCCACCCATATAAGACAACCATACGTCCTTTCATGCAATACTGCAGCCACATCTGGGCTGGTGCCCCGGCCTGCTATTTGTCCCTCTTTGATAAGATTCAGCGGCGTGTTTCAAATCTGGTTGGTCATGACCTGGCATCTTCCCTGGAACCCCTTCATGTCCTAATCTCTGTTGCTTCATTGAGCCTCTTTTATCGATACTATCATGGAAGGTGTTCCAGTGGCCTTTCATCATTAGTTCCTCCGCCCAAACTTTCAGGCACTCTACTCGCCTGGCTGTCTCATCACATCCTTTCACTGTTGTTGTTCCAAAGGCTTGGAAGATTGTGAGATACTCTTCAAGTTTTTTCCCCTCATACTGCCTTTCTTTGGAACTCCTTACCTGTAACCAGCTTCCCTTCCACCTATAATCTTTCACAATTCAAACGAATTGATTTCTGTCGTTTATTGTAGGCCACACCTTGAGTGGCCTTTTAGCCTTGTGTTGGGCGATAGCCATTAAAAAAAACAAAGCTCTGGAAAATATAAAGTTCCAGGAATCACTTTGGGAGGCTAGCTATTCTGTGTCACTCGTAAACAGGCCATAATTGCTTATTATTCATACACTGTCATTCTCATTTAGGGCTGCTCATTTTGGAATAATTTAATATTTGATTATTCAAAACTGGGTTTCACCAAATATTTGAATATTTGATACTCGCCGATCAAGTTTGTCACGTGTCAGCTGCAACTGCATGCTGCGCCGGTAAAAAGTTGCACCGGCAAAAAGGGAATTTGAATATTCAGTTAACGATCAAATATTCGTGATATCCGGGACGGCCCTAATTCTCATCAGAAATGGCTTGTCTAAACGCTCTGGTCATGTAAATCCACCCAAATCCATGTTTTGTCTGGATCGGTTTCCTTTTCGTGAGGTTGCGAGACCTCTTTGTGGTCAGTCCTAGACTGGCTACAAGCCTTTACTAAGTATAAAAACATATTTTAGGGGAGCTATTCCTGTTTACACATTTGCTGTTAAAATAACTGAGGGTTTTTAAGCTGCTCGTGTGTTTATTGTAGTGTCGCCAGGGGCCAATTTCATAAAGCTGTTAAGCACAAAAATGTGCTTAGCATAAAAATGTCTTCCTTATTAAAAACAGGTTACCAGCCAAAAGTCTATGTAATTTTCATGCTAAGCAAACAACAGCTGAATACCAGTCAAAAGCAATATTCCACACATGGAAATCTGGTTGGTAATCCAGTTTTTATCAACAAAACATTTGCATGCTAAGCAAATTTTTTTGCTTAACAGCTTCATGAAATTGGCCCCTGTCATGTCCGTTTTCTTCATCTTTTGCTTATTCTCTAGCTAAAGACTCTTGCTTGCTGTCAGCATTTTTCGCCAACCATATCCCCGCCCTTTCATCTCTGCTTTGTGTTGGCACCTGGTGTCATTTGCTTCGGAATACCTAGGTATGTGAAGTAGGATGCGTTCCTCTCCCGCCAACGTTGTGTAATGTTTGCAAATGGTCATGGGTTACGAAAGAGCTGAGCACATGGAGCTAATGATATTACGTTGGGACGGAAAATGCCTTCTTTATACATTTACTTTGGCAAAATGATGCCGGATAATCGGGATCTACACATTGTAAAACAAAAGGTAGTCACCTCATTTGTACTCTAGAGGTGATGTCCATGTAAACAAAAAATCTGAATAGCTCATTGGCTATGTTCGAATTTACCTAGTCTTACCATTATCACTCCGAAAAACAATGTTGATCAACCTCATCCCCAGGGTCTTCTCGCATCATTGACCTCAATATTAGAGAGACGCTTGTGCTAGTTTATAATTTTAATCTTGAGTTAACCGCTTAAATATGGACGACGACCATAGCTGTGGTTTGACAAAAAGACCACCTGGTCGGTCGACATCTATATGCGCATGCCTGCACATACTCGGTCCATTCATGTTTCAACTACATTGTTCTTGAATGGGAGTTTCATGAATAGATGGAGCTTTTTCAAACAAAGCTTTCATTCACACCAGGAAGCGGGGGGGGGGGGGGGGGGGGGGGTGGGGGGGGGGGTGGCTCCGAGTGTGATGAATAGCCTGGGGACCACTCTATTCAGTCTGGTGCCTAATGTTTGCATTTACGCTTGGCCTCACAGCCTGTGCTTGGCATACCAGCCCCCCATCAATAACAGCCAGAGACAAGGGGTTAATTATTACCGATTCTGAGGTGCCTTTAAAGAAAAGTCATGGAAGGAGCTATATCTATCCAGATTTGTTTACATGGAGATCAGTGACTGACAAGCCTCACATTTTTGAAAACTCATTCCTACCCCAGTACTTTCTGTTGCTTTAACATCATGATCAGTACTTCTGTTGACAGAAAATTGGGAAAATGCCAAAAACCTATATGAAATATGCTACTTATATATCTACTGCAATCCGGGAAAATAGGTTTTGGGCCATATTCATGACATTTTATTCTAACAAAGTGTGGCGAGTGAATACTAAAAGATCTGCTTCTGCCACCCATCTTTAATGTGAGTTTTTTCTTGAACATTCTGATTCAAAATTGGCCAGACTCAAAGTGAATTGACCTCATGATGTCTCGGGTTATAAGGAGAGCAAACTCATTTTTCACTCTTCATGCTAGGTATAGATATACCTGAACTAAATATTGATCAGTAACGACTTTTAGATGTACTGCCTGGGTTGTTTATTAATCAGAATTTAGGCTCAAAATATCTGCAGAATATCTGCACAATCTCCAGAATACTGTGCTCTACCAACTGAGCTATCTTGCCCTATGTTGGCGGTCTCCCAAATTGTCATTGTCTTTGTTGGGGGGGGGGGGATTACGGTACAGACGCTAGTCAAAAGTCATGAACAAATAATGCCATGTAGCCAGGGATCACGTCCCAACTTTACGATACAACCTGGGCAGCCCCCTCCTCCCCCACCAACGGAGACAGCCAACATAGGGCAAGATAGCTCAGTTCATAGAGCACCGGTACGGTATTCCAGAGGTCACAGGTTCAAACCCCTCTCCTGCCAGTTCTCTTTGAAAATCCAAACAAATATTTGAAAAAAAATCACAAGAGATTGCTATTAAGAAAGATTGTGTTTCAACAGTGACTCTTAAAAACCTTCACTGTTCAAGCTTGAAGTGGCCATCAACACCACAAGATCTAGTTTGTCAAGATTTTAGTTTGTCAATAGCATGCAGCCTTTAATGGTCTGTGCAAATGTTCCGAAAGACTTCCATTTTGCACTATTCTAATTCAAACCATAAGATCGTCAAATTCTTTACACAAGCCACGTTTTAATCCTGAGTTGACCAAGGTATTATTTCTTCCCGTATTGAAGCCAAAGTCTGGACCAGGGTTGCAAATCTCAGCTGAGACAGACAATCAATATAGTAATCAACATGCGACCTGATACACAGATATTGCAGTGTGAATGACACATATGTTTTTTTGTTTTTTTTAATCGTATCGAAGCAAACACGGCACCAATTTTTGAATGAATACTTGAAGATTTCAGGCGCAAAAGCTGCTAAATGCCAACAAAAAATATTTGATTGTCGTATACTATTCACTGAGAGCTTTTCACTTGATATCGTTATCTCATTTTTCACGGAAGTGGCGTTTAGCGGCTTTTGCGCCTGAAGTCTTCACTTGGTGGATTTAACGCGAGTCAAAATTGGAGTGATTATACCCATTAAACTGATGACGTGCATTGTTGATTCACAATTAATCTTCTTTTTGTTCCTTTTTAGATCCAAGAAACCCAACAGATGAGGAATTAAAACCTCTAAATGGACCAAGCTGTAAGTGAATTTTACATTCTGAGTATTAAGATATTCCGGTAGTACTTAAAGGCAGTGTACATTATTGGTCATTGTTGCAATTTTCAGAAATGGGTGGATTTGGGGGTCAATATCGTTCCACTGACCTGTTCAAAGTTTTGCGTTGTTGGATGGCGAAAAAAAACGAGAGAAAAACGGCATTCTTTTTCAACTGTCGCGCAGATGATAGCCTTTGGTCAAGGCGCGCGTGGCTACCCGGATGCGTGACATGCCCCGGATGCGTGACATGCCCCGGATGCGTGACATGCCCCGGATGCGTGACATGCCCCGGATATGCCAGTATATCCGGGGTGCGCCACTCGTCCGGGTAGCCACGCGCGCCTTGACTAAAGGCTACATTTGTTATAGAGGGCAGTTTTCCAATGATTTCCGGCCGGCAATCGTTGGAAAACGATATAAATTTCCACTTTTCTTGACGACAGCACACCTGGTGCCATCATTTCACAGGATGATTGAGACTACTATTAACTTTATACAGTCTAGTAAGGTATTTCGTAATGTTTTAGTAAAAGAAATTGGGAGGATTACCAATCGTGTACACTAACTTTAACTCTAACCCTGCTAAATCAAAAATGTTAATATGATTTTTACATGCATCCAAGGGAGTAGGGTTAATGGCTAGAAAGATGATAGAGCTTTGGTAATGACAAAAGAAAAACATTCCATTTTCAATCTAAAAGCTTAATACTGTTTAGAAGCTTTCACATGGCCTTTAAAAAGATGATAGAGCTTTGGTAATGACAAAAGAAAAACATTCCATTTTCAATCTAAAAGCTTACTGTTTATAAAGACCATACCAGTACCAATGTTTCCGAGAAATATTTTCATCTGAAATGCTGTCATCTTCAAGAAAATTGCATGTGAAAATCTCCAAAAATGCCATGGCTTCTTTCAATTTCAATCAAAATAACCACATATGAACGTGCACAGAATCACTAGGGACCATTAGATTTGATACGCGTACGGGATACGTGTGCGGCTCGAAAAAAATCGCGTATTAAATCACCATTTTGTGTGATAATTTTATCAGTTTTACATTATACATTTCAACATTTATATATGAGATGTAAATTGCCGATAGTGTACCACATGAAATAACAACGCAAAATGGTCATTGAACAGGCGACTTTTTCGAGCCGCATACGTATCCCGTACGCGTATCAAATCTAATGGTCCCTATTGTTAACCCCTTGCATACGGATGACGACAAATGACGCAAAAAAAACAGTGGCACTAGGCCAGATGACACCATTTGCCGCTATTTGTGGAGTTTCAATCCGTTGTTGGATTATTGTGTATGTTACGCTTGACTGCACAAGCACATTGTGGCCGTTTCGCTTGGCTGCAAAGGCCGGCGCGACACCCCGGCGCCTCGCTGTAAATAATCGTATATACTCAAGGGGTTAAAACAACTGTTTTTCACTATTTTCTTGCGACTCGGATGACGGATTGAGCTCAAACTTTCACAGGTTTATTTCATGTAGGCCTATATGTTGAATCACACACAGTATGAACACTGCCTGAAACTGTTGTCAGCTCTATATACCAATGCTATATCATACCCTGAACTAAGTTCATTCTGTTTTCAGCAAATTCCCAACTTACACCACAAACTAAGATGCTACGAGAGGGGGAGGAGTATCGACTGACATTAAAAACAATAGAGCCTCTTGGACAGGACACCAAGTGGTACCACAATGGCCATCAAATCAGACCTCACTGCATCAACAAAAGTAATCCAAATGAACAGAAACTAATCATCGACCAGGTGAAATATTCTGATGCTGGGGAGTACAGTGTAGAAGGCATCAGTGAGAAAGCCACACTTGTGGTTGTAGGTAATTATCTCAATAGTTGGGAACAAGCTTCAGATTAACCCCTTGCAGCCGAACGACGGCCCTAGCCGCTGGGTGAGGCAAGACACCTGCAGCAGATTTCATGAAACCTTGTGCTTTCGGTCGATTCACAACTCGGTGCGCCGCCAGCGGCAACCGGGGAGAAGCCAAATTACGCAGTACATCATGGGGAAAAGTCGACATCGCAAAACCGGAAGTGGGTATCGCCAATGCATCGACCGTACTCCTGACACCCCTTTTCCGCTCAATCTACCAAGTCCTCTCTCTTATTTCCCTCAAAAGGTATTCCCCGATTAGTCAGAAATTGCATTTCACAAAAGGTACGCGGTGATAAGTAGCTGACTTGGGCCACAATATATGGCGTCACTTATGCACTCGTTTTAGGTGGCTTAAGTTGTCCGCACAAACACCGAAATGATGACTTGGCTAACTGAGCGTAAGTCTCTTAAATTATTTATTAAATTCACTACTGACTAGATTATTTGGGAGAGTAATGAAATGATCGTCTGCAGCAGGCTTACCTGTGAGGTATTTCCGAAAGTTGGCACCAATTTTTTTTCGGAGCGAAAAGTTTCAAAAAGTGAAAAGTTTCAAAATGGTGCCGCCGCAGTTATTTCACGACTGTTCCATGCATTTTTATTGTTGTACTCAAACAGTTGTCATAAAAGTGGCATTCAACCTCGTCCACAATGTATAAAAGAAAATTCAACATTGCACAGCTATGCACTGTTTCGTGAAATGGATCGTAAGGATGTTGCGCAGCTGCGCAACATTTTTATAGCGCAAGTCCTACGCCATGGCGTAAGTTATGCACTGATTCGGGAAATCGGCTGCTGGGCTGGTTGATGTAAATAGACTAATTCCTGCTCATACACAACCATTTTCAACTATATTGTTCTTGAATGGGAGTATAATGAAAAGATGGAGCTTTATTAAACACAGCCTTCATTCACAGGACTCCGGGGGGGGGGGCCTCAGCATACAATAAATAGGGCCACTCTTTTCAGTGTGGGGCCTATTGTTAGCATTATTAATGCATGGCTGCCAGCCCTTTCAGTGAGGTGCCCTATAGCACCCAATCAATCACAGCCGTTTGCAAGGGGTTCAATTAGAAGAGAGGTCTTTGCCCTTTCCCGACATAGTGTATTAAGTACTGTATGCTCAGTGCTTTCTGAGGAAAGAGTTCCATATCCGGCCATCACTTATTTTCCCTAAATATGACTTAAAAACTACCAAAAAGTGTAAATCTGATGAAGAAACACGAATTTAGGAGGGAAAAAATTTCAACATATTCTTTGAAAATACTTTGACTACTTCTGTCATGGCCCATAGACTTTGTGCACGAGGTATAAGTGATGTCCGGATATGGAACTCTCTCCCTTTCTGAGACCCTGTGGAAAAATATCCACTGACTTACTCGGGCAGGATTCGAACCCACAACCTCCTACTTACTAGTGCAGATGTCTTAACCACTCGACCACTGAGCTTGCAAGGGTCGGCTGGCCGATTCAAATCTAATGAACTGCGAAATCAGTCTAAAGATGGAATTTGTGTTGTCAGCTCTACCAATGCTGTATATATGCCCTGAACTAATTTGCATTCTGTTTTCAGCAAATTCCCAACTTACACCACAAACTAAGATGCTACGAGAGGGGGAGGAGTATCGATTGACATTGAAAACACCAGAGCCTCTTGGACAGGACATCAAGTGGTACCACAATGGCCAGCAAATCAGACCTGACTGCATCATCAGAAGTGATACAATTCCAAAAGAACAGAAACTAATCATCCACCAGGTGAAATATTCTGATGCTGGGGAGTACAGTGTAGAAGGCATCAGTGAGAAAGCCACACTTGTGGTTGTAGGTAATTATCTCAATAGTTGGGAACAAGCTTCAGATTAACCCCTTGCAGCCGAACGACGGCCCTAGCCGCTGGGTGAGGCAAGACACATGCAGCCGATTTCATGAAACCTTGTGCTTTCGGTCGATTCACAACTCGGTGCGCTGCCAGCGGCAACCGGGGAGAAGCCAAATTACGCAGTACATCATGGGGAAAAGTCGACATCGCAAAACCGGAAGTGGGTATCGCCAATGCATCGACCGTACTCCTGACACCCCTTTTCCGCTCAATCTACCAAGTCCTCTCTCTTATTTCCCTCAAAAGGTATTCCCCGATTAGTCAGAAATTGCATTTCACAAAAGGTACGCGGTGATAAGTAGCTGACTTGGGCCACAATATATGGCGTCACTTATGCACTCGTTTTAGGTGGCTTAAGTTGTCCGCACAAACACCGAAATGATGACTTGGCTAACTGAGCGTAAGTCTCTTAAATTATTTATTAAATTCACTACTGACTAGATTATTTGGGAGAGTAATGAAATGATCATCTGCTGCAGGCTTTATACCTGTGAGGTATTTCCGAAAGTTGGCACCAATTTTTGTTCGGAGCGAAACGTTTTAAAAGTGAAAAGTTTCAAAATGGTGCCGCCGCAGTTATTTCACGACTGTTCCATGCATTTTTATTGTTGTACTCAAACAGTTGTCATAAAAGTGGCATTCAGCCTCGTCCACAATGTATAAAAGAAAATTCAACATTGCACAGCTATGCACTGTTTCGTGAAATGGATCGTAAGGATGTTGCGCAGCTGTGCAACATTTTTATAGCACAAGTCCTACGCCATGGCGTAAGTTATGCACTGATTCGGGAAATCGGCTGCTGGGCTGGTTGATGTCAATAGACTCATTCCTGCTCATACACAACCATTTTCAACTATATTGTTCTTGAATGGGAGTATAATGAAAAGATGGAGCTTTATTAAACACAGCCTTCATTCACAGGACTCCGGGGGGCCTCAGCATACAATAAATAGGGCCACTCTTTTCAGTGTGGGGCCTATTGTTAGCATTAATGCATGGCTGCCAGCCCTTTCAGTGAGGTGCCCTATTAGCACCCAATCAATCACAGCCGTTTGCAAGGGGTTCAATTGGAAGAGAGGTCTTTGCCCTTTCCCGACATAGTGTATTAAGTACTGTATGCTCAGTGCTTTCTGAGACCCTGTGGAAAAAAATCCACTGACTTACTCGGGCAGGATTCGAACCCACAACCTCCTACTTACTAGTGCAGATGTCTTAACCACTCGACCGCTGAGCTTGCAAGGGTCGGCTGGCCGATTCAAATCTAATGAACTGCGAAATCAGTCTAAAGATGGAATTTGTGTTGTCAGCTCTACCAATGCTGTATATATGCCCTGAACTAATTTGCATTCTGTTTTCAGCAAATTCCCAACTTACACCACAAACTAAGATGCTACGAGAGGGGGAGGAGTATCGATTGACATTGAAAACACCAGAGCCTCTCGGACAGGACATCAAGTGGTACCACAATGGCCAGCAAATCAGACCTCACTGCATCAATAAAAGTAATCCAGAAGAACCGACACTAATCATCGACCAGGTGAAATATTCTGATGCTGGGGAGTACAGTGTAAAAGGCAGCAATTTGAGTGAGAAAGCCACACTTTCGGTTACAGGTAATTATTTCAATAGTTAGGGACCAACCTTGAATGTACTGCGTAATTAGTGTGAAGATAGAATTTGTGTCCTGGCATTCGAATTGGCCAGCTGACCCTGGCAAGCTCGGTGGTCGAGTGGTTAAAGGTAGTATACAACATTAGCGTTTGCCGTAATATTCAGAAATGAATGGATGTGGGGATTAGTATTTCATAGCAAATACTGTAACACTGACCTGTTTTAAAGATTTGTGTGCATTGATCGGATACTGGGAAAACAGAAAAATATGCTCTTCAATACAAATACAGGATTAAATATCGCAAATATTAACTTTAAAGTTCCAAATGTATACCAGATAAAAATTAATTGCTGTAAAAGCATTTAATACCTTAAAAGACAGTTGTAAACAACGCAGATGGGCATGAGCAGCGTGGGGAAATCTTGCGATCACAATTGTGGGAAACTTGAGCAAGCTATTTCTCATCTTGGGGAATTCCCTTGTGGTTGAGCTGACTGAAAGACTGTACCGTCATTTCATTGGCAAGTTGGTTTCGTTTTTTCCACTCAGTCCGCGACCCCTTCACGTGATATTTTATACGTATGGTATATACAGCGAAGTCGTGAACAGGGCTACTGCATATGCATGCGCATGCTCATATGTCGGTAAGGGGCATGGTTTGACTGACATTATCTTGTAAAATGTTCAGACATGTGGATCGGCAAAAGATCGGGAAAATTAAAGGAAAATATTCCTGTAAATTTTGTCGCTTTGAATGACATGTACTAGGCCTGGTACTTCGCGGGCGATTGGGAATGCAGTGGTCAGTAATTTCGTTTACCAGCGGCAAAAGATCGAGAAAATTAAAGGAAAATAATCCTGTAAATTTTGACGCTTTGAATTTTGCAATGTTCCAACTTTTCAGCTACCCCCTGTTCAGGCTGTTCTTCAAAAAGTTTAGATCGGTAGCGTCGCGTCACGCGTCGAGTCAACACCAAAAGTTTCCTGGACTTGTATGCGCATGCGTAGTAGCCCACCCTCTTTTTATGAATGACATGTACTAGGCCTGGTACTTCGCGGGCGATTAGGAATGCAGTGGTAACTTCATTTACCAGCGATCACAGCAGCCGATTACGTGACTCATGCATTCAAAATAAAAGCACATGCCATGGTGAATTTTGATGTATTCCGAAATGATTATTACGCTGCAAAATGTTGATCTTACACCGTACACGTAAACAAAATCAACAAATGGAACTAAGAAAAAACATATTTAGCGACTATTTTAATGGAAATGCTAGGTTTTTTTCCTACTGTTGATAGCGCCACAATGGTGAGGTCTGATTTTGATTTTGCAAGTTTTCTATCGGGGAAAAAATTAAATGTCAAACATTATTTATTTATTTGTGTTGCTTGCCCAAACGTGACTGCAATATGAATATTTAATGACAAATTACCTTTTAATTAACCCCTATAATAAGTTAAAATCATCTTTATTGGATTTTGTTGTGCTTGTTTACTTTTTGGCTTTTCCGAAATTTTTCGGAAAAGGCTTTGTTTTTGTTCTGATTTTGTTTTTCTTCCTTCTTCTTTTAGTTCTGACCAAAAGCCCATAGACTTTGTACACGAATTTTGTCCGCGGCACTTTAGGTCCTAAAAAACCTCAGATCTTAACAAAACTTACCTCAAACATAGACCCTAGGCTGAAATTGTATGTCGAAGAGTGACGTCATGATGACGTCATCACGTGTCACGTGACGTCACGATGACCTCATCATACGATTTTATAATTATAGTAATTTTTTAGTTTTTAACTTCAAAGTTTCTTAAAGCCATATCTCACCAACAGAACATGCTAAATTCAAAATTCTTTTTGTAATAGCTTTGTTAGCTCCTATATTCTTTCGCATAAATGGGAAAATGTGTGATGTCATCATGACGTCATCAAAAATATGCTTTTTTGAAACACATATAAGAGTAGGTCCGATCGTCATAAACATTAATGGGCAGGTAGATAGTGCTACTTACATGTAAAATCCGAGGTGACGTCATGATGACGTCATCGGCTGATTTTCTATGAATTTTTTGTTCTATCCCAAATCCCATAGACTTTGTACATGAATTTTGTACGGGACACTTTGGTCAGTAAACAACATCAGATCTTAATCAAACTTAACACAAACAGAGACCCTAAGCTGAAAATGTATGCCGAAACGTGACGTCATACTGACATGGTGTGACATGAAAATGCACATTTCCTTTTTGTAACATTTTCAACATTTATATAAATAATTCTGCAAACTCACTCTGTATACTAATTACAAAACACAAACTGCAACACAAAAAAACATTTGTTATGATATCCAATATCCAAATACAGCACAACAGCAGAAATATATGTATGGTCTATCATGGTGTCCATGTTACGTCTGCACCGATTCTTTAAATTCTTGCTATTTCTGCTATATTTGGACACTGACTGCCGTAAAAAGGTGTTTCATTGTTGCATAGTGTGTCTTTTAATTATTGTTTGTTTTGGAATATTTCCTATCACGCATCAAAAATCCGCTAACAAGTAGCGATGAACCGCCGGCAATTTTCGAAAACAAATACAGGATTAAATATCGCAAATATTAACTTTAAAGTTCCAAATGTATACCAGATAAAAATTAATTGCTGTAAAAGCATTTAATACCTTAAAAGACAGTTGTAAACAACGCAGATGGGCATGAGCAGCGTGGGGGAATCTTGCGATCACAATTGTGGGAAACTTGAGTTGTTGAGCAAGCTATTTCTCATCTTGGGAAATTCCCTTGTGGTTGAGCTGACTGAAAGACTGTACCGTCATTTGATTGGCAAGTTGGTCTCGTTTTCCCACTCAGTCTGCGACCCCTTCACGTGATATTTTATACGTATGGTATATACAGCGAAGTCGTGAACAGGGCTACTGCATATGCATGCGCATGCTCATATGTTGGTAAGGGGCATGGTTTGACTGACATTATCTTGTAAAATGTTCAGACATGTGGATCGGCAAAAGATCGGGAAAATTAAAGGAAAATATTCCTGTAAATGTTGTCGCTTTGAATGACATGTACTAGGCCTGGTACTTCGCGGGCGATTGGGAATGCAGTGGTAATTTCGTTTACCAGCGGCAAAAGATCGGGAAAATTAAAGGAAAATATTCCTGTAAATTTTGTCGCTTTGAATTTTGCAATGTTCCAACTTTTCAAGTACCCCCTGTTCAGGCTGTTCTTCAAAAAGTTTAGATCGGTAGCGTCGCGTCACGCGTCGAGTCGACACCAAAAGTTTCCAGGACTTGTATGCGCATGCGTAGTAGCCCACCCTCTTTTTATGAATGACATGTAATAGGCCTGGTACTTCGCAGGCGATTGGGAATGCAGTGGTAATTTCGTTTACCAGCGATCACAGCAGCCGATTACGTGACTCATGCATTCAAAATAAAAGCACATGCCATGGTGAATTTTGATGTATTCCGAAATGATTATTACGCTGCAAAATGTTGATCTTACACCGTACACGTAAACAAAATCAACAAATGGAACTAAGAAAAAACATATATTTAGCGACTATTTCGATGGAAATGCTAGGTTTTTTTCCTCACTGTTTTCAACTGTTGATAGCGCCACAATGGTGAGGTCTGATTTTGATTTTGCAAGTTTTCAATGGGGAAAAAATTAAATGTCAAACATTATTTATTTATTTGTGTTGCGTGCCCAAACGTGACTGCAATATGAATATTTAATGACAAATTACCTTCTAATTACCCCTTATAATATTAAGTTAAAATCATCTTTATTGGAATTTGTTGTGCTTGTTTACTTTTTGTTTATTTTTGGAATCGATTCCGAGTGAAATCGCGATTCTCAGATGGAATCGGAATCGGATTCTAAAAATGTTGGATTCGCCCAAGCCTAATACAGTGTGTAAAACCTCATCGGGAGGAAAACAAATCTGATTTGTAACCAATATTTTCTCTGACATGGTTTGTCCGTCAGAACGAGTGAAATTTCAAAAGCAACCTGAAGCACCTATTCACGTGTTTGAGAAAGAAGCATGCTCCTTGGAGTACAAAATATCTCATGAAAGGCTGGATGTCAGGCTCTTCAAAGGTAATCACATCAGCGAACGGAGCAGCAAAGTGTGTCATGGCTCGGGACACTGGAAGTTTGAATTACAAGACTTGCAAACATCAGATTCAGGATTGTACTACGCCCAGTGTGGTGAAGTCAAATCCAAGGAAGTCCAGATAAACGTTAAAGGTATGTCAAATTCTGTTGCAATTTATCGTTAACGCTCATGTTTTTTTTCATCTCCACAATTTTGTCAAAACTTCAGATTGTCCAACATGGAAAGACTGTGAAATGTTGCCAGAATGATCTGAATCCAGTCACTTTTTTAGGCTTCTTCGGGTCCTTGAAAGTTGGGTAAAAGGCTTGAAGGTTTCAATGGGAGACTTTTGAAACGCTGGTGGCAGCAGACATACCAGTACGTGTCAGTTTGACGTAACCAGTTTGACGTAACATGGACACGTCCATATTTCCATTTTTGTGTTTTTTCAACACTTTAAATATATGGGAAATTCACCATGTGTACATGTACTAATTAAAAGATATACTATGCAACACAAGAACACTTTTTGTATGGTAGTCAGTGTCCAAATATAGCAGAGACAGCAAGAACAGACGTGAGTGTGGACGTAACATAGACACTGTTTCCACTGTTATGTCCACACATACATGTCTTTTTTGTTCTTGCTGTTTCTGAGCTATTTGGACACTGGCAACCATAAGAAAAAGTGTTTTCTGATAGCATTGAGTGTCTTTTAGTTAGTACATATAGTAAGTTGCATAATTATTTATTTAATGATGAAAAATAAAGGCAGTCTGGACGTAACATTTAGTACTGACATGGTGTGACATGAAAATGCACATTTCCTTTTTGTAACATTTTCAACATTTATATAAATAATTCTGCAAACTCACTCTGCATACTAATTACAAAACACAAACTGCAACACAAAAAAACATTTGTTATGATATCCAATATCCAAATACAGCACAACAGCAGAAATATATGTATGGTCTATCATGGTGTCCATGTTACGTCTGCACCTATTCTTTAAATTCTTGCTATTTCTGCTATATTTGGACACTGACTGCCGTAAAAAGGTGTTTCATTGTTGCATAGTGTGTCTTTTAATTATTGTTTGTTTTGGAATATTTCCTATCACGCATCAAAAATCCGCTAACAAGTAGCTATGAACCGCCGGCAATTTTCGAAAACAAATACAGGATTAAATATCGCAAATATTAACTTTAAAGTTCCAAATGTATACCAGATAAAAATTAATTGCTGTAAAAGCATTTAATACCTTTAAAAGACAGTTGTAAACAACGCAGATGGGCATGAGCAGCGTGGGGAAATCTTGCGATCACAATTGTGGGAAACTTGAGCAAGCTATTTCTCATCTTGGGGAATTCCCTTGTGGTTGAGCTGACTGAAAGACTGTACCGTCATTTGATTGGCAAGTTGGTCTCGTTTTCCCACTCAGTCTGCGACCCCTTCACGTGATATTTTATACGTATGGTATATACAGCGAAGTCGTGAACAGGGCTACTGCATATGCATGCGCATGCTCATATGTTGGTAATAAAGGGGCATGGTTTGACTGACATTATCTTGTAAAATGTTCAGACATGTGGATCGGCAAAAGATCGGGAAAATTAAAGGAAAATATTCCTGTAAATGTTGTCGCTTTGAATGACATGTACTAGGCCTGGTACTTCGCGGGCGATTGGGAATGCAGTGGTCAGTAATTTCGTTTACCAGCGGCAAAAGATCGGGAAAATTAAAGGAAAATATTCCTGTAAATTTTGTCGCTTTGAATTTTGCAATGTTCCAACTTTTCAAGTACCCCCTGTTCAGGCTGTTCTTCAAAAAGTTTAGATCGGTAGCGTCGCGTCACGCGTCGAGTCGACACCAAAAGTTTCCAGGACTTGTATGCGCATGCGTAGTAGCCCACCCTCTTTTTATGAATGACATGTAATAGGCCTGGTACTTCGCAGGCGATTGGGAATGCAGTGGTAATTTCGTTTACCAGCGATCACAGCAGCCGATTACGTGACTCATGCATTCAAAATAAAAGCACATGCCATGGTGAATTTTGATGTATTCCGAAATGATTATTACGCTGCAAAATGTTGATCTTACACCGTACACGTAAACAAAATCAACAAATGGAACTAAGAAAAAACATATTTAGCGACTATTTTAATGGAAATGCTAGGTTTTTTTCCTACTGTTGATAGCGCCACAATGGTGAGGTCTGATTTTGATTTTGCAAGTTTTCTATCGGGGAAAAAATTAAATGTCAAACATTATTTATTTATTTGTGTTGCGTGCCCAAACGTGACTGCAATATGAATATTTAATGACAAATTACCTTTTAATTAACCCCTATAATAAGTTAAAATCATCTTTATTGGATTTTGTTGTGCTTGTTTACTTTTTGGCTTTTCCGAAATTTTTCGGAAAAGGCTTTGTTTTTGTTCTGATTTTGTTTTTCTTCCTTCTTCTTTTAGTTCTGACCAAAAGCCCATAGACTTTGTACACGAATTTTGTCCGCGGCACTTTAGGTCCTAAAAAACCTCAGATCTTAACAAAACTTACCTCAAACATAGACCCTAGGCTGAAATTGTATGTCGAAGAGTGACGTCATGATGACGTCATCACGTGTCACGTGACGTCACGATGACCTCATCATACGATTTTATAATTATAGTAATTTTTTAGTTTTTAACTTCAAAGTTTCTTAAAGCCATATCTCACCAACAGAACATGCTAAATTCAAAATTCTTTTTGTAATAGCTTTGTTACTTGCTATTTCTGCTATATTTGGTCAATACGTCAAGAGAATTTGTTAAATTGGTTTATACATTGGTCCTTGGTTGGTTTATGCATGATTCATAAACCTCCATGGTTTATGAATCGGTCAGGTTCATCCTTTAGTACACTTATACCGGTTTCACACTACTCTGAACTTAACTAGTCCGAATAACTTGGACCCTTTATCGCCTTTTTTAACATTTGGACATGATCTGGCGATAGTAGGGTCCAAGGCAACGTTAGACGATGCTCTATTCATTAATTCAATACGTCAAATATCCAATCAAAAAAATCATAATTCAACCTTACAACGGCCACCAAAATACTAGATACCCCACCATCTTAACAAGTGGAGTTCCATGATCAGATGAATGTACCAAGGTTTACTTAACATCTAAACAAAAAGTGAAATTTACCGTTTAATTCCCAGACACCCGCAGAACATGTCTTTTCGCTTTCTTGGAGTTCGAATAGTGACTCCTCGACCTTGCATGACGTCACCCTGATGCGCAGCGCCCGCATGCACCGCGCGACAACCTGTTTATGCCGGCGACTGTTTCGTGAGTGGTATACCGGTCTCGGTACGTGTTCGTGTGTAGATACATGTAGTATATTGATTCGAGGTTGCACTAGCGTCATGGGGGAGGGAATTCTTCACGAAACAGTCGCCGGCATAAAAGGTTGTCGCGCGGTGCATGCGGGCGCTGCGCATCAGGGTGGCGTATGTCATGCAAGGTCGAGGAGTCACTATTTGAACTCCAAGAAAGCGAAAAGACATGCTCTGCGGGGGTCTCTGGGAATTAAACGGTAAAATTTCACTTTTTATTTGGATGTTAAGTAAACCTTGGTACATTCATCTGATCATGGAACTCCACTTGTTAAGATGGTGGGGTATCTAGTATTTTGGTGGCCGTTGTAAGGTTGAATTATCATTTTTTTTATTGGATTTTTGACGTATTGAATTAATGAATAGAGCATCGTCTAACGTTGCCTTGGACCCTACTATCGCCAGATCATGTCCAAATGTTAAAAAAGGCGATAAAGGGTCTCGGACTAGAACTTACCCGGGTAATTTATTACCCGGGTAGTTGTCATTACCCGGGTAGAAACTAACCCTTAGAATCGGTTTCACACTACAAAATTAACCCTGTAATTCTGCTTACCCGCTTCAGCGCGCACCCGGGTAACTTGTAGCCGCATTCACACTATGTGAATGGTAACCCGGAGAATGTGCATTGCTTGACCTCTGCCCTAGCCATTGTTTCGTCGGCGTAAAAAAACGAAGTGAGAGCGGCGCGAGAGCGTGCAATGCAAATTGCAAAAAAATCAGATCAGCATTGGTACACACATGTAGCGTGCACGCGTCATCCTTTAGACTTGAAGACAAGTCGTTTAGACAGTCGTGTTTTGTCCGCAGGCGCCGCATTTACCAGCGCGGTACGCAATAATATGCCCGCCTTTCGTGAAGTTCCGACATGTCTTCTTTCCTTCATGGTCAGTATAAATTGGACAGTCGACACACGCATCTTGGGGCCAAGGTTGCACGAACGTTCCCACATGTTATTAGGCCTATACCACTCGCTACACGTAACCCCTGCAAAGTGCGGTGTAAGTATTATAATACGCGGTGGTGCAGTCGGACTAATGCCGACCAATTACCGACTTGATTTTAAGTCTAGTCATCATTAGTCCGACTGCACCAAGATGCGTGTGTGTCGACTGTCCAAGTACTACGCCCAGTGTGGTGAAGTCAAATCCAAGGAAGTCGAGATAAAAGTTGAAGGTATGCCAAATTCTGTTGCAATTTATCATTATTGGCTTTTCCGACAACCAGTCGGAAAAGACTTTGTTTTTGTTCTGTTGTTTTTTTTTTTGGCTTTTCCGACAACAGTCGGAAAAGGCTTTGTTTTTTTCTTACTTTAGTTCTATATCCCAAATCCCATAGACTTTGTGCACGAATTTTGTGACAGGCACTTTGGTCACTAAATCAAACTTAACACAATCATAGACCCTGAAATTGTATGCCAAAGAGTGACGTCATGATGACATCATCACGTGATTTCTTTTAAATTTTTGAATTTTTAAAATCATAACATTCTTTTCAATATATCTAGCGGACAAAACAAGATATTTTCAAAATTCTTTTTGTTATAGCATTGGTATGTCTCAAAGATATGTCCTAAAAGGGAAAAATTGTGTGATGTCATGATGACGTCATCAAATATTTGGCTTTTTTAAATGCATGTCAGGGTCGGTCCAATTATAAAAATGTATACATTGAATTTTTCTCTACCTAATTCCAAAATTTTATGATCGTGGCTCACTCGAGTAAGAAATAACAGCCATTTGAAAATTTAGACCAAATTCAATATAACACGAAGGAATTCTGGAAAGGGCAGGAAACCTTGGCTAAATTGTGCATGCTGTTTATAAAAACGGTTGATTTCTAGTCTTTTTTCAAGTCGCTAGACTATTGCCCATAGCATTTGTAAACGTTTTCTTTCTTACCAGCCACTTTGGCTACTTTTAAACTTGGCAGACACTTACACCAACTGCTCACAATGTGTGCCAAACTTTTACGTCATGATGACGTTATCATTTCACGTGACGTCATCTTAAAAGTGATTTTTCAAGGGCCCATATCCAGAGAGCCGTAGGTCCGATTGCCTTTAAACTTGTATATTGGTGGGCCACCACGTGTTATAGATGAAAATTGAGGTGACGTCATGACATCATCATACGATTTTATAGTAATTTTAAAGTTTTTGAACCTTAAAGATTCTTAAAGCCATATCTCATCAACAGAACATGCTAAATTCAAAATTCTTTTTGGAATAGCTTTGTTAGCTCCTATATTCTTTCACATCAATATGAAAAATGTGTGACGTCATCATGACGTCATCAAAAATGTTCTTTTTTGAAACACATATAAGGGTACGTCCGATCGTCATAAAAATTGCTGGGTAGGTAGATAATGCTACTAGCATGTAAAATCCAAAATGACATCATGATGACGTCATCGGCTGATTTTCTATGACATTTTTAGTTCTATCCCAAATCCCATAGACTTTGTACACAAATTTTATAAGTGGCACTTTGGTCACTATACAACCTCAGATCCTAATCGGACTTAACACAAAGACCCTCAGCGGAAAATGTATGCCGAAACATGACGTCATGATGCCGTCATTACGTGTCATGTGATGTCATCTTAAAGGTGTATTTTTCAAGGGCCCATATCTTGAGAACCGTAGGTCCGATTGCATTCAAACCTGCTTTGGTGGTAGACAAGTACGTGTTATAGATGAAACTTCAGGTGACGTCATGATGACGTCATTATACAATTTTATAGTAATTTTTAAGTTTTTGAACCTTAAAGTTTCTTAAAGCCATATCTCATCAACAGAACATGCTAAATTCAAAATTCTTTTTGGAATAGCTTTGTTAGCTCCTATATTCTTTCACATAAATGGGAAAAATGTGTGACGTCATCATGACATCATAAAGAATGGGCTTTTTTAAAACACATATAAGGGTAGGTCCGATCATCATAAAAATTGGTGGTAGATAGACAGTTTCACTAGCATGGAAAATCCGAGGTGACGTCATGATGACGTCATCGGCTGATTTTATATGAATTTTTTAGTTCTGTCCAAATCCCCTAGACTTTGTACACGAATTGTATACGTAGTCCCTGAAGAACCTCAGATCTTAATCAGACTTAACACAAAGATAGACCCTAAGCTGAAAATGACGTCATCACGTGTCACGTGACATCATCTTAAAGGTGTATTTTTCAATAGCCCATATCAAGAGAACCGTAGGTCCAATTATGTTCAAACCTAGTATGTTGGTAGACCAGCTGGTGTTATCAATGAAAATTGTGGTGACTTCATGACGTCATCATACGATCTTATAGTAAATTTTAAGTTAGGGAGGGGAGGGGGTCCCCAATATTTGTTGGGGTGCCATGCCGGTTTGTGCAGCCAAGCAAAACAGACACAAGAGGCTTGTGCAGCCAAGCGTAACGTACATATTACATAATAGCGCAACAAATATATTGAAAATGTAGAGATTGCGTGTATAGACATCAACTGGCAAGGTAATTTTCAATCCGTCTCAATAGAGGTCATCTGTGCTCAATTGGTATACTGTACGTGCTCTTCAACTAATTTGATTTTTTTTCTCCTTTTCTTACGCATTTTAATTTTGTACCTGTTTAATTTGAACGAGGAAATACTACTTTTTCCTGTTTTGGGCATCTGCAAGCCTACTCAAAAAGGCTTTTTATGTTTGGACGCTTTCTTAACTCTAACACATAAAAAGAACCACCATGTGGGAACTTAATTTTGTTGGGCCAAATAAATCTGATGTCTCATTTAAAAGTGAACAAATTTTATATTGCAAGAAATTTGAAAAGTGTACGTACAATTTGGTTTTTAAATATCATCATGTAGACTTGAAGGCCCCCCCGCAGTACTAATCCATTAAACACTCCCTTCTTGACACATGTTGACCAACCATTGGGTGAGAATTGCCAGGATTCTTTGAAAATCTAATTTAAAATTAAACTAAGAAATTAAAGTGGTCTAGCATCAAGACATTGTTATCGGCAATAACAAAAAATAGCATAGCTTTAGGCTTTAGATATCCCCCTTCACATCGGCTTCCTCCCAAAGTTGCTTCTTTTTCAGTGACTTGAATTTGTCGTGAATCTGAAAGAAAAATATCATAATCTTTGAATGTCATTCGAAATTTTTTTAGGGAAAATCATAAAATTGAAATCCAGCTTACAGGAACAACAATAAAGGCACCTGCCAACCCACTGGCTATACAGAGAAACCAGAAACCCTGTGTGGTGTCTTGGTAGTTTTTGTGCGAAAA
Organism: Hippasteria phrygiana; assembly: GCA_037893225.1. NCBI lineage: Eukaryota > Metazoa > Echinodermata > Asteroidea > Valvatida > Goniasteridae > Hippasteria > Hippasteria phrygiana. The sequence continues at coordinate 110,699 of JAZGUH010000647.1, read as the reverse complement.
ATGTTGGGGGTGAACTTTGTTGATAAATGTACGAAAACATAATTCCAAAACCCCTCCTGCAAAAAATCCTGGATCCGCCTCTGATAAAAGTTCTACACATTGTGTAGGGGTAAGCAAGTTCTCTCCGAAATCAGTTTTTGTCTGGAGGGGATGTTTATACTGTGATCAAATATGATTGTTTTCCAATAAGGCAAAAGGCACGATTGAAACATGGCCGTAGTGTCTTTTTGAATATCTTCCCTGCAGAGTATTTGGATGATGTCTACATTAACAAGCTTGCCGAGCAAATTCCTACAGTTAGGAGGATCCCTTTCGGTCTTGCACTGGGATTCACAAATGCTGTGATAGGTGCTTATGCCATCAATTACCCAACGCATCATGACCAGACTTATCAGATGGTAGTGGACTGGCGCGATCGGCAGGAGGGAGACGGACCAACTATCGTCAGGGCTCTTGGTCAGTGTCTGGTCGATGTAGGACTCGCTAAGCTGAAGGCAAAATTGCTCCCCGATCACAACATCCCAAATTAAGGAAATGCACTGGTGAGATACAGCCCCGTCGCCAGCTCCAGGCATATCGCGGGGGGGGGGGGGGGGGGGGGGGGGGGGGGGGGGGGGGCACTGTACCAGGTCCACATCACAAGAAACAAGGTGCTTCTCGAACCACGCGTCTCGCCTTCAGCATATGTTAGAACTTGATAGCAAATGACCTTTGACCTCAGTACTTGACCTTTGACACGACCATCATATAAAGGTTACAAAAGTGCATGCATGACCCAAGTTTGATTCCAATTGGACATATATCCAGTTTTTAAATGAGACAAGTTGGACAAATCAAGCCTATTTTAGAACTCGACAGCAAATGACCTTTGACCTCAGTACTTGACCTTTGACACAAGCATCATATAAAGGTTGCAATATTGAATACATGACCCAAGTTTGATTCCAATTGGACATATATCCAGTTTTTAAATGAGACAAGTTGGACAAATCAAGCCTATTTTAGAACTCGACAGCAAATGACCTTTGACCTCAGTACTTGACCTTTGACACAAGCATCATATAAAGGCGCAATATTGAATGCATGACCCAAGTTTGATTGCAATTGGACTTTAAATTTGCGTATAAGACCAATTTGTCGAAACTTTAACCAAAATGACACATACGGACAACGTACGGACGGACGGACTATACAGAAATAGTGATTGCATAGTCTATTTCTGAACTTCGTTCAGGCGAGACAAAAATACAAATTAAACCATTATTAAAAGAAAATAATTCGACTGTAGTTTACACTACAATTAAACTGTAGTTATACTACAGTGAGACTGTATTATAAATATTATAATAAAACGGTAGTTTTACTTCGATTTACTGCATTTGTACCTTGATTTGACCATACAGTTTAATAGAGTTTTTTTATTACTACAGTAAAACTACAGTGGTACTGTGCTAAAACTGCAATTATATAATTATTGCAGGTCTACTGTGGTTAAACTATTGCAATTTTGATGACTTCAAATTTACCATAATTTAAATGCAGTTGTATTGTAATTTACTTCAAAAAGACTATAGTAATATTAAAATTTACTATGGGTTTATTATAATTTTACTCCATATTTACTGCAGTAAAAAGAGAGGTTAGTGTTGTGGAATTGCAGTATATACTTTGAAATCACTATAGTAATATGCACATTTACTTTGAGTGAGTTTATTGCCATTTTATTATTTGTTTTTACTATAGAAGTTACTCCTAAAACCTTTTGTGCCATACAAAAGGTTTACCCAAATCGAATAGCGCCCTCCTAACGTGTCCGCCATATCTTAAAAGGGATATTGGAAGAGTTTGGGAACGATCCATAACTTTGTGACAAACACTTAGGCCTATTATGGGTGCGTTCGAGTACCCGGATCGACTCGGGTGAAGGCAGATGGGCAACTTTTCCCCCTGGCGGCATTTATTATGAGTTTAATTTGAATGAGTTCAGCTACTGGTTCTGCACTGCTTTATTCGGAGAGCATTTAGGTTGGGGTTTGATAATTTCCATTTGTTTAATAAATGGACTTTCCCTGACATTTAGAATGGTATGGTACAAAATCGTTGAAAAACGGCACCCGGCACTCTAAGGCTGATTTTCAACATTTTTGTTTCAGAATCGGAATTTTTAGTCGGATTAATCAGGTTGGCTGTGTTTTTGCACCGATTCAGTATAGAGCCGCGTTTGGGTTTGAGGTCAAATTTTCTTTTTGAGGATAATATTTTTAAAATTCCAAAACATTTACAAAAAGTACAAAATCGCTGGGAAAACTAATTCGTCCGAGTCCATTGGAAGTAGTCGTGCACACGTATGGTATTCTGGTCATTAGGCAAACAAAGAAATTGTTGTGTCGCCCTCAAACTGACCGACCGTAAAAATCGACAGATTCATCAGGTTCGGTTTTTTTGTAAACATATCAATAAAAACATAACTCGGCCTTTTTTGTCTCAAAAAGTGTTAAACCAGGGTGTTCGTTTAATGTGTAGGCCTAAACACGCCCGGGTGAGCGTGAATACGAAAAAAAAGGATTCCTGACCGACTTGACCATCTTTTTCTAATTTGTCGGCCGAGGGAAACAACAATTTTTGTTGGCCTTATGAATAACGCCACGTTCGCCTATAGGCCTAACGGTGCGTAAGCCTAACAAGTTTTTGGTCTACTTAACTATTTTATATAATACATTTTTTGCTTTTCTAACAAAAATAATTGGAAACCATCGGCAGAAAGTACCAGCATTTCGCCAGTAAGATATTAGAAAGAGAGATAGACGACTGCTTTTGGAGATTTACCTTGGTATTTTCTAATTACGTTCTTTATCGGCCACCGTATTGGCAATACAGGCGAAAGCGTCTTGCCGTGAAAACAGCCTGGCATGAAAATTCGGCTGGCCCAAATGTGATCTTTTCCCGCATATGCCACGGCCCAACCTCGTTCCCAAGGCTTACTTTATTTCCAACCTCGTTTCCAATAGTAAGCCCTGGTATGGGAACTCCTTACTCGTGCCCTAATTGGACAGTGAAAATACAGCATTAGCTTATTAGCATATAGAAAAATTAAAACCGTACAGTTGGTGATTCCACTGTATTTCTTCTTGAAAGTTTGCCGCGCCAAAAGTGAAACTTTTGTTGGTATTTTTTAACGTTAGTGACTTTTCTGTAGTATATATTCTATGAAATTTCTGCAATGGTGACGCCCAGCCCCTCAAAAAATACACCCGTCAAATCTGATACTTGCATCTTAAAGTTAAATTGTGTTCCAAAAGCGACAAACGTGTGACGCACATCTGGAGAATCAGTGGACAAAAAAAGTTTTCCGCAATTGCTTTCACCGTAGCTTTCACACGAAGTGTGACACAATATGCCGAAGTTAAGTTGTGGAACGAAGGTCCATAAAACGGTGGAGGATGCACGGGGTCAACATCGCTAAACTGGCGTGCATGTCTAGTAGCAGTGGTTGTACTACTAGCAAATGATTCCTCAGATCTCCTGGTCAGAGTGCTCCAGCTCCGAACGAAACGGCGGGTTTTTGGTCCTGTGTGCCAACGCACGGCAAACGCCGCCCGCCATGCCGCAGTCCGAGGCCTGTTGCCCCGGCGAAAGCCTGTCCTTTTTTTTAGGCTTTATCAAAACTGACAAAAGGAAGCCCGAAGCCTAATTTGCCTCGAGTGTGCGCCATGTACTACAGTACAACCATGTCAATCATTCTGAGAACCCATGAACTGCACGTAGTTTGCCGCCTTTTTCACGATTTTACAATCAAGCTAATCAATCTAGTACCAAAGAGCCTATGCTGTGAATTCGACGAAGATGTGAAGTTTAAGAATTGCCATCAGACTACTACGTGCCCAGAACACATCGCTCACAGGGAACCTAATTTGCATGCGTGTTCAAAAATCTTGCACATTTAAATGATCCCATACCAGGGTGAGAGAGCAGCTGTGGTGTCGGTGAGGGCGCTGCTCGACACCATGGGAACGAGGTTGGCCACGGCCATAACGGCGGCGCCAGTTCCGGACATCGTAACTGTAACCGGTACCCCGTTTCAAGCAAACCCGCAGTCGGCAAGGGGGAATCGTATCGCGGCACCACCGAGGATTCAGCGGGTCAGGCCGACCAACAGGGAGGCTCGTTGGAAACGGCCAATCGGACACGCCGGAAGGCGGCAGTTCGGGAGGTTTTTCGCATCACGGACTAATCGGGAGGTCCGTTGGAAACAGCCAATCAGACATAATCGCAGCACGGCCGTTCGGGAGACATCATCACGTGATCCAGCATCCGGGAAGCACTCTGGTACCCTCCTAGCCCCCTGATCACCGGCGACACCACGCTGAGTCACCCGACCAAACGTGACGCACTTTTCCAAGATGGCGCGGTTCTATTCCAAGATTCCAAGATGGCGCAGGTTAGAGTCTTTATAGTATAGATTTGGGGTAAAATGATGAGGAAGATGACACAATGCATGCTACACGAAAATAATATGGCGATCACCACGACGTACAGAATGTGCAAATCCGCAGATTCGCATGACACCAACCGTAAAATGCGTAAGAAAATCGCATTTTCCGCACGAAGAAACTGTTCAAAAAAATTTAAAAATTGTGTTCTACAAATAAGAGAAGTTTGCTTTTAGTAGAAAAAGTCATTTTGAAATGATAAAAAAAAATCCTTGACTATCATTTGGCTAAAAGTAAAAAGGGGCCCATAACTACACAATCGCCCAAACTACTGCGGACTTGTTCTCAACTGCCTCGACTGCGTAGCCTACTATAGCCATTGATTTTTAGGGGGTGACTTTCGCGTGGGGGTATTCTGCAATTACTCCAAGTTTTGGTTTTGCATAAAAGTTTTGGTCTTGCAGGACAGATAATTTTGGTCTTGCATTATTATGATTGAAAGTTTTGGTCTTGCATGACAAATTTGTTGGTATATAGAGTTGGAAAAAATAGTATTAAGTTAAAACTAAAGTAGACATACTAGTTATTGCATTGTACAGTATTTGTGTGGGCTGATAGGGCCGAGACATACGTTTCCATATTTTACTATATTGTAATTACCAATCTTATCAATCGATATAGCAAACTGAAATGACAACTGTGACTGCTGATTGTGATGACCGTGTGTGATATTCAATTTATCTCTGAAACTACTTAAACTTTTACAGTAATAATTCAGGTGCGGATTTGCGGGGAAGGGGTGTTTTTGGGGCAGAACCCCCCCCCCCCCCCCCCCCTGCCATTTTTTTAATGTAAGCGCCTACGCCTAGGTATCGTAGCAAACCAGAAAAGCTAAACCCCGTAAAGGTCTTATTTTGCATGTACGGGTAAGAAAAACTTGTTTGGCAAATGTACGGGAAACATCGGGAAACACCCCCTCCCCCCCACCCGCAAACAATCCTGGATCCACCCCTGTAATTATAATGTATTTATTCAAAAGAAAGTATGAGCAGCCTAATTAATGTTTTTGTTTTTTTTACTTTTATACATTTCTTTTTATCGCAATAATTAACGGTGATAACTAGTGATACCGAATGGACACTGTAATTTGCAGTATGAAAGAGATAGACCAGTTGCAATGAGGAAAAGACTTGAATGTGACTTATTAGTTGTATACAGTGCAATTGTCTAGCCACCAAAAGAAAATGTCAACCTTTTTTTATACTGACAAAATCTTGATATCTTCAATAGTGTGCAAATTGAAATCAAATATTGCAGAAGATTTGGCGATACTACATACTTTAGGAGCTACAAAGTGTGCACTGTGCAGCATTGGCAATGTTTTGCTTACTGACTGGGCTGAGCTGGGAAGCTAACATAATGTGGTTTTGTGAAGAAAACAAGAGGCATTTCAGTTTTCAACAGTTTTAAAATATTGAAAATTGATGACCAGAATTACAATGCAAAGCAGTTTGTAATAGCCTCAAGTAACACAGTATTAGTGCACACTGATTTTAGTAAAGGCGTCTTCCAAATTGTTGGAAGTTTGAAGGATTGGGAAGCTGTAGAATTAGTACTAGAATAAAAGTGAGCCTGGCATGACTGTTTGTATGTATTGTACGTATAAGAAAAATGGTTTGCATCAAATGTAGATGTATATTATTTTGTAAGTTGTGGAGATGTCGACTGTAATAGCAACTCCCCGTAATACCAAATAGAGTGCACATTGTACAATGTAGTGTGTTTTTTCTGTTCAAAAATACTTTTCGTCCATAATTCCTCATAGGGAGAAATCTGTTAAAGGAACCATGCTTCTCAGATTTGCCGGATAGCATTTTATTTCATAAATACATTCATTCATATGTATTAAATGTGAATTAAAAGCCAAACTGGTTCAAGTGAAGTTTTAGTGTGATTATTTGCCGCCCAAAAATTGCCCCCCCCCTTTTTGGAATTTGTTGAGACTCAAATTGAGGGCGCTGTTCGTGACGTAGATCGAGGCACCGAAATTCATGAATGGACTCGATAGTCTGGACCCGTTAATGACGCCTGGGTGCGAGACGAGCATCAAAGCATGTCCGCGTGAGGGTACGCGTACCCGTACGGTATACGTATACGGCAGAGCACGTGTATACTATGTAGGGCCTACACGTACGTACGTATACGTACACCAAGCTGTACACCCTTGTACTGTACGTGTACAAAATGTATCCGCATGTACATGTACGTACACACTAGGTCTACACGTGCAATTTCGTACATTGTAAGTTGCAACAACTATACATCGAACTTACCCTGATTTTCTCCCTTTTAGCGACAGCTCCTCGGGGAATGGGCCGTTTAACTGCTTTCGCCTGTACCTTACCCACATCTGGGAACTTTGTTGGGATGGCAGTGGACTTGAGCATATTTTTAATGGCTATCCCAAAGGAGTTGAAAATACCAGTATCGAAACACGACTGCTCAAAGTGGTCGCTACATAACGCTGAGAAGCTGCTGGGACCGGACCACTTCGCTCTTGTCACCTTCACTTTCGCCGTCCAAATTCTCCGATATTTCGCATCAGTTGGAAATAAATGAAGGCTTACTCCATCCTTCGTTGTTTTGCTGCATCCAGCAGCCACACACCTTGTCGGCATGGCCGAAAAACGCTATATTTTGCTTAGATTTTGGACGAAGAATGTACACTCAATTTACGCGTGATGAATGGTGCTGGCTCGAGCAGAATATGTAATGTTCCTCGATCTACGTCACTCACTTATGTTAATGAGGGTCCCACTCAGGGGGCGGAGTAGCTTGGACAAACATTTTCAAAAAATGTTTTTTCATATTTAATCTGGGAAATAGTTGACTCTGGTAACAAAATATCATTGTCAAGATAATACTTTATTGTTTTAAGCAGGAATAATGCAATGTAAATCCTATTTCATGGTTCCTTTAAGTTATTTTCAGTTAAAGGAAACATGATTTAGGATTTATATTGCATTATTCCTGCTTAAAACAAAGTATTATCTTGACAATGATATTTTGTGTCCAGAGACAATTATTTCCTAGATTAAATATGAGAAAACAATTCTTGAAAATGTTTGTCCAAGCTACTCCGCCCCCTGAGTGGGACCCTCATTAACATAAGTGAGTGACGTAGATTTACCGGGTCCAGTCGATCTGTCGAGCGCAATTTGAGTCCCGCGCGCGAGTTTAAACTCGCGCCCGGGATTTCAGAAGCACAACAATTTCACTGCATGGCATGCACCATATAAATTTTCCCGCGCATACGTTGCAATTGGCGCAAGGGCGATCGCAAATTTAGAACCTTGCGCTAGTTTAAACTTCAGCATTGGAAATCGATCGCACATTGAAAACCGTTGGCCAATTTTGCTGTCATTTATGCATGTATGTTGCAACATTTTCATGACGTTGGCTTTTGGTTTTTTTCCTTCATATTAAAACCTTCCAAAACTAAGGGAAACCGAATACATGTATAGGCTATACATTGTAATTACCTTTTCAATATATCTTGCAATATTTGTGGTTGGCCATAATATACGCGTATTTCAGTCAGGGGAGGGGGGGGGGGGTGTCGGGAGGGGGATCGGAGGGGACTTCGGGAATATTTTCACAGGACTCAAATTAGCCTATTAGAGGTATGGCGGACACAATAGGAGAGGGCGCTATTTGATTTGGGTATACCTTTTGTTAAACCACAGGAAATTTCAAAGGTGAAGATTAGGCATGATCTATGGATTGTACTATGGATTGTACTTTAACTCAAAACAATATCTGATTCTGACTTTTACTGGAATTTGTGTTTTCACAAAATGTTTACCCAAATGAAAAAGCGCCCTCCTATTGTGTCCGCCATACCTCTAAAAGGCTAATTGCGTTCGCAGTTTCACCATCCTTGTCGGGATTGTATCGTCCAGGCAGCTAAAATGACGCACTTACCTTTCACTTTGAACAGCGCGGCGCGCGCGCGCCGACGTGACCAGCACTTACTTGCAACCTTGAAAGTCACATCTGAATGAGCACTCACTCACATAAAAATATGGAAAGTCAAGGCTTTGCCGCTAAGTTAGGAAAAATCGATGATTTTGTTATTTTATTGGCTAATTTACTAGATGCAAATACTGTGGGCAATGGGCATACATTTGCCCATAAAACTGTAATCATTGGCCGCAAGAGACTTTTGAAGGCGGCCCTCTGCCGGCCAATATCCTAGCAAGTAATGCGTTCTGGGTTTATTAATTTAGTAGGGAGTCCCTAGTAGCACGTGTTTCTTATAGAAAGCGGGTGTAAACATTTCCTAATTTTAACGTTAGGCAGATTAAGGCCTATGATAATTGATTAATTTGGGGAATGGGTGCAATGCACGTGTAAATACACGTTTTCATGGTTTGAGATAAAGCTATAAATAAACTTTTCCATTTTTAACTGATTACGGGGGGGGGGGGGGGGGGGGGTGGGGGTACGCCGGCTTCGCCCTATGCTGGATACGCCACTGCTTTTGATTTTGCTTACGTCAGAGCTGGTGTAGGCCCTCCGATTACATATTGAGTGGTTTTTTTATTGGTTTATTTTTCCAAAAAAGAGGAATAACATGAAAAACAAATTATATCCATATTTGTGGCCAGTAAGAGGGCCCCTTGACTGACAGAGAAATGAGCGTAATTTTCCTGCATATTTAATGCACAAGAAAACAGACAAGTTACAATTTTGTGTAAACATTTATATTGTTTATTGTTTTATAGCATCTAAATTAGAATTTGTATTTATTATATTTGAACCAAATTACATTGTAAATAATTTTGTTTCTGTGATATAAAAAAGTTGTGTCTCAGGTTTTACATGATAAAGGCATGTTTTAAAATTACAACTATTTTATTTGAGGTCATGTAACATATTATCGAGTTGTTTGTGATATAACAGCAATTAAAACTTTAAAAATGCTATAAACAACACATAAATTGCATATTTTATTCACGAAGGACTTGGCATTATCAAAATGGCTACTTTAATAAAGGTAGCATGTCATGGCCACCGTAGTTTTTAGCGTTTGGCATGGTGCGTTATTTTACATTCCCAACTTCCGTGACCTCTGAACAGACGTGATTGTTAACTTGGCTTGTGCATGCAGAACAAACGAGATGAGCCTGGGCCTCGAAGATCATTGTGATACAAGGTGATACATTACTGAAAAGAATGTAATGTGAAAGGTATCGATATATTCATTAGTTGTCCAAAATTTCAGCAGAAAGTCTTATGTGCGTCATTATACCTTCCTCGAGGATACGTGAGTTGTCTGATAATTTTCACAACGCAAATATTGATGTTTGTATTTTTTTGAAATTGTTTCTTTTAGAGATACAAACTAGTCACCAGGTAATCCCTCAAAAAATGTAGTGACATGTTAAATTGAAAGGGGTGAAGTGGGGGTGTCTTCTCGATTTGGTTCATGTGTGTGTGTGTTTTTATTTTACTGTGACCTTATATTTTTTAATATGCAACTGGGTGTTAATTAGTTAACCTGTTTTTACAAAGGACATTTTGTGCTAACCAATTTTTTGTGCTGAACGGCTCCATGAAATTGGCCTTTGCACTAAATGATAAACAGGAAGAACGGGATACACAGCGCCGTGCTATCAGTTGGGAAAAAAAACCTCTTACCGCCTTTGGACCATCTCAATAAATTTGTGTATTTGATGTTATTCTATATTTTATGCATATTTTCATGTGCAAAAAGAAACCAACTTAGTTGCTGAATAAAATCAATTTACAGAGGTGCTTAAATAACTTCCCCCACCCAAGTTAAAATGTTGACATTTTCATAGATGCAATAACAAAGTCAAAGTTCAAGATAATATTTCTGCTTAGAATATTTATAACCAAATTGAGACAATAAAACAAGTCCATTAAAATATGGTGATAAAACACACGAAACTTCACTGACATCATGCAATGCTCTGATAATTTTAATGGCAAGATTAAGTACCTGAAATCTCAAAAACACGTAATGCTCTCAGTGAATTTTGTAACATATGCCAACACTTCAGATTTTGGTACTCTTGTTATGCAAATTACAGCAGTACTTAACTTAACTGAATGAAAGATTACACACTTTATAAGACCTTGTTATTCTTTTACTGGCACATTGAATACTAAATGGGTCAACTATACTTTGTGGTGACCATCTGTGCATAGCAGCTCTTTGAATATGACACACGTAAGACAAGGTCCAATCGTGATTAAACTTGGCAGGTGTTGAAAAATGTACATTTTTGATTGAAATACTTTTATATATGTTTTGTTGTGGTAACGTTATGTGATTTATATGGATTTTTCAAAGTTTTTTCAAATCCCTTAGGCTTTGTACACTTTTTAACAAGACTTGTCATATTTAAAGTTCAAATCCTCCATTATAATAAATTCAGAACTACCTACTAGTTGAGAGCCCGTCAATTGGGTGGTTTGAAACGACCGATAAAACATCAACCGGTTTGAAACACTTTTTCCCTTGAAATTGTGTTCAATTTCCAGGTTGAACACTCGCGCAATCAACCAATAAATCTCCCAACTACGCAAATGCAATACTACTGTTGCTTCGGTATTTAGAGTACATAATTTTACACTACACTAGTGTCGTGCCAAAAAGTGTCCCCTGCGAAATAGCATCCGTTGAGCATGCGCAGTAGATGCCGGACACTATTTGGCATGTAATACATGCCAAATAGTGTCCGTCGCAAAATGTGCCCGAGTGTGCAGTACATGTACAGTAATGCATGTAGAACATGTTCATGTAGGCGTACTCTTGCAGAACTTGAATACCGAGACAGTATTTGTTTGGTGCGGCCTCGTTGGTAGAGAAAAGAAGTTTAAAATGGACAGTATTTTGCAGACAAAGGTGTTTTGGGCAGGAGAGGACCGCATTTGGCAAAAATTGGCAGGATCAGATAGTATTTGGCGGAACAGACAGTATTTAGCAAGAATGGACAATGTTTGGCAGGATCGAACAGAAAAAGCATATCGTATTAACCCCAACAGTCCTGAATCCTCCAATTTTAATATGATTGTCCACACACCCTAGGGAGTTAGGGTTAAAGAATATATCGTATTAAACAAAAATTATTAAGTTCATTACCAGCATAAAATTATCAACGTTTAGTTTTAAGATACCAAATAGTACAACTGCAACTACAGATTTTGGCCTTCCTCCATTGTCATGCCCATGAGTTTTTACAACAGGTCAACAGTTAGTTTCATTAAAAAACACGTTGAACTATCACTAAAAACTATTTCACAAATCCTAAGTTATCACAGGTAAAAAGGAAATTGTTCAAAGAAATTGATAAAAATTAAGATGAAAAATGCATGACGTCTTGACAGCCAGCCACATAATAGGATGTACGTTTAACGCGGAAACTATTTGGTAAGCCTCTGTAAACAATGTGAGGTCACGACACCATGAAATCTGGACCAGTCCCTCTCTCAATTACACAAGCGCAATACTACTGTTGCATAATTGAACACTACACCAGCACTACTGCATTTTCTACCACATCACGTTACATGTCAAGGGCGCGTCACTTGTGCGTCCATTTCCATACACGGACATTTTTAGCACTGAACAATTAAACAGCTATATAGGGGTGTTTTACAAACCAGGATAACAAAATTTGGACAAAATCATTGGAAAAATTCAAATTTGTAGATGTTTTTGGTGAATGGATTTTATAAATAGGATCCTACACAAAACTGGTTCACTGTATCCGTCTTTGCTTTTTACTTTGTGCACATTTTAACAGTGTAGGACTGTAGGAAGTGTAGGATCCTACAAAATATACGGAGTGAAAAAAGCTGCCTCATTTCCGGCAGGGTATACATGCGGTACCTACCGTGCGTGTACAATGCATGTTGAGTCAAGCGAGCGTGGACGTGACAGGGAGACGACCGCGGGGCTCTCTGGCTGCTAGTCTTGGTTCCAAGACGTTACTGTCTGATACTTGTCATCAACAGAGGGCGCAATTTACAGGCTGTCACCGGCGGGCGAGCGCGCGATCAATCACGGAGTTACAGTAACGTCTTGGATATTTCTACTTTTGAGGGCGGGACCCGACTATGGAAATCGTGGCTAAACATGCATCATTTATATCACGTGACTGGTCTGACCTCCATGGTTAAGTTTGACCGATTGCCCCAAATATGCAAAATGCGCCTGCGGTCGACGGGACGTGTAATATAATACCGTTTGAAAAAAACGTGGATGTACTGTACTACTGTGTACAAAAGCCACTTGTACATACAATGTACATGCACATGTACCGTGTATTATGTACAATCATGGAGGTTGTGTTTTCTTACTCCATGGTACAATGTATCCACATATGAACACTGTGGATACATGTATAGTGTACGTATGTATAGGTACTTGAACTTCAAGTTTGAATAACTTGGAGTTTCTGATCTTTCTTGCTACGTCCCAGAATGAGATAATGACAATTTACCTGCAGGTGTGCACTTTAATCTGGGATGTTAATTAGCCAATGCGAATGAATAAATGTGGAATAGTCAAATTTTTAAATTATTTTTTATCAAAGAATGAAATTTCCAAAACCAACCAACTGAAAATTTCGAAGGGGGGGGGGGGGGGGGGATGGACACTACGCTGTTTATTACACATGTATTAATTATGGTCCATACACAAACCCAAATTTAACCCTCTTTCCGACAATTCTACTGGTGATCTTGTCATAAAGTGTGTGTGGGTGGAGATATATTCCCCATCCCCACAACCCCGAAATCTCTGTTTTTGCCTTCACTTTATCAACACTTCTTCTTGTCGAAAATTTTTTGGGGATTATATTTAACTATAAAAGTTGGGCTATTATGTACGCCGTATGTATCACCATTTGTTAATCCTTTCTGATATGTTTTCCTTTGTATAAAAATTGTTGTTAAAATTTTTTTTTGAAAATGATCAATTATGACTGTAATGAAATCAATTGTGATGTAGTTCTTTTAACCAATATATGTACACCGACTACTGCATGTATTTTTTCTATTACATGTGGAATAGTAAGCACGTAAACACACTGGCTGTCATCGAAGGTTTATAGTTCTAAATTTACATTCGGAAGTATTAAAATATACCTCACATTTTCACTCATCATCCGCACAAATATTTCGTATAGGCCTACACTTTATTTAATGTCTAAATAAACTTCAGCTGCACTACAGAAATCAGCTGCACTACAGCATGGAGGAATGGAGATACTTCGCGGATTTTAACGACACGTACGTCGTGCCTATACTACACGTCAACTTAAAGGTACACATTGCTTTGGATTTTGCGATTTGGGCTATAAAACTGAAATGGATATGGTTGGGAAGCTTTTTTTAAAGTAGAATATAAAGATTCACATAACTATCCCTTCAAATTGCGTGGTTTTTGTTTAATTTCGTGACAAATAGCAGTCCGCCATTTTGTAGAACCAAATTTTTGACTCCACAAAATGGCGGACTGTGTTCACCAGTCGTATTTCCAGTCGCATCTGGTTGAAGTACGTTCTGTTGATCCATTTTGATGTACTGTGGCACGGCGCGCAGCACTGGCGATATATGTCGAGAGGTAGAGAATTGTACCTGGCGATCATCTGATAGGTTCACAAGGCCACTGGCTGTGGCGCCAGCCTAAAGACTCTTACAGCGTATTTTGCGCATTATTTAGACGGTGGTATTTAGTACTGGAAATACGTCTATGTATCGCGGGTCAGATGTCAGGGGTAAGCGGCCAATTTTTTTGTTTCGTAATCACTAATCACTAATTACAACACATTATACGTGTTTTTTTGCATGAACAACTCTTATAAAAGATAAGGAACATTTCCAAACAGTAAAATTTCATGACATTTGAAGGCAATGTGTCCCTTTAAAAAATATTTCCCACAGACATGACAGACTGGGTCACGCGGATCGCGTATCGCGCAATCCTTCATTCAAAACAATACAACGGTCGACGCGTCGGGCCCGGGCGCGGTGAACTTCAAATTTCCAGACAACACAACACACATACACAAAAACCGCACCCAGAGGGTGATGACCGCACCACTGCGTCCTATTTAATCGTGCATGCTCGCCAAGTTATGAATAATTCATTTGTCAAGGTCAAACTCAATCGCTGATTGGCTCCCCCGGAAAGTCGGGGGAGAATGTCGAAAAAGTAAAGAAAAAGTTAAGACCTGCGGACAGAAATATCCAAGACCTTCGTGGAAGTGAAGAACTGAGCAAAGAACAGTAGAATCGATTCTTGTCAGAGCGCGTAATATATAAAACATTTTAGAATCGAATACAATCCGAATCGATTAACTGAGAAACAGCGCCCTCGTTCGGAAAGAAAAAAGGAACACGAAGGTCTTGGAACCAAGACTATCTGGCTGCTCGAGACGGCAACCGCAGTTAGCATCGTCGCGCTGGTGCGCGTGAGTCCGGGACACGATTGGAATGCTCGGTGCTTTTAGAGTTGGAATGGCTCCATCCTTCAAACGGAATTGTGCCTTCAAACCCAGCTGAGTTTTCATACTAACACTATCATCTATACAGTCTTTGGCGAAATGTTCTGCACATATTTTCGACCATTTCGACAGCCCAAAATCAGATATTGTATTGTCTACAAAGCGGACCCACTGTCGCCTTTGAGCTCCATTCAGCACTGGGAATCGCAGTAAGGTTGGGTCAGGGTTTTTGTCGCTGTTCCTCGTGCAACCCCCAACTACACACGATTGAGGCATAATGATTATCTCAGATCCATGCTCATACTGAAATAATATCAAAATTAGACAAAATAGACGGGAAAACGGAGGAGTTAGGTCGACAAAAACTCTTCATCAGCATCAACTCCACGTACGTACATGCATAGTGTTTGGCTGTAGCATCAACCGACTCTACACGTGTACGTCACGGGGTGACGTACATACATTTAACATACATAATGAGCTTTCGCGAAACAGGATAAATGGTTCAGAATAACAACCCTTTTTTTTTAATAAAAAAATTTCTCTCGTCTGCAAACTAATCTCCATCAGTTAAAAGAGTATTTAAACTGTCGGAAAAGTCCAAAAAGTCAAAAAAAAAATTGCCGTTTTAGTTCCTCTTTAAACGTACTTGTTTAAAATCGGCACACCACATGTGACCGGCTCTGCAAAAAGGGCACATAAGTCACTATGCTTTTACAAGTTATGGGCCGTTCTATGTGAAGAGGGTGAAATATTTATTACATTATTTGCATGTACCCTAGGTGATCAGGGTTATGAAACTTGTCCAAAACAGACCCTAAAATAAAGGTGGGTATAACGATGACGTCATCAGGTGTCATACGATATCAAGTTGAAGGTCCTAATTTTAATATTGTATACAGTGGAACCGTTGATATTTACAGACGAAGTGAAACCACGAATCACAGTTATCACACTGAACCCACTTGAGTCTTTTGGCCTTGGGTTGGCAGCAGGTAGGGTATGCACATCTACTTGACTGAGATCTGGATTTCTCAAGTATGCTGTCTCTGACGTAGTTCCTGTACATTTGTATATGCTGCTGCCTCATAATCAGAGGTGGATTCTTCGCAAGAATGGCTTCTGCATACTGAAAAAGAATGGGCAAAACAGAAAAGATAAGTGTACACTATTGTATAAAGTTGTTGAAGCAGGTTCCAAGGAAAAATCTCAGTTTTTACTCAGTAACTGGCACTTTCTTTCATACATTATGTGTGACAAATACATTTCCTCTGTTAGTCTGCCAATGTTATTTTACATTATACAACACCTGAATAATCCCAGCCATCCGATTGGTGGATCGTCGATCACGTGCATTGAATTATTCGTTCCAACGCACGACGCGAACCCGCACCGCCAAAAAAAGTTCTATCACATGGTTCTATCAAACGGTAACGCGTTTGTTGATTGAACTTCCCCGCCGCTACAACACGGCTGTCATTGGACTGGTTCCCGGTCCCTCCGTTGTCCTTCGGACTTCAAATCTATATTATATACATATGGGGACCGGGAACCAGTCTAGGCTGTCATTCACACAAAATGGCGGATGGTGTTTTCAAACCGCGGTTTGTTTTCCCATAGAGCAAGGAACAGCTCTATGGTTTTCCTAACAGACGACGAAATATTGAAACTCGTAGGCAATGCTGACGCTGCTAACATAAAGAGACAAATGAAATATGCAGTAAAACGATTAGAGGAATTTGCAAGACAACAATTAAAGCTTTAACTGATTCGGAACTGGAACACTTTTTGTCGCGGTTTTATGCGGGAATGATGAGGTAAACGGCACGTTATACACCAAGAAATCCATGCATCCTGTGCATGCAATCTGTCGAAATTTATTCAGGCGTTGTATAAAACAAATAATGAATGTTTCACATTCGTGCAATGGTAAGAATAATTTTATGAGGTGACAGATTGAATGTTCCATTCCACGAGGCGAAGCGGAGTGGAATGGAACATTGAATCTGTCACCTCATGAAATACTTCTTACTATCGCACTCATAAACATTCATTATTTGTTTAATATCAGGTTGTGTTGCTACTGCAGCACCAATTGGTTTCCTTTTTGGGTGAAAACTCTTTTCTGTTCTTTCATTAAAATGAATTTGAGCATCAGAAAACTATGAATTTAGTTCTTAGTTACATGCATACATTGGGCTATTTTAGTGTGCGGCAGGAGATTGGGCACGTTAGAGCACAAGAATTCAAAGTTGCTAGGGCAAGTAGGTTTTAATGGGCCACTGAGTTTCTGCACATGCACTAAATTTCCAAGCTACAGTAACAATGTATTTTAATGTAGGAATTTTGCATTTAGTTATTTTAAAAATTACTTGAAACAAAAATTTGAAGGATTTTTGGCATATTTTTAGGTGAAGTTTTGAGAGGAACATGAACAGGTAAGTTGTTCAATTATATTGGAAACCAGGTGGGGGTCCATTAACCCTAACCCCCTAGGTTGTGTGAACAATTGTATTGAAATTGGTGGATTCAGAACTGTTAGGGTTAATGACCTCCAGAGGCAACTGGCGGTTACATTGATTGGAGGCACATTTAAATAAAGCCATGAATGGAGTGTTATAACTGCATGGATTACTTGTCTGACTAATAGGGTTTGCCTGCTAGTCAGGATATATTTTCCCCAAACTGACACCCCTTTGGTTTTTTGAGAACCCACCGCCCAAAAGATTCCAAGCCGCTCCTGTGCGCAACTCTAATAATTGTTTTCTTTTTGAAAATGCCACACTGCACTTTTACACTACATATATATCATTATCAAGTAAAATGCCAATGTAAGGCTAGCCATAATAGCCTTTTCTACTTGCCATCAGAATAAAAAACCCACAACTGCTGTTGTCATGCTGCAGGCTGATTTGGGTAGGCTACTTCTTTCCAGTTCTCTAGTTTTTCTGGACACTTCTCCGATCTGTGCTGCATAAATCTCCTATAAAAACAGATATAAAATTTGAAAGTTATCCTTTGAGAGTTTGACCATTCCTATTGGTCGTTTAGGGTCCGTCGATATCAGAATTTTCAATAATCGATATAACGGAGGTCCAACATATCTTTTTACGATTATCTGACACATAGGATTTTTTTTAATATCATTTTCTAACATCGACATTTTGATATGATTAAAAATGTGCTATCGGCGATATCGATGTCAAAGTAGCATCGAATAACTGAGTAATATCGATACATCGACGGACCCTATGGTCGTTAGCATGCATGAGTGGTTTTCAACCATTGTGAAGATACCGCTTCAAGCCACTGCATTATGCATCCCATTGCGTAGTACGTATATCAATCACACCAATCTCCATATAGGGAGATGTCTAGCACTACATAATTATGAAGTGAAATATTATAACTAAATTGTTGGAAACTTGTTAATTATGTGACCGAAAAGGTATCAAATATGGTGATAATTGTGTGCTGGAACAGTTTTAAACAAGATGTGTGGGGTCGCCTACAACATTATCCGTGATAACACTCCAGTTCGGTATTAATGTACACACATTAGCAACTGTTCCAGCACACTATTGTACTCTTATCTGCACACGTTCAATGACTGCTCTGGCATTGGGAGCATCAAAATTACTGCCAACCTTTCCAAAATTTGCTCTAAAAAAATATCAATTGCATGATTACCTCCAACATGCAAGGTAGATTGCAATGTTTTGTCTTGCACCAGTGGGGTTTAATACTGCCACAGTTTGGTCTTTAGGATATGCCACCAGTCGCATCCAGTGCTGGTTGCCAACGTTGATAGGGAGAAGCAGCCAGTCAAACGTAATGAATATTTTCTGTTGAAAAAATAATTGTTCAAATCAATATGCGAAGTTTGCATACAAATATCAGAACTGTTATCCCCTTGCATACGGATGACGGAATTTGGCGCAAAAAAAGTGCCACCAGGCCGGATGACGCCATTGGCCGCTGTTTGTGCAGTTTCAAACCATTGTTGGATTATTGTTTATGTTACGCTTGACTGCACAAACATTGTAGCGGTTTGCTTGGCTGCCAGAGCCGCCTCGGCACCCCGACGTCTCTCGTAAAATACATGTACCGTACTCAAAGGGTTAAACTGTGCTACCTGCAGCCCAAGCATAATCCATCGACATCAGAATTTTCCAAAACTTGTGTGGGGATAATTTGTTGGTTGGTGCAATCTAAAAAAGGATCAACTAGAGGTAAACGTTTGTTTGATTACAAACGCACGGTGTGGGCGGGTACATGTAGAAATCAGATCCCTCTCGGTCGATTTTATATTGATTTTCAAAAAATTAAATCTTGAAATCTTTGATTGCTTGTAATCTGATACTTGATGACGTCATCGTGACGTCATTATCAGAAAGCTCGAGAACTGTTTTGAATATGTCATCTGAAGCAAAAATCTGAATTATATCTGTCGCGGTTGATTTTTCAGCATTTTCTAAAGGTTTAAAGGTCTTTTCGTTGCAACTTCCGGTCTGATGACGTCATCAATCTGAGCCCTTGCACACGTGTTGCCTGCATGAAGGTCATCATTTTTATCAATTATAAAGTGATTACCGCAAACTTCGCCAAACACATCGACTAAAAGTTAATTTTGAAAACTTTTCAACCTGCCGCTAGAGGGCGCTCAAATATTTTATGACGTCACCGCACACATTTTTAAAAAGTTTAGCCTGGCCAAAGACGAACATCGTTGAAAGAGAAGAATAATAGTAAATTCGTACAAAAACACCTAATAATAATTATTATTCTTCCTGTGAGCATGATGTCAATATACATATAATACTGATATGCAAATTTGTATTTTTTTCCACATCATGTCTTTGCAACTTTTATCTCTTTTAAATAAAAGTACCTTTGTGAATAGCCACTCAAACTGACCACCAACCCACTTATCTACACAGAAGCAGTTGAGAACATGCCTCTGTGTGCAAATCTGCAAGAACGCATGGGTAATCTGCAAGAGAAATACATTTAATTACCAGGCTATTACGAAAGAAGACTTTTTATACAAAACAAAATTATGTTTTTCTAATTTAAAGGAGTCAGTTTGAATTCACTAGCTACTATACACACATGCTGACACAGCAATCATCCAGCTCTAAAATCAAAAGGTACACAAAAAGAAAGACATTTTTAAAGCCATCACATGCTTATAGCTGTCAGGAAACAGTTTTTTGTCGAGATATGACACCAAATGCTTAATAGGGAAGTGTGGAAACCCAAAGGAAGAAGTACCTGCTACCTATCTTGATTCACCGGGGGGGGGGGGGGGGGGGGGCATAAATGGAATAGCAACACAAAGAAAAGTTGAAATAGAAACAGAAAAGTGGATGTTACATTTACCGGATACCATTATGCTAGGTTTTTTAGACATGTCAAAATAGCAGGAAGCTGATTAGTTCACAGCTGTGCATAATTTGCATTAGCAAAAGAATATAGCATTTCATCAGCACATATACAGGATTCAGATAGGGCACAGTAGGTACTTTGTACATGTACAAGGCAGTATAGACCAATTGGGTTGAAATTTAGCAATATCTATCTATCTATTAAAAATGAAAAGTGCCAGATGTACTAAATGGGGATGGACATACAGGGTTGATCAATTATGATTAGGGACTACAGACATAAGCAAACGTGAAAAGATGCAAGAGCAAATGAGAGCAAAACCAGAAAGGGAATCTTAAAGCATTTGCATGATATGCATGTAATGCATAATTATACACAGCAAATTTAAACCACTTACCAATGAAGAGGCATTATTGGTTGTACAAGTATAGAATAGAATAATTAGAATCTGTTAAATATGTACTGGTTCATGGAAATGATAAAATTGACATTTTGTAATAGGTTCATTTCATGGGGGCCAATGGTAAAAATGTACATTCCTATACTTTCTTGGCGGATTTGTCATGCCTGGTTAGTTCACATATTAATTTATGTATTTTTCTTGTGTAAAAAACATCAGTGTGCACACACAACCAACAAAATGTGTATCATGACAATTTGCATTGTCCTAATTTTGGTTCAAAATAACCTAAAATGTCTTAAAAAAACAAAAAAGTAACCCTTTTAAACAGAAAATTATGAATTTAGGGCCTAAAATGTGCATGTTGCAAGTTGGCCTTCTAATTTATGGAATGACCCAATAAAGAGCTACTTTTTAATTGTATTAACATATACCTTGTCATCCAAAAAAGGGTTCGCATACTTCCTGCCGTGACAACAGCACTGCCAATGATGCACCTTCTGAAACAGTGGTCGGGCATAGTTGGCATTAAATGGGAAGGTACTCGTGCTGCAGTCTGCAGTAAGGCCATATCAGGGGATCGATATCTAAGTGAAGAGAATAGGCAATGACTGCACAAGCTAGCTGCAGTTTTTCTACCGTCATATCCATCCAAGTAACCACTTCATTGGCAATGGCATCTATCTCTTCTTCATGCTTTTCACTTATTTCTGATATGAATGCAAGAGCAGGATCTGGGAGCGTAGCTTTCACAATTGCCGGTGCTGACTTTGGAGATAGTAGGACCATTTCTGTGACGGCTTGGAGAACAGGCTCGAGCTGTGACCTGTTAAGTTTGACTGTAAGAAAAGATGCAATAAAACAGTGCAGGTGTATTAGTGACAAAAGTAAACCAGTTCTATACAAGTCAATGAATAAAAGCATAATTAGGTCGTTTGTATAGAGTACTCTGTAGGAAAAAAGTAAACGTATTGATGGAGAGAAGAGGAAAGCCTCTTAATTAACCAAACAAGTGGAGATAATTGAATTACGGACAGACACACATACACCTTTGTTCCCCTTCTTTTGTTTTCCTTTGTTCCTATTGAAATCTGTAACGCTATGGAGTTTCTCCACTGGGGAACATGGATTTCTAAAGACTCCGCCCTGGGGTTTATTGTTCTATTGTTTTGTGCCCCACAGGCGCAGCCCACGTGTATACGTCCACCCAAGTGTGTAAACACCTTCAATCGTGGACCTCCTATTGTCCCTCTTTTCTTTTTACTTGAACTTTTTTGGAAGGCCTTCCATATGTTTTGTACACGATTTTCAATCGTGGATCTTGACTCAATTGTGGACCCTATTGTCCTCTTTGTTAAGGGTGCACGGTTTGAATAGCTATACAAACTCACACAAACAGAGATTCCTAGAAATATAGTAAGATGACCAAGCTGCATTAAAGCATGTATCATGTTTGAAAAACAACCAGTACTCTACAAGACTTTCTTATCAAACCTATTTTTCATCCGTGCCACATTCAACCAGTACATTGCGTCTGCTACTCTTCTCAGTCTTGTGTGTTTTTCTTGAGTTCCAAGGTATGATTCTGGCCGTGTTGACTGTGATGCAGCTGGAGGTCCGTCACTTCCTTCAGGAGGATCTGTGCTGACCATGATGTTGTCGGACGTCTATCTCTGGATTCTGGCCGTGTTGACTGTGATGTAGTCGGACGTCTATCTCAGGCTTCTGGCCGTGTTGACTGTGATGCAGCTGGAGGTCCGTTACTGCCTTCAGGAGGATCTGTGCTGAACATGATGTTGTCGGACGTCTATCTCTGCATTCTTGCCGTGTTGACTATGATGTAGTCGGACGTCTATCTCCGGCTTCTGGCCGTGTTGAATGTGGTGCAGCTGGAGGTTCGTCACTGCCTTCAGGAGGATCTGGCTGTGCTCACCGTGATGTTGTCGGACGTCTATTTCTGGATTCTGGCCGTGTTGACTGTGATGCAGCTGGAGGTTCGTCACTGCCTTCAGGAGGATCTGGCTGTGCTGACCGTGATGTTGTCGGACGTCTATCTCCGGCTTCTGGCCATGTTGAGTGATGTAGTCGGACGTCTATCTCCGGCTTCTGGCCGTGTTGACTGTGGTGCAGCTGGAGGTCCGTCACTGCCTTCAGGAGGATCTGGCTGTGCTGACCATGATGTTGTCGGACGTCTATCTCCGGCTTCTGGCCGTGTTGACTGTGATGCAGCTGGAAGTCCGTCACTGCCTTCAGGAGGATCTGGCTGTGCTGACCGTGATGTTGTCGGACGTCTATCTCCGGCTTCTGGCCATGTTGACTGTGATGCAGCTGCAGGTCCGTCACTGCCTTCAGGAGGATCTGGCTGTGCTGACCATGATGTAGTTGGACGTCTATCTCTGTCCCCACAAACAATCAGATCTTCAATGTCTTCTTCATTCAGTGCTTGATGAGAATTATAACCCGGAACAATTGGACCAATTGGATCCTGTCCAAATACAAGTTCATAGAGGGCTTTGGTAGTGGTACTGCTCACTTGCCAATTCATGTCAACTGCATAAAGCAAAACATGAAAATTAGTAATTAAAGGATATTTTTTTCACAAAATTAGAACACATAGCATTTGAAGAAAATAATGCCCAGTTAAG
The DNA here is from genome assembly GCA_037893225.1 of Hippasteria phrygiana. NCBI lineage: Eukaryota > Metazoa > Echinodermata > Asteroidea > Valvatida > Goniasteridae > Hippasteria > Hippasteria phrygiana. Next base: position 87,292 of record JAZGUH010000647.1, on the reverse strand, counting down.
TTTTTTTCAACCCAGACTATAGTTCTCATTTCCTCCAGTGTTTAGACTACTAGTGGATAATGATTCTGGAATAAAGCAAATTACATGCAGGAATGTTGTACTGTAATCACTGTTTTAAATGATTCACTTGGTGAATTACTCAAAGTCTGGTGGAAAGCAATAGATATAAAATGTTATTTTGAAAATGTTTATTCTTAACTGGTTTTATTTTACCTAAGATGGTTTATGATCACATGTGGGAAAGAGACCGATATTTAGCCGGCATTTCAACATCCTCCGCAGGTGTTTATTAAAATCTTAGAAGACAAATTATTGGTTTGTTTTACAAAAACACAAGGAGCAAAACTTACACATAATTCTTCTGAGCCAGGCACTCCATGGCATCTCTGCTCCTTCTCTGAGGTCTTCTCTGTAATAATGTAATAAAACGAATGCCGAGAACACTCTCGGCATTCGTTTTATTACATTATTGCCTCTTTCTACACACCCTTGGGACATTAATTATGTTGCTAGTTGGATCACCTGCGGAATAAAAAAAAAGGTTAACTTTTAACAATAATATGAAAACATCACATCAAAATTTCAACATACAACTTATTTGCTTTTAGACTTAAGAAGAATACAAAAAATGCCCCATGCTGCATGGATGTTTAAAACTTTAAAAAAAATTCAACCTGGAAATGAATTCTTTAATTAATTAAAGTCTCGGGCACGAGGAGAGACTGAGTACTAAATGGCAGAGCAATTTCATTCTCTTATGTGTTGCAATACATAACATGTAGTAACAGAGTGACAAAAAGGAAAAAATTTTTTACGTTTCTTATTCAATCTTAGCAATAGTAAATATAAATTAGATGGAAGCCATGCGTGCACATGCCTACCAACAAATCAATTATGCACATAAGATATAATTCAAATTTGAGCAAAATTACCATTCCAACTTTGGAGACATTCGTGGACAATGTCGTTGACAAACTCCCTGCCATTATCGGATTGCAATATCCTTGGCGGACCAATGTATGGGAATACCCATGTCTCAAGGGCATTTGCAACATCAGCGGCTGATTTTTGGGCCAGTGGAAATAATGATGTGAAACTTGGACCAATGGTCAACTTAATGGCCGATCCACTTGTAGTCACCATCAGGACAGCCCCGCACATCAATCAAGTCAACATTGGAGACATAAAATAAAAAGCATTCATGGAATTTTTAATCACAGATAATTAAATTTTTAGTCGGTTTATATTTATGATGCCTTATAAAACATTTTTTTTTTAATATCAACCAAAAATACTGATAGTTAGTTAATCAAGAAATGGTTTGGATTCGTTTGTAGCAATGATAATCTCTTGATTTACGTATTTTTGGACCTGTATGCAAATTACCATACCTGACATCTTCGATTGAAACCATTGGCTAGGATTGGTTTCAGGGGGGCTTTTGTCTTTTGGCTTTCCTGAAGCCGACAGGTAGTGCAGAGGAAGACATGAGTATAGTCCCTTTTAACCTGGAAAAGATATAAACTGTATTTTAAATATACATGTACATTTTATCACTTATCTACTACTTATCTACTTCCATTTTTCGATTTTTCTTGTTTATGTCTTCTACGATGTGATGTAAACAGTACATGTATTTCTAAATCGGTGAGATGCCACTGGATATTACAAGTCAAAAATTCCAAACCGATTATGCATATACATGTTAACAAAATGCAACTGCACTGCCACATATCACTGCTAACACAAACTTTGCAGTTTTGATTCAATCTATGTGTGTGCATAAACTCAAATGATGGCTTTCTAAAATATATCCCATACTGATTAAATTTTTGGATCACTTTTTGGATCGAAATGTGTACAACCTAAAAACTGACTATACAAAAGAACTGTTTAGTGCAATCTGGAGTCTTGCGCAAGTTTATTGTACTCCCTCCTGAGTTCATATGAATGGATTTAATTTAAACTTGTGAAAGACTCCAGATTGCGCTCGACAGAACTAAATATTTCTTTTAACCCTAACCTACAATGTAGCTGAATCCATCGAAATCCATACCCCTGTTTTTGAGGAATTCGGTGGATTCAGGATACCTCAATATTTAAAACTGGGGGATTTTGATGGATTGAGGATTGTAAGCCTAGCGGTACTGCAGGATTTTGATGGATTCAGGATACCTCCATATTGAGCAGTCACCAAAACCAACTTTTTGTGTATGAAAAAATAAGTAGATTTTGGTGGATTCTGGATACTTTCTAGTACAGTTACCAAAGGGGTTAGGGTTATTAAATGCAAATACAGGTTCACTGTTTATGAAGAACATCTTGTTAAGTGCAAATAATGCAAGGTCAATACCTGATTAAGCAGGTTTTTGTATCTACCATGATTCAAGGTTTCCGTGTGTGATTTTAGCAAAAGGCTGTAGAAGTCTTCTACAAATGCCACACGCCTCCAGCATCCAAAAAAGCCATGATCCGTGTCAGTGTCACTTGTAGAGGGTTCATTCTAAGGGGAAAAATTGGGGGAGGGGGAAATGCAGAAGAATATCAAAAATGACATGTCAAGGACTTACTGTTGTACAACTTAGCACATTTATGCCAGACCAAGACAAGTAAAAAACAAAAAAAAAACCAGTTGATCGCAAAGGTTTTCAAAAAAGGAAGACGAGGGCCCTTTTTATTTTTAAATATTTTCCAATATGGCCACCAAGCATTTAAACAGGCCCAGTGACGCAAATTTATACATTCAATCTGTAGGCCTTAACACTTAACAGTTACATGCACAGGGGGGCCTACCCGTCTTATCTAAAAACCAGTCACATTTTGTCAGTTATAGTCACAAGCATGGACTTCGAGAATATAAAGCGGCTGGTAAATTCTCCACTTTTACCACATGACTCAGGGATCATGGGCCTATCAGCCTATGCGGCCGAAGCAGACCCATTGCTGTTTGTATGCTTTGCCAAATCAAAATTTTATTAGGAAGTCCTGTATTTCTCTTAAAATGTTCCTCATTTGTTGGCCCTTGAATCTACTTTATAAAAAAACACTTGAAAATAGTTCCGCAGTAATTTATTGTTATAATGTTTTCATAAAGGGGATAAAAATGTGATGACCCGGTCTTGGTCTTTTATACTACGTCAATAAAAAAATAGCCGAGGAGGAGGGGCGTGACCAAATGTTTATACAATTCTGAACACAAATGGATGGTTATTTTCCAAGATTTGCTGTTTCTTACCGATTTTGGTGGGGGGTATTACAGTAAAAACTTTACCAAACAAAAAAAGAATCAAATGCCATGTGAATGTCATATGTAAATGCAAGGCCACAGTACATGTACGTACCTGCGACGAGCTTGACGGCGTGCACAGAACATCATGCAGATCCAGAGTGGGAAATTGCAGTATCTGAAAACCTCGCTTTTTCACCCACTTTGTGAACGTTTTAGATGGCTGCTCTGATCATTCACCCCCTTCAGATATTTAACAATAGGGTTACCCTTTTCCCTTCTTATTGTGGAACTTGTGGTGACCCCTTCAATCGGAAATTTTGAGTCGCAAAACTCAGAAAACAACTTGAAGCGAAGTCGACTACCGCCGCCATTTGCCGCCAAAACTTGCGTGAGTCAAGTTTAATTGCGCTCGACAGATCCATGAATTTCGGTGCCTCGGTCTACGTCACGAACAGCGCCCTCAATTTGAGTCTCAACAAATTCCAAAAAGGGGGGGTCAATTTTTAAGCGGCAAATAATCACACTAAAACTTCAATTGAACCAGTTTGGCTTTTAATTCACATTTAATGCATATAAATGAATTTATTCATGAAATAAAATGTGACCCGGTCAGTTTGAGAAGCATGTTTCCTTTAAGGCACGGACATAGCAGTTTTGATTGTAAAGTTTTATGAACTCTGTTGCTGCCAGTTCCATTCATTGTTCACAGGTTTTGAGTGTCTTCCTGGCGCGTACATCATGCGAAATATCAGAGGTCAAAGGTCATGTTTTGTAATTTAGTGCCGATACAATTGAAACAAACTTGAATACCATAATGTTGCAATAAATAATGTGTACATGTTGAAATTTTTGGGCGAAGTAATATAAGGCGAAGTAAAAAAGAAAACATGTTCAGCGTCCCCGTCTCCGCCCACTTCCTTTTTGGGGGCCGCCTGGATTTGTTTATATTTTTACCTGTGGAAAATGAGGTGAAAAAAACCCCATGTCAACCAATCCATCGGAAAATAAAATACAAGCATACTGTGACTATTAAAACCATTGTAAACATGTTTAATTCTCTTGTAAAACACGTCTTTCATTTTGGTATCTTTGAACAGTTAAAAAACCTGCGGTTGTCAGAAATTTTAAAACGAATGGCGGCCACCAAAATAATTATCATGCAAGACCAAAACTTTCATGCAAGACCAAAACTTTCAATCATAATAATGCAAGACCAAAATTATCCGTCATACAAGACCAAAACTTTCATGCAAAACCAAAACTTGGAGTAATTGCAGAATACCCCCACGCGAAAGTCACCCCCTAAAAATCAATGGCTGGTCGGCTACGCAGTCGAGGCAGTTGAGAACAAGTCCGCAGTAGTTTGGGCGATTGTGTAGTTACGGGCCCCTTTTTACTTTTAGCCAAATGATAGTCAAGGATTTTTTTTATCATTCCAAAATGACTTTTTCTACTAAAAGCAAACTTCTCTTATTTCTAGTATAACACCATTTTTTTAAACAGTTTCTTCGTGCGGAAAATGCGATTTTCTTACGAATTTTACGGTTGGTGTCATGCGAATCTGCGGATTTGCACATTCTGTGCGTCGTGGTGATCGCCATATTATTTTCGTGTAGCATTGTGTCATCTTCCTCATCTTTTTACCCCAAAATTTCCCAAAAAAAAAAATCAAAACCCTGTCCTCTATCCTGTCCTCTTGTTGGTGTTAAATGTTACAAACTATAATTTGGTAAGTCCAGCAATCTAAAAAGTAGATTTTCGTTCCCTTATAGGGAACAGGGTCCGTATCTATAGGCCTAGTCGCCCAAAGTATAGGTCGTGGAGGGGCATATATCCTCCAAGGGAATGATTTGTTTCAGCACTTCGTGCGTAAATCGAACGGGAAGATCGGGAAAAACTAAGTCCAAAGTTAATACCATGTGGACACATTTATCGTTGGGCAGGGGGCCCCGACAGAAAAACCTGGAGGGGTTTACTCGGGGATACTATATATCGGAAAATACCGGAAAACTACTAGGCCTACATAATGGGAAAACACCCTGAAAAACATAAACCGAAGAAAGCTATATTCTGGAAAACATCCGGAAAAACATTCAAAAGTTTGGGGTCGATCTCTTCTCAAAAGTGGGAGCAGGTGGGTTATCCTTGTTGAGGACTAATTTGTATACATTTAATGACACTATGACACATATATGAAATGAATAATTTTAATGAATAATATTCTGAAATGACATAATATTTTTAAACTAAAACTTCACAAGAGAAATTGTCTCAAGATTCATTCAAATGATAAATACATTTATTACAAACTGGATATAATACAATAAATCAACTAGGTAGCCTATCTAAAAGGTCAAGGCAAAACCCGGTAAGAAATATGACAAACTGAATAAACAACTCTTCCTCCCCAAATACAGTCGAACCCTGATAATAAGAGCACTGCTAATACAACATACTGCTTATAACAAGGAGAAAAAGTAGGTCAGGAGTCTTTGTTTTTCTTTGTTTTCCCATTACTGATAATACAAGGTACCCGTTATAACAAGGTAAATTGTAAAGTCCCAAGGACCTTGTTATACAGGTGTTCGACTACATAGTACTAGAATTATTTTCACGAAAAATTAATAGACCATAAGACATAATGCATGACGTCCTTAGTACAGTTATAAGGATGTCACGTTTACACGTTTAAAAAAAAAAAAAATCAAATTCGTTTAGAAATATTCCCAAACGTTTAAACGGAAATTTTTTAAAATGGGACCTTGTAATTTACGCAATCTATCCCCCAGTTTTATTTACAAATGTCATTGTGCACATGCGCAGTTGAAATACCGAACTGGCTTATTCCGAGTCTGTCATATTTCTTTATTTTTCTCTAAACTTGAATTTGCTCAAATCATCACTTTGTGTGTTTTTGGTGCTGGTAATTAGTGTTTTTTTTATGTTTTCAGATATTTAGTGTGTTCTTGTTTTCCGGTATTCTCGCGGTCGGCATGACATCACATCTTCCCCTTCGTCTATTAATTTATACACGGCGCGTGTGTCTGTTTTGCCCTCTGCGCTGCATAGCAACCCATTGATCTCTGTACAAAGTTCAAGCGAAGTTCCCGAATGTCCGACCAAACTCAATACTGTGTTTTTTTCCTGGTATGCATTGTTTTCCGGTATGAATTTTTTTTTTTTTGTGTTTTCTGGTTTTTAGTGTTCGAGGACAAGAGGAGAAAGAAAATACAATCGTGCATATCCTGCCTCATTAAGGCTTACAGGTTTTCCCCCTTTGTTCTACATCCAACTTGTCAGAATTTCGACGCCCGGCTGACGTCGCGTGTGACCGTAAACTGACATCGCACCGACAAAAATTGCCGACGCATAAATTCTGATGGTTCATATACCATTTTTAACCGACGACGACGTATAGGGCCTATCCCGACCCTGTGCCGACCTTTGCCAACGTCGGTCTGCTGTCTGGGTTAGACTTGTCTCAAGTCTGGAATTGTTTTCATTGTGTGCCATTATGGTTTGCCGTGATAGGGACTGCACCGGGCCGGTTCTAGGCTTGGTTCCAAGTCTGTGATCGTGGTTTTTGTCGGCCTGATAGCCAATACAGTTGTGCCGGAAAAAGGGCCCTCTTGCGCCCTCTTGTGAAACTCAGGACAATGGAGGGACCTGAAACTAATTTAAATTAACCTTCGATCAGTGTGTGATGGGCAATACGGGTAATGACGTTTAGCGTGGCTGATGCAGACAATAAATAAACCGTGATCTCGGACTTGAAATCAAGTCTAGGCCAGTTCTGGCTCTGTGCCGTCTCGCCATTATTGTTTGCCGTGATAGGGCCTGCACTGGGCCGGTTCTGGCTTTGTGCCGTCTCGCCGTTATGGTTTGCCGTGATAGGGCCTGCACTGGGCCGGTTCTGGCTCTATGCCGTCTCGCCATTATGGTTTGCCGTGATAATAATAATAATAATAATTTAAAATGTATAGTGCGCCTTTTGCATACAAATGATCAAAAGCGCATTACAGAATCAAAATTAAAAGTAACTACTTTAAAATAAAACAAAAAGACAGGGATTTATATAAACAATTATGTCACCGCGCCAGTGCCCAAACCGCAGTATGGGGATACGTCTGTCCCGCCAACAGGGAGAATATATTACTTAAGCCTAACCCTGCTGACATCGGTGACGCCTCTAACCCTACCTACGTAATTAAGCATCTAACTACTCAACACGGTGACACAAAATTACGAATAAGAAACACTAAAAACCATTAAAAAATCACATTAATTTACAAATGCTACATTAAAAAGAAATGTTTTAAGTTTACATTTAAAAGGGTCAAGTCTGTGTTCACTACGTATGTGCCATGGCAAAGCATTCCATAGCTTAGGGGCTGCCATTGCAAAGGCCCTGTCACCAAGTGTGGGTAACATTTTACCGCTAGGATAATCCAAAAAGGGTCCGTTGTTCGCTGACCTGAGATGGTATCTGGATTCTTTCCTAACGGTAACGAGATCCTGTAAGTATCTAGGAGAGAGACCGTGAATTGCTTAAAATGTTAATAAAATGATTTTAAAATTAATCCTGTATAAAACAGGTAACCAGTGTAATTGATGTAATATTGGTGTCATGTGTTCGAACCTGTATGTGTTAGTAATAAGTCTAGCTGCAGCATTCTAGACCCTTTGTAATCTTGTTATCTGTGTCATTGGTAGACCATACAATAGACTGTTACAATAGTCCAGACGGCTGGTCACAAAAGCATGAATTAACACTGTAAGAGAATCACGAGACAGGAATTTACTTACGCGTTTAATATTGTAAAGGTGGAAAAATGCTGCAGAACAAGCCTTGGTAATGTGGGTATTCATTGTCATTTCCGAGTCGAACCATGACCCTAAATTCCTAACGTATGTGGTTGGAAGGATATCAGAATCGCCCACAATTATACTGGAAATGTTTATTTTCTGCAACTGCTGCCTAGTTCCAATGATCAAGAACTCACTCTTGGTGTCATTGATCATAAGTCTGTCATGCAACATCCACTTCCTGATGTCCCTGATGCAACTCTCCATTGCAGTTACAGCTGTTATAGGGGGTATCATCAGGTCTAAAAGAGAGATACAGCTGTGTGTCATCTGCGTAACAATGAACATCATGTAATTGGTCTTCAATGATGTCAAACAATCTGGAAGCATAAACAGTAAATAAAAGTGGTCCTAAACAAGATCCTTGAGGAACACCACAGTTGAGATCAAACTTCTCTGACAGAGTACCTTGAATAGACACACGTTGGCTCCTACCAGACAAATAAGATGAAAACCAGTCTAGGGCCTTGCCAGATTCCAACTTTGGACTGCAGGCGTTGCAGAAGAATAGTATGATCAACAGTGTCGAAGGCTGCACTTAGGTCTAAAAGAACAAGCAAAATAACATGCTGGGAATTCATCTTCAGCAATATATCATTTTTGACCTTTAGGAGAGCCGTCTCGGTACTGTGATACTTCCGATAAGACGATTGGAAAACCGGAAACAGAGAGTGTCTGGACATGTGACAGTAAAGTTGGTTACACACTGCTCTCTCAGTCAATTTAGATATGAATTGTAAATTACTGATCGGTCGATAATTTTCTAAAATCAGGTCGAGGTCGTCTTTTTTTAACAAAGGACAAACCAAAGCTTCTTTCCAATCTTCGGGAAATACACCAGATTCTAGAGATAAATTGATAATTCTGGTAAGTACCGGAAGCAAGACATCAAGGCAATCACTCACCAGCTTGGTAGGCATTGGATCCAGGGCACAGGATTTCTTTGCAGATTTTACAACAAGTTGTTTTACCTGTGACTCAGTTAATGGTAGAAATTGGTCAAACAGGATGCTACTAGACAACGTTTCCGGTATCGAATGAAGTGCTCTGTCTGTTGTGGCTAATGCTAAATCATTAAGTCTAACGTGAATATTTGATATTTTGTTCACAAAGAAACTACCCATGTCATTTGCAAGTGATAATGACAGTTTATTGGTGAATGGTGGAAAGGGAACATCATTAGATTGCCTCAACAACTTTTTTGATGCTCTAAATAATTTCCCGTGATTGGAACTGTTACTATCAATAAATTCTTTGTAAAAATCGCAACGAGCTTCTTTCATAAGAAAAGTGACCTTATTTCTTTGAATCTTATAATCTAAAAGATCACAATCCTTATCAGTTCGCCGCCACTTCCTTTCTGCCTTTCTCCTTAGCCTCACCGCTGACTTAATTTCTCGATCAAACCATGGTGACCATCTTACACTTCAAAGGGGCACGTGTGTTAAAGGTGCCATCTAATGTAGTTTTGTAACACTTGACAAGCTCTTCGAGATCCTGAGGAGTATCCATACACAGCTTGGAAGAATCTAGGTCAACTTTTAAAGAATCAATGTTAATATATTTAACATCCCTATAAACAACCCTTTTAACGGGGAAGGGTGGTTTCTTTTGTTTCAAGTTACGAAGAACAGACAAGTGATCAGAGAAAAGATGGTGTGGAGTCGGAGGACTGTCCAGAACTATCTCTGATTGTCGGGTAATAAGATCTAATATGTGACCCATCTCATGCGTAGGCTTATTGACATGTTGCTGAAAACCCATAGATTCAAGAAGCACTAAAAAACGATTAGTGTTGGGATCATCAGGAATGTCGACATGAATGTTGAAATCTCCAGTTATTAGAACTGGCTCAGGCGATAAAACAATTGATTCCAAATAATTGGCAAAGTCACCAATAAACCGATTAATTGTAAAAGGGTGGTTTACAGAGTATGGTGGCCTATAGATAATCACCAGTCGTAATTTATAGGAATTAATCCCTACAGACCATTCAGAATACTCAAATGTGTCTACTTCCCCTCCAGCAATTTTCTTGACATGGAAATGTTCTCTAAAAACTAAAGCGGTACCTCCCCCAACTCGATTCTTCCGAGGATGATCTAATAACCTAAAACCAGGTGGAGTGGCTTCAACCTTGTGGGCAACATCCATATCTGTGAACCATGTCTCTGTGAGAGCAAACAGATCAGCTTTGCTATTAATAGCATATGCAACAAAATCTGCCGATTTATTTTTAAGAGATCTTGAGTTCAAGCTACAAAGTTTCAAAGGATTATCAGAGACGTCCAAAGAATGTATCACAACAGGAGTAAGAACAGAAACACGGTTTTCTAAAACAGTTGGGTAATTATGAGCATGATCCAATCTGTGACCAAAATTAACAGAAGAATCCCATTCGCTTTCAAGATTGGAAACACTTTAGTCTGAATAGGGCAGTGACAAGTCTTTCGAATTCTAAACAGCTGACTGCGGGTATATGTTTTAGTTATATTTGAAAGCAGGTAATTCATAGCAGAACTGTCACTGCTGTTGCTGGTGCACCTTGTACTTATGGGACCTGGATTGACCGAAATATCCATAAATATTGTATCCTCCGGAGGGTCGTGACCATGTATTACTAGGCTAGTTTGCCCATGTTTGGACCATTTAGCTAATGGCACCTTAGATGAATTAAATCCTGTACGGCACAGTCTCCATGTTACTCCTAAACGATGCCCTAATTTAACTACAAAGGGTAATTGGAATGTGCGAAGATGTAAACTTACATATTACTCAAAAGATGCACCATTTCTGACAGTCTCGGCGTCGACAAAAATCCAACCGGTTGCAACTTGTGTTAAATAGAAATAACATGGACAAGCACTACGAATCGAGCGCAGGTACAATGAATGAAGGCGGCCATATAATAGCCAAAGAAACAGTACTTGACCGAGAATCAAAATCCACTAATCTAACTAACAACTACAAATAATAAGACAAAACCACCACAGTAAAAACCACAAATGTCTTACCAAACACAGCAAATACAAATCAAATGTCGATGGCTAAAAATGATAATGAAAAATTACGATTTAAAAATACAAACTACGACACAGAGAATTAAAAGTGGCAGCTACAAGACAGCGCCCTCAAGTGATAGGGCCTGCACTCTGGGCCGGTTCTGGCTCTGCCGTCTCGCCATTATGGTTTGCCGTGATAGGGCCTGCGCCGGGCCGGTTCTGGTTTGCCGCTATGGTTTGCCGCTATGGTTTGCCGCTATGGTTTGCCGCTATGGTTTGCCGCTATGGTTTGCCGCTATGGTTTGCCGCTATGGTTTGCCGCTATGGTTTGCCGCTATGGTTTGCCGCTATGGTTTGCCGCTATGGTTTGCCGCTATGGTTTGCCGCTATGGTTTGCCGCTATGGTTTGCCGTGGTAGGGCCTGAGCCGGGCCGGTTTTGGCTCTGCAGTGCCGTCTCGCCGTTACGGCTTGCCCTGATGGGCCTGCACCGGGCCGGTTCTGGCTCTGTGCCGCCGTCTTGCCATAATGGTTTGCCGTAATAGGGCCTGTACTGGCCCGATTGACTTTGTTTCGTCTTGCCGTTATAGGCCCAGCACTGGACCGGTTCTGGTTCTGTGAACACAGTCACAGTACCATTTCGCCGTAATCAAGCCATAATTGGCCCACTTCTGGTCTTGTACCGTTTACACTAGTCCTATACGGTACTGCCGGAACGACCCATAAGTAGCCAGCATCGGCCCAGTACCGTCATTGTTTGCTGAGAGGGGGATGCCGTGCTTGGAACTGAGCTTCATTGATAGGCAGATATCAACAAGAGTATACTTCATAAAGTTTCAAAGAGAAGTTGAATTTTATTGTTTGTCAAAAGTATGAATTAAAATCTGTAATAGTGCATTACAATTCCATTTGAAAGAGGTAATTTACAATTGGTTCCAATTGGAAATATAAATTAGTATTTAATTGGTTATTTTGGTTAGGGCATATTACTGTAACTAAAGTAATACTGCACTTCTGCGTTCTGAATTTAATAAGCATCGCATGTAACTTAAATTGTGATATATGCATGAATTATTTTTTTCAAACTAAAAACAACTAACAAATTTACATCAATGTAACAATCAAGATTAGTTGCACTGCATGCTGCATTGTACACTGCCCTAAAAATACAAAGTAAATCAACTTACAGTGATTTTGGAGTCGGTTAAAATTACAGTACAACTACAATATAAGTTCGCTTTTACTGCACTAAATCTGGGGTAATATCTGCAATAAACAGTAGTAGAATAATAAACCCAAAGTAAATGTTCATATACAGCTCTGGAAATTTTTTTTTTACCACTAACAGTATCCATATTGATCAAACATCGTCTAAAACTATTACAAAACACCGTGATTGTATGTGATTTTGCCGTTTTTTGTTTTCTTTCAATACCGAGACATGCCTGGAAGAAACTACAGGCTTGTGCACCATAAACACAAGTACCGGTGTGCGTAGAGTGACACTTACATGTGATAAAAGTGTTGGTGGTCCAATATAGTTTTCCAGAGCTGTATATTACCATAGGGATTTTGAAACATATTACACTACAACTACAGTAAACACTTATTATTACTGCAGTAAATGTGGAGTAACTTCTATAGTAAAAAAACAATAATAAAATGGCAATAAACTCACTCAAAGTAAATGTTCATATTACTATAGTGATTTCAAAGTATATACTGCAATTCCACAACACTAACCTCCTTTTTTTACTGGAGTAAATATGGAGTAAAATTATAATAAGCCCATAGTAAATTTTAATATTACTATAGTCTTTTTGAAGTAAATTACAATACAACTGCATTTAAATTATGGTAAATTTGTGCCAGGGAGGGCAAACAACGTCTGAATCGTCTTAAAAACAATTTCTTTTTGTTTTTTATGACGCCTCAAATGCCGTCAGGGGGAAAAGTTGCCCGTCTGCCTTCACCCGAGTCGATCCGGGTAAAGTACTCGAACGCACCCATTAGGCCTAAGTGTTTGTCACAAAGTTATGGATCGTTCCCAAACTCTTTCAATATCCCTTTTAAGATATGGCGGACACGTTAGGAGGGCGCTATTCGATTTGGGTAAACCTTTTGTATGGCACAAAAGGTTTTACCCAAATCGAATAACTCCCTCCTATTGTGTCCGCCATATCTTAAAAGGCTAATTTGTTGATAATGATATTAAGTTAACATATAGCGCAAGTCGGATTAATTTTCTTTTAATAATGGTTTAATTTGTATTTTTGTCTTGCCTGAACGAAGTTCAGAAATAGACTATGCAATCACTATTTCTGTATAGTCCGTCCGTCCGTACGTAGTCCGTATGTGTCATTTTGGTTAAAGTTTCGACAAATTGGTCTTATACGCAAATTTGAAGTCCAATTGCAATCAAACTTAGGTCATGCATTTAATATTGCACCTTTATATGATGCTTGTGTCAAAGGTCAAGTACTGAGGTCAAAGGTAATTTGAGGTCAAGTTGTAGAATAGGCTGGAATTGTCCAACTTGTCTCATTTGAAAACTGGATATAAGTCCAATTGGAATCAAACTTGGGTCATGCATGCACTATTGTAACCTTTATATGATGGTCGTGTCGAAGGTCAAGTACTGAGGTCAAAGGTCATTTGCTATCAAGTTCTAAAATAGGCTGAAGGCGAGACGCGTGGTTCGCGTTTCGAGAACCACCTTGTTTCTTGTGATGTGGACCTGGTACAGTGCCGCCCCCCCCCCCCCCCCCCCCCGCGATATGCCCGGAGCTGGCGATGGGGCTGTATCTCACCAGTGCATTTCCTTAATTTGGGATGTTGTAATCGCGGAGCAATTCTGTCTTCAGCTTAACGAGTCCTACACTGACCAGACACTCGCCGAGAGCCCTGACGATGGTTGGTCCGTCTCCCTCCTGCCGATTGCGCCAGTCCACTACCATCTGATAAGTCTGTTCATGTTGCGTTGGGTGATCTTTGGCATAAGCACTTATCTTGGGATTTGTGAATCTCAGTGCAAGACCGAAAGAGACCCTCTTATCTGGAGGAATTTGCTCGGCAAGCTTGTTAATGTAGACATCATCCAAATACTCTGCAGGGAAGATATTCAAAAAGACACTCCGGCCATGTTTCAATCGTGCCTTTTGCCTTATTGGAAAACAATCATATTTGATCACAGTATAAACATCCCCTCCAGACAAAAAAATGATTTCGGAGAGAACTTGCTTACCCCTACACAATGTGTAGAACTTTTATCAGAGGCGGATCCGGGATTTTTTGCAGGAGGGGTTTTGGAATTATGTTTTCGTACAATTATCAACAAAGTTCACCTTCAACATTTTTCGCACACAAACTACCAAGACACCACACAGGGTTTCTGGTTTCTCTGTATAGCCAGTCGGTTGGCAGGTGCCTTTATTGTTGTTCCTGTAAGCTGGATTTTAATTTTATGATTTTCCCTAAAAAAAATTCGAATGACATTCAAAGATTATGATATTTTTCTTTCAGATTCACGACAAATTCAAGTCACTGAAAAAGAAGCAACTTTGGGAGGAAGCCGATGTGAAGGGGGATATCTAAAGCCTAAAGCTACGCTATTTTTTGTTATTGCCGATAACAATGTCTTGATGCTAGACCACTTTAATGTCTTAGTTTAATTTTAAATTAGATTTTCAAAGAATCCTGCCAATTCTCACCTAATGGTTGGTTCGCCGGTGCAACGCCCGCCATGTCTTGTTCAGGATTCTACAACTTGTAGCTGTAAAATGAAAACAGTAGGGATCCGGTGAAGTTTAAATCAGGGCGATGCGCTGCACAAAAAAATCTTAATGAGCCAGTGGAGCACCCAGGGGTCAGGGGTCGGGGGACTGGACCCCCAAGAAGTCGGGGGACTGGACCCCCAAGAGGTTGTCAGGTTTGGTTTTGGTTTTGGTTGCACGCGTGCAGCTTGCGGAATAGTACTATAATGGTAGTTAGGCCATACATGTAAAAACTATGGGCAAGTTCGGTTGGGCGACTACAGTCGACTAGACTTAACCATAGTCAATCTAGATGTCACTCTAACGCTGCGTGGTTTGACTAGCTAGTCCAACTGGATCAACATAGCCCCGGACCACGGTTTCTCTAGTCAAATTCGCGAGTTACGTCACGGTTTCAAGATGGAGGATAGGTAAACTGGGCAAGTTTTGCAAATGTTTATGATAAATTGTTGGTTTTGTCCAATGATAATAACTCTTTGCAATCAGATAATGAACTATTTATTGCACTAAAGTTAAATAGAGAAAATAATAGAAATAAATAAGAGAAAATAAAAATACGTGCCAACATTTGCTTCGTTAACAACTAGCAGACGACATTCTTTGCAGTTTTTTCCTACCTACATGGTTGTTGCTACATTCGACCTGATGGAATGCATGTCAACAACTTGCGTGAAACTACCCTGGCCTATTTCTTTACACACATTATTTACACAATACAATATTTACGCAAATCTATTTTGTATGTTGATCGTATGTGTTAAAGTACAAAGTACATGAACATAATTGTAGTAGATGATGTGGTAGGCCTACATAGTAGATTGCGTGTGTGTGTGTGTATGTGTGTTCACCATGGATGGTTGCGTCGCCATCTTGGACGGCAAGCAACGGCAATTAGAAGACCGTGCACAATGGTCTATATTTTCCTATAAAGGGGGAGACGAGTTGGTCTCACCAACAGTGGAAGTTGCACCTCCTAAATCCATAGGTCTGAAAATTGGAATTATCAAGTTCATCCGACTTCTGTTGAACTAAGGAGGATAAAATAACCAAAAAGTCCTACTTGCATACAATCAACGAAAACAAAATGTAAATGATAAAGACAGTAAAAAAAAGAATGATCCAGCCACTTCCATTATGTTGGAATTTTTCTATTTGTTCGATTATTTTATCTATTTGCTGTTTAACTAGTCCTTCTATAACGTCTTCAGTTAATACGATCGATTGAAAGGCACGAAACGCTCTTGTGTCTTCGACAAAGGTATCGTTCGTTAAATCATATTTTTTCATCGTAACTTTTAACGTAAGCTGAAATTAAAATCTTTGAAAGAAGTTTTGTATGTCTTTCAATTTGCGTATGATTTTGATCTTGTTATCGTAAAAAAATGCTATAGGATCTACGTTATTTCTGTAAATCTTCATCTTGTAATTGCGTAAATGATAGCCTTGGGGTTGTTTCGCTGAAATCTACAGGTTGAAATTCTTCAACAAATATTCTACTGTTGTATAGCAGATACCAGGTCTTTTTTAATATGCTGACCTCTTCTTCCATCGGGTCACCCAATGGAATATTTTTATCGTCGATTAACTTTTCCAGCGTTTCTTTTGATTTAAAACGTAAATTTTTATAAAGCGTTTCATTAGTTTTCATGAACGACATGTAATCTCTTCTGGTGAACGTGTTACTACGCCCAGATCGTCTACCCAGAGGAATAGCGTATCTATCGATATATCTTTTGAGATCGTATTTTGACCAGTGCGTGTAACCCGCTGCAGGCATCATTCTATTTCTGTTAATTTCTAAATTTATCTTTTATAATAGATGATTATATTATTTATAATATTTAAAACAAATTTCATTTTTTTAAGGACCATGATTTTGGGGAGAGATTTTTAGAATCTGGGAATTCCCCTTTTTTAGAAAAAAATATCAAAATTCTGTAAAGGGGGTATATTACAAAATTTGGCCTGTCCCAACTTCGGCCTAACTATACTACTCGATGGGAACATTTTCTTCGTATTTTATATTTGAAAGTTATGTTTGGCACCTTTAAAATAAACCAAAATCGTCAGGTTTAGTATTATCAGAAAGCCCGTTTCTTTCTCTTTCCAGATCATACCTTGAAAAATCTGTAGCTCAAACACTCGTGCGATACGAGGCAAAATGAGAACTCTGTGTTACGTGTCAAAATAGCCACACCCAAGACGGATAACTTTGTCCGATAAATACAAGTTTGTCGCACAATTTCTCAACCAAATTACATGTAAGTCTCAAATCAAGCAGCATCAATGGAACAAGCAAGTCTTCTTTTTCATTTTGGTATATTTTTCTTGACTATCGGGCAGTGTTTTATACCGAAAATCAAAGATTGAAAAAGACCATTTTAGTGTGGTGACAGACAGGAAGGCGACAATTGCCCTGATGCTGGACTCGCCATAATAGAAACGGCATTAGGGTTGCGACGATGACCCTAAAAGAGCGTGGCATAAAATAGAAAAAATTCTTACATTATTCGGCTTCCCAGGTAGAGTCAAATACCGCCAATAGTATAGCCCAGTTGTCTTTTATCCAACTTCAGTAGTCACAGTGATATCAAGGAAATTGATCCGAGAGAGATCTGTATACTGGTATGTAGGTAGGTACATGCACAAAATATTTAATATTATGTGATGACGTACGCATGAACATGCATGGTTATGCAAATACGTCGAGGCTGTAAAAAGAAGTGACGTCATGTAAGCCTGTGGCAAGTAAACGGGTGAATTCGCCGCCCCCCCCCCCCCCCCCCAAAAAAAAAGGAGTTAAAAAGTCAACATACGATATATAATAAGCACACAAGTAATATTTCACAAGGGGAAAGCTGCATGTAAAAGGTGGAGGATTTTTTTTTTTACTTTTCCCAAGTTCAACGTTATAACTGTTTGTGTTTCTGCTTTGAGTATATAGTATCCAGTCATTCAACAAAAATGAACATACAGACTGCTTCAAAAGGTCAATCTTCTTTTTTACCGTTATTAAGTGCCTATAAAACTAAAATCAATGTACATGTATCTTGATTGACGTCAACGTAACAGCGCCCTCACATGTCAGGATAGCTTTAAAAAATTGAATAGTGAAAAAGAACATTTGATGCTTATTTTATTATTTTAAGTCCAAAAAAGGATTCATTTAGGGCCTATGCTTTATATTATACAATTGCAAAATATATTTGAGAATGATTTTAATTTCGCTGAACCTTTAATTAAACAGGTGCATTTATGGTGGGTGGCGGAGGAACCGACAGCCTGCCACTGGAAAACCAGGTAAAAAAGTTGTTTTCTCCCAAAATACTCTTCAAAATTTGGGAAAAAATAGGGTCAGTATAATTAAATGAACATTGTCTGAAGTTCCAAGCTTTGGAGCAACAAAAACAAATTTTAAATGAAAAAACGGGGGTGTTCTAAACTCCACAATCGTCGTTTATTTTTTAGTAAAAAAATAAACATTAAACACGTTTGGAAATATTTTTGTATAATTGGAAAACACGTTTTCATATTTTTCAATGATAATTACTTCAAAAAACGTTGGTAAGTTGTCATTACTTATCACTTTTGTTGTTCAAAATCTTAATTAATCATCATTCTGAATCTCCTATAAACTAGCAAATTTAATAGATAAAAGGAATATATTGCACCAACATAACAAATTCGTGATAAAATCTTCAAACAAAATGGAGACTTTCTTTCTGAATGGACTTTAAATTGTTCTATATGTTCCTTTCAATTTATCATTTTCATGATTGAGATAGTGTTTCTAATGTATGTTTCATTTTCAAAAAACAAAAATTGAGCAATAACATTTATTTCTGAAATAGTGAGTTTTTAATAATCAAAATACATAACACAAAATGTCCGTTGGTACACAGTATTATCCATTACATTTTGAAAGTGATTCCCTAATAGAAGTTTTAGAACAATTCTTTAACTTTTATTTAATGAATGTCACTGTTTTTAACACAGAACAAGAAAAACTCAACATGAAGCTACGAAAACTTGGCATTTGTCTTAAATGTGATATTTATTTGAAAGCATCTGTCCAATATTAACATTAGGGTATGCCAGTTGGCCAGCCCAATACCAGTCTTGACAGCCTGTTACATTATGTTATACATGTATACAGGATCCTACTAGGGTACGCCAATTGGCGTCCCATACCACTGAACTTTTACAATTCCAGCCCCTTTGACAACTTTACTTTAAATGAACGTTGACCTCAGTACTTGACCTTTGACATGGCCATCATATGAAGGTTTAAATATTGCATCCAAGACCCAAGCTTATTTCCATTGGACTTCACCTTTGTCAGGTGAGACAACAAATCTTAACTTAAAAAATTCATACAAAATCAGCCAATAATGTCATTGTGAAGTCACTTTAGATTTTGCATATTATTAATCCTCCCACCAAGTTTCATGATGATTATTAGACCTATCCTTGCACATAAACAGTGCAAGTGTTTTGAAAAATTGCATTATCACTGTGTGCATTCCTTATGACCTAACAAACCCATTACAGAGAAAAATTTCAAATTTAGCATGTTGGGTTCGTAAAATAATTACGGTGATAATCTCCAAAAATTCAAAAATCTCTACATGACCTTATTTTTTTTACCTATAACACATTACGGTCTACTTACATAGGACGTTTCAACCGGACTTACGGTTCTCTGGATATGGGACTTTAGAATATGCACTTTTAAGATGTCACGTGAAATTTTAAATAGCACGTATATACCAATTTTAAGCGAAAAACAATCATTTGGATCATGAGATTATACATGACACTATGGCCACTTTTTGTATGAAAATACAAATTTGTAATTTGATTCCTGACATATACCATTAAGTCAGAATATATGTTCACCTTGGGAATTGGGTTTATCTCGTTTCAAATTTCATTTTAAAAAGTTGTGTAGAATGTTATACCTAGGCCTACATGTAATGACGCCATGAAGACATTTCACCAAATAATTGTCACAATTTTAAGCCATGGTTAAACTTAATATCATATACCGTAAACCGTTCAGAATACATTTTCTTTTACTCTCATTTCAGTTTGGTTTATTCTTATGTCAGGCTTTTGTTTATATTTTGAGTTCAGCTAACTCTGACATTCCGGTAACTCTGCGTGTTTAAGTTTTCCTTGAAAAATATGGGCAGATATCATAATTAGGTGTTGGGCTAACAGCCCAGCACCTATTGTTTTTGTACGAATTTACTATTATTCTTTCCTTTCTTTTTTCTAGAAGATTCTTCTCCAGAGTTGTTTGTCAACATGAAAAGTCATATCAACTTCAAACCCAACACATGAATGCAAAAGCAACTGCAGATGTGCGAAAATGATATGACGTCATGATGACGTCGTCATGTATCAGATTACAAGCAATTAAAAAAAAATTATTTTTCGTCACACAATCCACAAGGGAAACTGACTAGGTAAATTTGAATACATTTTCAGAGTGAACAAAGAAACTGGCAGGAGCGGGATTCGAACCTGCGACCTCCGGGTTACCGTACCGGCGCTCTACCAACTGAGCTATCTTGCCCTATGTTGGCGGTCTCCCAAATTGTCAGTATCTTTGTTCGAGTGGGCGCTAGTCAGAAGTCATAAACCCAGAATGCCGTGTAGCCAGGGATCACACCCAATTTTACGATACAACCTGGGAAGCGACATTGTGGAGATCACTCAATGAGGATACGACTTTTTAACTTATAACTTACAATTTGGGAGACCGCCAACATAGGGCAAGATAGCTCAGTTGGTAGAGCGCCGGTACGGTAACCCGGAGGTCGCAGGTTCGAATCCCGCTCGTGCCTTTTGTTTCACTTTGAAAATTGTTTTATTTTTAATCGTTAAAAATCGATATAAAATCAACCGTAAAAAGACCTGAACTTGATTTTTACATTTTTGCCCGTGCGTGCGAAATCACGTGACCCTTCCTTCCGGTCCAAACCGGAAGTGCCTTATAATTTGAAAGTGAAAGAACTTTCAGTCGATGTGTGTGGCGAAGTTTGCAGTAATCACTTATAATTGATATATATGATGACCTTCATGCAGGCAACATGTGTGCAAGGGCTCACGTTGATGACATCATCAGACCGGAAGTAGCAATGAAAAGACCTTCAAACCTTAAAAACAAAAAATCGCTGAAAAATCAACCGTGAGAGATATAATCCAGATTTGTACTTCAAATGGCAGGGTAAACATAGGTCTCAAGCTTTATTGTAATGACGTCATGATGACGTCATCATGTATCAAATAAGCAATTCAAAATTAATATTTTTAATCTTTGAAAATCAATATAAAATCAACTGTGCAAGACCTGAAATTTCTGTTTACGGCAATTGATAGAGTAATACTAGGTCTTCATTTTTTATATTGAGTGCAAAATCATGTGACCCTTCCTTCCCGTCGAAACCGGAAGTGCCTATAATTATAATTTGAAATTGGTAAAATATATGAACTTGCTTTCAACGATGTTAGTCTCTGGTAGGTATGGGCTTTTCAAAAATGTGACTAGTGACGTTGCAAACTGCAGATTAACTGCGTTGGTAATGTGTACAGATGTAATGAAGTCATGATGACGTCATCAAGGTCAAATTACAAAAACCTCAAAAATCAACATTTTTGGGAACGTCATGCTTCATGAACTGCAGCACACAAACTTTTCACAATTGGTGATTACATACATGTGGATTTATTCTCTTATGTAATCAAACTGAAAAAGCCCAACACCGTGTGTTTGTACTACAAACTCTAGTTATAACTAATCCTGTACAATAAAATTTGTTATACATGTATACGTGCTTTTTAAGCAGTTCGTGTTGGATGATATGTATACGTGCACAGGTTTTGCATAATTCAGAACAGATAATGGGTAAACACGCAACGAGCGAGGCTGAAAAATATGTCAGCTCCCCACAGCCAATGACCAAGGCTGGAAATATGAGCGTGCTGCCCAAGGGTGAATGGCTTCAACCCCACTTTTAATTTGGCGAATCCATGAATGGGGGCAAGCACACTGGCATGATACACGGCACTCTATTATTACTGAGAATAGTTTGTTCAGTGGGTGACATTATGCAGCTACAATTGGCTTAAATGAAAATCATGTCGCGAATACTGATTCCCAAATTGTGTCACAAGAAAGTACAATTCAAGTTGTGACTCAGTAACTTGTGAAATGAAATTGAGATCAAGAAGATTAGGTTTTGTTGAAATATACAGCATTCACCGTTTTTAGATTTTGAACTTTTTGTTTCTTCAAATGATAAATCAAATGGTCCACCCCACCTTTAAATATCGTGGCGCCGGGGCACCAGGCCGAGTTATGCAGCCAAGCGAAACGGAAACAAGAGGTTTGTGCAGCCAAGCATAACATACACAATACCCCAATAATGGATTGAAAATGCAGAAATTGGCGTGTATAGACGTCAACCGGCCAGGTGGCAATTTTTAATCTGCACGTATTTGTGTCAACCGCACGCAAGGGGTTCATCAGAATCTGATGGATTGTCCAACGCATCGTACTTTCTCCTTAATTCCGTGGCAGTTGACTTACTAAGGTGTCCCTTTTTAGTCAAGCTGAATTGCCAAAGTATAACGGACTCCAACATGACAGAGTCAATGTAGGCCTTGGCATGTCTTCCATTGCCAATAACCCATGGCCTCCACTCTCTCAGCCACTGTATGCTGATTGTTGCTTCTTCCCTTTCCAAGACCTTGGCAATAAATGGTCTACCTTCCTTTTCTTGGAGGTGGATGGCCACCAAGTCACCCTCTTTGATGGACTCCCTGCTTGTCTCTATTGACACCTCCCCATGTTCACCGATGATGTCCATGCTTTCTGTATTGCTCCAAGCTAATATTCTTGTTCTGACTGTAGGGAGTATATTAAATTCAATCTAGTAAGACAGACTTTTTGTGTTCATGTTCAGGGGGCCATATTTAGCTTTAATGCACGGTACTCCGCCTAGTCTCTTCAATATGCATTGTTATCACCCCAGGTTGGATGACGTCTTCATCGCATTACGACTGAGGTCCAGGGTATGAACTTCTGCTGCCATAGACAAACAAATTCCAACAATTATTTTTAATATTTTTACCTGATGGAGGAAGCTGATTTTTTTTTACCTATTCCTTGTGTACATAATTCCAAAGATGCTCTTAAAAAAAAAAAAAGTAAATGGCCATGGGCGACATGTTTGCAGAAAATAAATGGCAGATTCTTGCATTCCTCGTAAACATGTTGTGTGAAGATGACGCATATTTGCGCCCTGCATAGCAACTGTGTTCCGTACGTGCACATATGTTACAAGCTACTGTAGGACTGTTGTATATTTGGCCAATCATTGGCTTACATGATGTTCGATCAATGCTAGTTCAGGGGCCATTTATTCACTTATTCTTAAAGCCGGTCTTATATCACATGTTAAATCCACCCCCACGTGATAGAGTCTCAACCAATAAGAAGCTATCAATTAATCCAAGGTATTTATTATTAATGTATAATAAAATACATGTATCAAAATGCCACTTCAATTAAGTTTGCATGTCTTCACTTTGATAATTCACAGATATGCAATTTGTTAAACCCTCAAACAACGTAGCCCCTTGGAGAAATTTAGATTCCAATTTTTCCCTTCTAGCAATATTATAAACAGTATGAAGCAAGTCATAACACATGCCTGCATACCTATTATACAAATAATGAATGTTTATGAGTGCGATGGTAAGAATAATTTCATGAGGTGACAGATGGCACATTCCATCTGTCACCGAATGAAATTATTCTTACCATTGCACGAATTGTGAAACATTCATTATTTGTTTTATACAACGCCTGAATAAATCCGACAGAATGCATGCATGGATTTCTTTGTGTCACGTTACAACGTGCCATTTACCTTCTCATTAATTTATCTCAAATATTTATCGAGTTCCGAATCAGTTAAAGCTTCAATTGTTGTTCCTGCTGTCTTGCAAATTCATCTAATCGTTTCACTGCATATTTGATTTGTCTCTTTGTATTTGGAGCGTCAGCATCGCCTACGAGTTCCAATATTTCGTCGTCTGTTAGGAGAACAAACCGCGGCAGTTCGGGAAACTCGGCCGCCATGTTGTGTGAATGACAGCCCTGTTGTAGCGCCACCAATAGTGACCCTGAAAATAGGGAAGTTCTTTTGGTTCTATCAATGCGCGCGCACCGTTTGATAGAACCATGTGATAGAACGTTTTTGGCGGTGCGGGTTCGCGTCGTGTAATGGGTCAAATAATTCAATGCACGTGATCGACGATCCACCAATCGGATGGCGGGGATTTATTCAGGTGTTATATACAACAAATGCCATTGTTTCATAGAGCACTAGTAGGTTTCTTATGACCCATTATTTGCCCTAACCACCTACTTCCACACACCCTATGAAATAATTAACCTATTCTTTACATTGTAGTTTGAAGGAAAACATGCTGTTATTCTTGTTATAAAAAAACAAAACATTATACTTACCATCCAGAGTGTATACGTCATTCTTCTTTAAACGGGACGAAATGCACGAAAACAACTGGTCCACATCTTCGTATGTCCCACTGGTAGGAAGTGGATCATAACCTGCAATTTAGATAAGCATTATGATTAATCTCCCTTGGTTTTTTCATCAATGATAAAGGGAAAAATCTATATGAACCACATCTGCCGTTCTGTAGATGATAATCAACATCTACCCAGAAATGTTAAACAAACAAACCATGATGAATGTATTTCTGGTTTTCAAGTGCATTTGTCAGAGATTTCAACATGTTTAAGGGGCTTTGTTTTATCAACAAAGCTTTTGCAAATAAATATTGTTACTGTTTTTATTTTTATATCATGATGAATACGACAATTATCAAACTTTGATTTGAAAAGCACCTCTCTATCCGGGAAAAAGGTGATGACTTATTGATCTTCTTGTACTTTGAATTGCTGGAGTTGTAGCTCCACATACTGTCCCCATCCCACTAGAGCTTTCCGAGTTTAATGAAGGCCCTAACTCAGAAAGGAGCACTGCCTTTTTGAGATTTTTGTTGTTTACATTGTTTATCTTGTGTCAATAAACTTAAGATACTATCAGTTAATCCTTTGTTGACTTAAGTTCTTATCTATATGAGTTATATTTAACACAGAAACATCTGCAAGAATTCTTAGTTTTATTGTAAAAAATGCCTCAGTTCAGATTTTCTATCCTGTGTAACTACTTAAAACACTTTGAATCGTGAAAAACGGCCGCTGCAAAGCTGAGAACGATAATAAACTTGAACGAATCGGAGAGGTGATTTGTACACTGTGAGTAGTACCAGCAAATCCCAGCCTGGAAGTGTTTACTTAAGGATTACAAGCAATTGTTTGGCTAATGGGTTACAAAGATAAGAAGCTGGCGAAGGTGTTGGTGTGTCAACACCAAAAGGCAGTGGAGTTGCCTGTTTTGGCTCTAGTGGGATGTTTCCCTCAGGGGGATCTGTGTCATTACGTCTTTGTGTCCTCATGAATGTATCAGTCTCATTTTTGTATGTAGTTTCATGGCTACTAAGAATTCAACATTTCTAAAAAATGTTCTGTCAGATACAAAATTTCATCTGGTTTACCTTACTAAATTCTTTAAAATCAATTGAAGGAGTACCTCTTCGAATGCATCAATCTCGATGAGAACAGCTGCGAAAGCAAGAACATATTTGTTTTTGTTTTCACGAAAACAGTTGTCTAGTTGCAAAAACAGTGCCCGTCCAAGCTTGTCCTGGTGTGCCATGAGGGTACGTAACAGACAATTTAATGTCATGTTGCTGTCATGTGGTATCTGCTTCATATCTGTGAAGACCAAGGGGATCTTCCCTCCGGGAACTTGAGTATGGAGCAAAACACCTTCAAGCGAGAATAAAAAAAAAGAAGTAGTACTTGAGTATCTTATTACAGCGATGTTCAGAAGAAACAATTTAGAAATCAACTACATGTATACGTACATACATGTATACGTGTATTTTTGTATCGCTATACACGTGAGGACATTCCTTTGTTTTCCTTTGATATAACCCATCCCCATAGACTAAGCACTAGTTTGCCTGTCCTCACATTTTCCCGAACAAAGAAAACAAATGTGAGGACAGTTTTGTTCCCTCTGTTATACCCTCTTTTCTGTCCTCACTCTTATAACCCCTTGCGTACGGATGACACAAATATGCACAAAAAAAACAGTGCCACCAGGCCGGATGACGCCATTGGCCGCCGTTTGTGCAGTTTCAATCCATTGTTGGATTAAACAGTGCCACCAGGCCGGATGGCGCATTGGCCGCCGTTTGTGCAGTTTCAATCCATTGTTGGATTAAACAGTGCCACCAGGCCGGATGACGCATTGGCCGCCGTTTGTGCAGTTTCAATCCATCGTTGGATTATTGTGTATAGGTTACGCTTGACTGCACAAACACATTGTAGCGGTTCGCTTGGCTGCCAGAGCCGCCTCAGCACCCCGACGTCTCCCGTAAAATACTGTACTCAAGGGGTTAATACGATACCATGACACACACATACATATTCACACATTGCATGTATACTTTATTTGTGGCCTATCCTGTTGACCAGTTCCCTTGTATTTTGTAATGTTGGTTTATTCTATAATTCAAGAGTTTCTGACTGCTTTAAATTAGGTTATAGGCATCATTCTGTGTTTGTTTCTTTTCAATTATATTGAACATTGTATTTGATATTTAATATTTTACAGTGTATCTGTAGGTCCCTATTGAGTGAATCATGGCAGAGCTAATCCATGATTTGGGTGAACTTACTTAACTATGCCTTTGTCAGACATGCCAACTTTGAAAATCCCAAAACTGTATTCTGACAACCTAAAAACTGTATTTTTTTCAAAAAAACTGTATTTTCAAAAACGGTCATTGTACACTCACATAATGGTGCATAACAATGCAGGTACGTATACATACAAAAAGCAATTTTACTGGCTGCAATACCAGTGTAGGACTTAAGCATACTCAGTCATCAAGTGCATGATGTTTACAATAATATACCGTATTATAATTCATTCCATCATGAACTATTGCTTGCACTTTTAGCTCCAAGTATCACTTACATTAATTGTCTATGGTTTTCTAGTAGTGCTGGTGGTGGTACTGTTATACAATGCAGTTGCCTTTTTGCACTTTAAAAGATATGGCGGCTCATGTTAAGGGTTAATCCTTCCGACTCCGATCAACTGTATGTAATATGTACATGTACACATTACATACAGGCAAGCATTGGGGCGGAGTAACATTTGCATAAATTTAAATATTCATGTTAACCATTGCATTGAATCGCTGGTAAACAAACTGTTCGACCATCTGTCTGCGCATTCGCCTAGTACCAGCCACTTTACTCAGAAAGCGGGCATGAAACTTGTTGACGTCCACGAGCTATCGTATAAGCTTGTAGGCCAATTCAACTGAACAACGAAACAGCCGACCGTGGCGCGGCGGCGCAATGTACATGTATATAGAATAAATGTAGGCTTCTTTGCAGAGTCGCACGATATCTTTCATGGAGTCGGCAAGTCATCACAAAGTGGATCACAAACGGCAATGTACCCGCAAAGTTTGGAGGGGGGAAAAATTCGCGTGCCCCTTGGGGTACTGGAGTGCATTGTTATCAACGAAAACGATGACTCATGATTGTGGTGCCGACTCGACCCGGAAATTGTGTTCGAATATAATGGATAGTTTGCGGGTTTATTCTTTAAGTGTTGGAGAATAAGCCGCCCAGAATATAAGCCTCAGCAACATTTTTCGCGGTGAAAATAATGTATACGCCGCGGCCAATATTCCAGAAATTACGGTATACGCATGATGTATACATACAGTCCAGACATCGTATTCAGGCTAGAAAAAGTTCGAGGTACTTTCAAATTCTCCGCTTGCAGTCGTTTTACGGCATTTTTAAATTTATTTTTCAAGACGGACAAGATTCGTATTTTTTAGGGTCAAAATCGTATTCCCGTATTTTCAAGGATTTCCCGTACGAAATACGGCAAAATCGTACTACTTGGCATGTCTGCTTTGTCTATTGAACTTTCCATGTATTTCATCGACATTAGTTGCTCAATGAGTCTTGTTTTCATGTGCTTGAGAAAAAGATACATGGTTCACTTTGTAAAAAGGGTGCAAAATACATTTTGCCATTGCATGTCCAAGCTTGGTCCAGAAGTACAATGTCCATGCACTTTTTAAGTTGAGTATAAAATTAAGACCATTTCCTCATTTACCTGTCAGGTGTACAGGTAGTCTTGCCAGATTACACGAGGCTTTATCCAGTTGAGTGAAATGCGGAACATCTGTTTTTGATTGATCCATCCCATCTATGATGATTGCGGTCAATTCTTCTGGTTGTCTCCGTGCATCTGCCCTGGCTGTATGGTACTCAAAACGCTCTTTCCTGAAGAAACAAATTGAGTCATTCTTTTTTTTTCATGTATTCAAGTTCAAAAGAACACATCCTCGGTCACAGTTTTGATTACCCATGAATAAAATAACATTATTTACAGTTTTAAGTTCACCAGTGGGAGGTGGAAGAACAGCAACTCCCTGTGTGCAAGTAAGATTCATCACTGAAACACTGTCTTGTACACTCTAAATCAAATCAGCCAACGGTGGAAATAGATGTACATGTACAGTCCAGTTCATACATGTTCGTGTACGAGCGAAAGCAGTGTACAGGTTGTTTTCTCTTTTTTTACATTTTTACAATCATTGAAAATATTTCACAATCCAACTTTTCATAATAACTGTGAAAATATATACATTTTCACTGAACCTATACGCTGTACAAGTGTGACCTCACACGGGGTCATCTCATAAATAGACGGCCAAATTTGTAGGAAAATTACAACTGTGTATTCAACACCATCAGGTGTGCGCCCGCACAGTGTGCAAAATGTTCTATACATTTGTGCATGATGCTCTAAATTTCTTTGAAACAGGGCAAAGCCGATATACGTGTCACAAAAAGTCAACTCCCAAACTGCCGATGCGTGTAGTGATCTGTATGCAGTGAGAATCTCTAGGGACTGTCCTACAAAATGTCTCTTCTACCATTTTACCATTTGTTTTGCACCGACATTTTAGGTGACAGACATTTTATGACGGTGCTTCGTAACTGATTGTATTCAGCACTGAGAACATGATGGATGCCGTTGTTGTTATTTTCTCAAAGGAAAATAAATTAATGAAAAAGTGGGCCCTGTGCTATTGACCTATCGCCATTTGTAAGTTAGCCACACCCCTTAGACAACCATACACATGTGCAGCACGTGGATGAGACGCGCGAAACGGATACAGTAGTTGTCTCAGATTTTGGAGACACCCCTTAGACAACTTTACAGATTTCTGAGACAACTTTGCCCACGTTAGGCCTTGCATGCAAAATTTTGTGCGACCACTTGGCGCAAAAAGTGGAAAATTAGCTTTTCCCATTTTCCAGTCACTCGTTATAACGCGTATCTGAATAATGCAGACTCCAAGGACCCCACAAACTTTGTCACCATCCGAGAATAGGAAAAAAACTTAAGATAATATGAACAAAAGAAACTCGGTACGCTAGACGGGCTTGGCCGATGTCAGGCCTTGAATTTGGTCATTTTTAGGGCAAGACCACTTTGGCCTTGAATGAAGCAAAATTATGGAGGGCACCAAGGCCAGTAGGTAGGGCACCAAGGCCAAATTATATCTGCAGAAAGGGCACGGAGGGCGCAGCATTGTTGATTTTTCCGTTCAAAACATATTTAACTAAGAATAAGAAGAGTAAGACTATGACTGAGGCCAAAAACATACTGCTTCCGATCACATGGGTATTCAATTAGGCCTATATGCGAATTTCAGCCTAAACTATTTCCGTTTACGCTACGAAAGCTATAACAAACAATTGCCACAAAAAGTGATCAAACCTTGCCTTAATTCATGTCAAAAATATTTACGGTCCATAATTCTTAAAGATAATGGAGAATTTAGGTCGTACACACCACTTTGCACAACGCCAACTACGATGGGAAACTGGCCAACACTGTCTGTTTATCGTGCGTGATGCACTTTGTGTGGCGGGCGATGAACCTCATGTTGCGGCAGGAAATGTCACGAAAACATGCTGCGGTGTACGAGCGGCACAACCTCAAAATAAATTCATGAACACGGAAAATGCATACACAGACAAAAGAGATCAAGTTCTGTGAATTAACGTGCAGAAATCTTCTTTCTCTATTGATTTATTTTTGGCCTAATTATTCATCGAAACTTTTGACAATCGGAACACTGCGCGATTGAGCAGCGCGTGTTGTGACCAAAGTTCATAAAGTTACTGTACATATGTAGTGCGCCCAAGGCACGCTTTATAGCGCCGCCTACAGGGCGCGTTTCCTCGTACACGAACATCGATGCCTATTGTGAGGCGCACACGTGCAAGTACTGAGAAAAAGAAAGTCAGTTGTATATTACCTTTGACCCCTTGAGTACGGTATTTTACGGGAGACGTCAGGGTGCCGCGGCGGTTATGGCAGCCAAGTGAACTGCTACAATGTGTTTGTGCAGTCAGGCGTAACCTATACACAATAATCCAACAATGGAGTGAAACTGCACAAACAGCGGCCAATGGTGTCATCCGGCCTGGTGGCACTGTTTAATCCAACAATGGATTGAAACTGCACAAACGGCGGACAATTGCATCATCCGGCCTGGTGGCACTGTTTTTTTGCGCATATTTGCGGCATCCGTACGCAAGGGGTTAAAGATATGTTATTAGTTTCAAATATTGTTACAACAGTGACCTAAAAAACTATATTTATTTTTCCAAGTGAATAAAGAAAACTGGTAAAAGCGGGATTCGAACCTGCGACCTCTAGAATACTGTACTGGTGCTCGCAGGTTCAAATCCTGCCTCTGCCTCAACTTAAATACCTAATGAGTTTCCCTTGTGGTTTGTTTGACGGTATATATCTATTAAATTTTACTTAAATTAATTAAATATTTGCCGTATGGCGATGATGTCAGAAATAGTGTCGGGAGTATTCCAAAGAAAACGATCAAGATTGGTTACCATTGAGGACAGAATGTGATGAATTGCTACATACCTGCCTCGTCAAACTGTGCAGGGAACCAGTCATTCAGCAGGGAACCAAGACCCAATGAACGGGAATCCACGAGCCATGTATGCCGAGCCTCTTTATACTGTGTGTGAAATATATTATATTATGATAATTTATTCTGATCATTTAGTGGGGTGCCACGATTAGGAAACGGCCCAAAAGTCGTTTTGTACACTCCTTTCATTCGGCGCATTCTTAACCTCTTGCGTACAGATGACGCCTGTGGGCGAAAAAAAGAAAAGTGTCACCAGGCTGGATGACGCCCACTGGCTGCTGTTTGTGCAGTTTCAATCTATTGTTGGATTATTGTTTATGATACGCTTGACTGCACAAACACAATGTAGCGGTTTAATTTGGCTACCAGAACCGCCGCGACACCCCGACGTCTCCCGTAAAATACCGTGCCCAAGGGGTTAACTGGAACAGAATAATCTTGATTTGAAAATATACAGCATGCAAGTCTGGTGATTCTACAATCCTTTTTATGTGAGCATTTTCTGCTATTTCTGCTTAGTCTAGCGACGGACTGTGAATGATACATTGATTGGAAGTTCGGGTCAAATTTTTCATTACTGGCCATAAATATGCAATATTTTAAAATGTTGCAAATTGAAACGTCTCTTTTTTTCCTTCACAAGACCAAATTTTTGTACTTTCCCAGCTCAGCCCAGTCAAACAAATTAAATCATTCTGTAAAACACACTGCCACACACATTGTGGCTCCTATATAGTGTGCCTGGAAGAAAAGTATTCTCGCTATTGATTTTTGGGGTGTCTATCCAAAACCCACTGGAGGATTTTGCAGGATTTGGGCAGTGGTCCCCAGTATTAACAAACATTGGATGATTTTGGAATCGGAGGATACTGGAGGATTCAGGTTACATGTCGGAAAAATGATGTAAGGAGTTAGGGTTAGTGTTGCCACCCCTCCGTCTATTGGTAGTTTCACTGCTAACTACCCCCACCCCCTTTAAAAAAGTATAGAATTTGACTAATATCACCACTGCGCTTCTTACTTGCTTTAAGACCGGCACGGGGTCAGCGAAGTGCACACTGTGTGCCTCCAGTGTTTCCGTAGCGCTGATGCCGTAGGTTTCCAGCATCCGGAATAGGAAAAGAAACTGGAAAGTCTCCCCCTCATGGGCAATCAAAACTGGAGGAAATAAACAGGACAAAAAAAAGAGGAGCTGGGTAATGGTGTCAAACCCCCTGAGAAGCAATTGTGGATAAATGCCTTGCTCAGGAACACAAGACTTGAGGCAGAGGGGTATGTTACCAGCTCCGTGCTCTTTTCTTTGACCTTCACCAGAGTCCCGGGTTTGAATCCCACCTACAGGGCTGATAATTGGAGTGGGTTTTCAGTACCTATACCCGATTCAGTGGGTTTTCTCCACAATATCATTTTCAGGTTTTTCTTCAAAGTAAAACTAAACTAAACTTTCTTCATCACCATAGTTGGAGGAGGTGAGTGGGTCTCACCGATGGGAGGAAGTTACCCGGCCTGGGTCTGCAGGGCTAAAAATTGCGATAATTTCTCTGGAATCTGTTGAAGAAATTAGATCTCTTTAGATCTGGCCGCAGGAAAACCGCAAGGCGGGTAGGCTTGGCCATTCAAAATGTCGCCAACCCTACCACCTCTGATCGTAACCCTTTATAACTTGAGTGGCTTTTAGCCTTGTATTGGGTAATTTCAATAAGAAAAACTTCATTCAGGATTCTGAGCTACAGAGGTTTTACAGCCACAATATTGCAAAGAAACCATGAAAAACATCAACTTAACCTCACGTGCCCTAATGCAACAGGAGTAACCAGGAAGTTGGTGTTGAATACTAAAAGGCAATTAAAACAAATGTGCATACAGGAAATGACAGAGAATTTACAAACCTTTTAACACAATGATGGCTTTACGTGGGTGACATAAAAAAAAGAATTAGGTTCTAATGAACAGGACTGTAGTCGAGTCCCTGCAAGTCCTTTCACAAGTCCTTTCCCAAGTCCAGTCCCAAGTCCAGTCACAAGTCCTTTCATAAAGCCAGTCACAAGTAACTGGATGAACAATGACAAAGAAATGCCTTTGTCAAAGCTCATTTCAATAGCTTGTGATTGGAATTAGGACTAGAGGGTTTATGATGAACTTGCAGGGACTTGTGATGGACTTGTGATGGACTCGACTACAGCCCTGCTAATGAATGCATATAAACTTGAAATGTCAACAATAACTGTTCACATTTACCTCAATTTGATGAATTTGGTCACAAATACAGTAAATTTGTAAGCCATACTTCAGAATACCTGGGTACAGTGCAAGTCCAAGCGCAGAGCTGGCTTGCTCAACAGTACTGTCAATCCACTGGAGTAACTCCTCTAACACAAAAATGGCCACCGGATCTCTGTCATCATCCGACGCAGGATTTTTGGCTGAAATGTAAAACGAATGAAATTTGTGACCCGCTCTGCAAAAAGGGCACATAAGTCGCTCTATGCTTTTACGAGTTATGGGCCGTTCAATGTGAAGAGGGTGAAAAATTCTTCAAACAAGTGATTTTGAAGGGAGGGAATTATTTGCATCTTTGATACCTATATTATTCTATTTCATAACCAAAACCTTTGATTTCAGTGAATAAAGTTGGAAAAAGAATGTGTTTTTGTCGAGTGCTTCCATCTATTGCTTTGCTTTTTGTTTTTTAAATGGCTTGTTTCTCCTTAAGTCATTTCAAGAAATTCCTGAAAACAAACATGCAAATTTCCAAATATCTTGTGATTGCAAAATGCTAGAGACCTCAGACATATAGACGAATCCGGCGACCAAAATTAGAAGCATTTACTGCGGTGGCGAGGCGCTCGCGTGCGTGTTAGATGCACGCGCTCGACGCAGCTTCGACCAACAGGGTGTTTACAACTTGCCAAAATGCGCACACGACTCAAATTAGAGAACGCAGGCAGCCTGCACGCGAGCGCGGCACCACTGTCAAAATGGCGTCGGCGAATTCATGTATACCATATGAAAGCTTATAAAATGGCCTTTCCAGCTATATATAGAACACTATTTTCAAATTTTGCAACATAAGTGCCCTTTTTGCAGAGCGGGTCACATTTACACTTGACTGTAAGAGGGTAAGGAGGGTGGAGGGGGAGGGGGGGAACCAAATCAACTATTTAGCAAATCTACCTTCGGGTTGATTTGGTGTTGTGATAAGCAGTCCCAGCCAGACTACACAATGTCTTTTGTCAGAACAGCATTCTCTGTTTTTCCATGCATTCTGTATCCTATCCTTACACCATGGCGGAGGTACTTACATCTGGTCTTTTCAGATCTTTTTCCTGCATTGTGGCTTATTCTCCTGTAGAACACTGGAGCGTCGTCGCTGTATGGCCAGCAGTGGATGGCGATGTCTAGAATCTTGTGTCTCATGAAACTGCGACCGGATGTCTTACAGGAAAAGAAGAGAAACAGGGGCGTTTTGGGTGCATCCTCGTCCTGGTCGCTTTTCTTAGCACTTTTCTCTTCCGCCACTGGGTCAGTCATCTTTGCTCTGCAACTGCAAAACAAAATTTCAAGCTTTCAAAAATACTACACTGGAGTCCACCGACATATTTTTTCCTTCCTCCATGTGTAAACAGGGCATTTATAACACTGGTTAAAGAATGTGTGAAATGAAATCAATCATCAAAAATCTCACCCCTCTCATTCTTCCTTCCCACAATCCCCTGCGACCATTTTGCAGACTCAGCCAGGCGGTATTTACGATGTCATTGTTAATTTTGGAAAGATTTTGCTTTGATACCAAACAGCAAAATCATCCTTCATATAACATTAGCAGCTGTTCCTAGCTAGCTCCATGGTCTAAACATGTTGCCAATCTGCTATTTCAAGATTTATGTTAGCAAAATACACTAAAAATGAGGCCAAAATTATTATGTATGTGAACACTTTGTGTAACCATGGAGGTAGGCTACCTCCATGGTGTAACCGATACACCACTGTGCCAAACATTGACACTACTGACTACACAGAAAACATATGATATACACTTTCTTCCCTAAAATATTATAATCTCCTGATATAAAGTTAAAAGTCTCAACATTAAAAGGTTGTGCCATGCGTTTTATACAGTTCTGAACATGAATGGCCGGTTATTTTCCTGCATTTTAAGTCCCTGACTGGTTTTGGTGGGGTATTCAAGTAAAATCTAGAGGCTCCTCCTCCCCGGCAGTTTTTGGGTGGTGACCATGCACATGGAGGAAGGAAGGAGGTATAAACCATCACTCAGAGGTCGAGCTTGGTAATTTTCATTCATACATGAACTGTTAGTCGAAGGACACCCATCCGGGTACTACTATTTACCGACAAATTTCTGCTTGAGAAATGGGCGTATAAGGCCTGCAAAGTAAGCCTTATTCCGAGATTATAAACACTTTTCAATCAAGCAGGTGTATGGGTCCGTACGCGCGCGTGGTGAAAATGTAGAGATCATACATAAATAAACAGCGCCACCTGCCGTCCTCTTGAGAAAGCTTCCACTTTCAAGGAAATTTCCTTATTTTTAGGAAAATTTTCCTTTCGAAGGAAATTTTGAGGAAATCCCCAAATCTAAGGAAATCCTAAGGAAATTATTAAAATATGCGCAAATTCTACAACATCTCCCAAAATTAGTGGCAAATTCTACAACAACAACCTTCCCGAATTGTCCTGTCTTTTGTCTTGTATAAGCATAGAGCAAGTAACTCTTGCTTTTTTACACTGACATAAACAAATCCGACAGTGGTTAATTTGGGTGTCACTATATACCGGAAAACACCGGAAAACACCGGAAAATACCGGAAAACTACCGGAAAACACCGGAAAACTACCGGGAAACACCGGAAAACTACCGGAAAACTACCGGAAAACACACTAAATACCGGAAAACACACTAAATACCGGAAAACACCGGAAAACCACTAAATACCGGAAAACACCGGAAAACCACTAAATACCGGAAAACACCAAAAAACACTAAATACCGGAAAACACCCCAAAAAACACTAAATACCGGAAAACCCTGGAAAAACACTAAATACCGGAAAACACCCAAAAACACAATGAACACCTAAAAACTCGCAAATACACACCTACCTGAAACACCCCCAAAACACAATTCACACCGACAAACTCACCCAAGTGTGTAAATACCTGCAATTGTCAACCTCCCTTTGTTCCTCTTTTGTTTATACTTTTTTCGGAAGGCCTCCCATATGTTTCAATACACGATTTTCAATCGTGGACGTTCGGTCAATCGTGCACCCTTTGTCTACGCCCAAATTATTTTGTCCCACGTGCACGATTGCCGGTATTTACACACGCGCAAATACACACATACCGGAAACGCCCCCCCCCCCCCCCCCAAATAAATTAATAAATAAATACCGGAAAACAAAAACAAATCCCAGTAAATAAATACCGGAAAACACTAACAAAACACTACATACCGGAAAACATATTAAATACCGGAAAACACCCCAAAAAGCACTAAATACCGGAAAACACCCCAAAAAGCACAATTAACACCGACAAACTCACACAACGTAACACCCCCCCCCCCCCCCCCCCAAATGTGTTTTTTGGGTGTTTTCCGGTATTTTGTTTGGGGGGGGGGGGGGGGGTGTTTTGCGGTATTTAGTGTTTTTGGGTGTTTTCCGGTATTTAATATGTTTTCCGGTATGTAGTGTTTTGTTAGTGTTTTCCGGTATTTACTGGGATTTGTTTTTGTTTTCCGGTATTTATTTATTTTTTTTTTGGGGGGGGGGGGCGTTTCCGGTATGTGTGTATTTGCGCGTGTGTAAATACCGGCAATCGTGGACGTGGGACGAAATAATTTGGGCGTAGACAAAGGGTACACGATTGACCGAACGTCCACGATTGAAAATCGTGTATTGAAACATATGGGAGGCCTTCCGAAAAAGTTAGTAGTATAAACAAAAGAGGAACAAAGGGAGGTTGACAATTGCAGGTATTTACACACTTGGGTGAGTTTGTCGGTGTGAAGTGTGTTTTGGGGGTGTTTCAGGTAGGTGTGTATTTGCGAGTTTTTAGGTGTTCATTGTGTTTTTGGGTGTTGTCCGGTATTTAGTGTTTTTCCAGGGTTTTCCGGTATTTAGTGTTTTTTGGGGTGTGTTCCGGTATTTAGTGTTTTTTGGTGTTTTCCGGTATTTAGTGGTTTTCCGGTGTTTTCCGGTATTTAGTGATTTTCCGGTGTTTTCCGGTATTTAGTGTGTTTTCCGGTATTTAGTGTGTTTTCCGGTAGTTTTCCGGTAGTTTTCCGGTGTTTTTCGGTAGTTTTCCGGTATTTTCCGGTAGTTTTCCGGTATTTTCCGGTGTTTTCCGGTGTTTTCC
This sequence comes from Hippasteria phrygiana, assembly GCA_037893225.1. Taxonomy (NCBI): domain Eukaryota; kingdom Metazoa; phylum Echinodermata; class Asteroidea; order Valvatida; family Goniasteridae; genus Hippasteria; species Hippasteria phrygiana. The sequence goes on along the minus strand of JAZGUH010000647.1, from coordinate 49,864 downwards.
GGTATATAGTATCACCGGTTAATTTGGTTTATTCCCATGCGATGCCTGTGAAAATAGACATGCTCGTCGTTGCTCGGCGGAGTACAGACTCTGTATTATTATCGCGGTACGTGGGAAGTGGTTTTTACAATGATCTCAACTTTTTTATTCATAGTTAATTTTTGACCAAAACATCCCCTGAATAAAGTATGATATTTTCCACGTAAAGTTCAAGTTGATTAAAGACGATTAGGCCTGCAGGATGATTTCTTAACACCCTGTCCCCCCTGGGTGGAAGGCGACAAAATTCACTGAGACAAGTCTACTGATTGACGATTGGGGGCGCCATTCACTTTACACGGTGCGTCGTTTTATTTTGTTTACCGGACTGTCCTTATTTTAATCCCGCAAAGGTTTTTACGATTTCGCAGTGGAAATATCGTCCTTCGGCGTCATTTTACGTTTGCAGCTGTAGAATGGGAACCAGACAATGGAACTTCCATGGACAGACCACCTTTAAAGATTTATGTTAAAATATAGACGGTACTTTTTAGCAGACACGGTGAGGCAAAATTTACATGTTTTGGAAAACTTGAATATTTATTTAAAATCATTAAAAGTCCCGACACATTTTATAATCGTCATTTTTATACAACTCAGCAGGAAGTCCTTAATGCCTGATGAACTGGATGAAAAATCGCCACACGAAGGAGTTTTGGCAATGCAAAAAAGAGAGAAATTTCCGATGCCGCGATAATAGAGTTGCCGCGATATTACTATAAGTACTACTGGTACTAGTCCGACGGGCAGTCCGACTATACATGCCAAATATAGTGTCCGTGTCTTTTGCGCGTAATCAGCGGCCAGTATTTGACCAATCAGAGAGCCGTATGCTAATGAGCGGACAGTATTTGGCACCGGACACTTTTTGGCATGATGACACCCGTATAGTTAGGGCATTTTAGAAAATTTTCTAACCATCTGTGAAAAAATTGCTTACCAATAGCTTTCTTCACCAATGTGTTCCTATAGGTGTCTACTAACACCTCTCAATTTATTCCAACCCAAATCAACTGGGAAAATTCTGGGGAGCCAATCAAAGTTGGGGGGCCTGGGCGAAAAATTTGAAAAATGAAAATTTGCCAATACTAGCTTGTGGAATGTCTAACTAGGGGTTTTGGGGGTGCTGAATCGATTCCAACCATTAGTTTTGAGTAAAAACGACTCCCTGGCCATAAAAAAATATATTAAAATATAAAATCTATTTTATTAAAATATTACAAACAGAAACGTATCTCAATTGAAACCTCGGTTAGTCAGTTAGTTAGTTCACCCTGCTCATCCAACTCCCCGGCATCTCCCTCACTCCTCTCGTCATCTGGCTGGTTGATGTTCTGGCAAGAGTTACCATGACAGTTGCCGCAAGCAGAAATACACTTGACTCCTTGTTTTTTACAGCAGCACCTGAATGTGCTACAGTCCCCCTCACAGTTGTAGCTGACAAACTTCAGAAGATAGTCCGGTGCAATGGGGTCTGTTGAAGGGACCGGTGCATAACCTTGCTCACCGAGCTTCCATCCGTAGTCCAGGACATCCAATGATGGACTTTGCAGCACCAGCCAATCTCTAGTCTGGAGATAAGCCCGGTGAGAGTGCTGTGCTGCAGCTCCTGTTGTCGGGGGCAGTTTCTCAGGTTTGATGCTCCCAGCAGCGGCCCGCTTGCTGAAGATGTCAAATCTCAAGTCCCCAAGTCTTTGGGTGGTGTAGCGCGGAACATGAGCTTGAATAGTTCACAGCCGGCTTTGATGATGTCATCTTTCTCGGCTCGGATGTCCAGAAACACGTCCATGGCACCTCTCCGCTCAGTCTTGCAGAGCTTGGTTAGCAAAGTTGATTTGCGCAACCTAGAAATCGCGGACACTGTATCGCAGCCGGAGAAGCTGTGCAAGAAGATCAGATACTTCCAGTATATCTCTGAAAGGGCCTCCCGGATCTTTCCGACATCGTAAGATGTTTCTTTGGCTGTTGTGAGGAAGATTGGGTGGTCGTTTGCAGCATGATGAATCAGCATAACCATGACGTCGGTGTCCTCAGCCCTCACCTCAACAGGGGACTCTCTTGCCTCATCTAGAGCTGCCCGGACGATAGAGGTGTCCGCATCATCGGGGCATTGCTGTACACTTATCCCATTTCTACCGAATGTCTCAGCAAGTAGCAGAATGAGCTGGGCCTTGATGCTCTTGTTGTCGAGGAACTTTTCTCTTCGAACGATGCTTTTGATGTCTGGGCGAATCAGAATGTCGCAGCATGCATTCTTTGTTCGTCTCAGGTGATCATGGTCCTTGGTGGAGCTGCCGTATCCGTCAAAGACCACAGTGATCCGGAGGCACTGGCTCCCCATGGACTTCACAAACCGGAGGTAGCTCTCGGGAGGTTAGCCTCCCACCTGACATAGCGCAGGAGCCACCCACCATCAATCACAAGGCTCATGCAGGGGGGTTCCACAACGGGTTCCACAAATGCCTTCAGGACCCTTGCTAGGGCAGCCTTGTCTGGCTGAAGCAACTTCTGGTCTTTGTCAAATATAGCCCTAGAATGACGCTATGATATAGCGTCATAGCGCCCAAGTATGCAAAACAGTCCTATGCTAGAAACCGAAGATCAAAAATCACACTTTACCTGCATAAATATTCTTGGCATCATTTTATTCAAACAGGTCAACAGCCTATCTCTCTGTACGGATAGAAATATTCCTCCAAGAATGTCAAGAACAGGAGATATTTGCGGCGCAAAATCGTCTCCACGCGACGCTGACTTCACAAACCGAGGAGTAATACCCACATTTAGAACGTTCATCAACAGAGGGCGCAATTTACAGTCGCCGCGTGCACATTAGACATGGGTTATTTATTATGTCTGTGGCGTGCACGGCCGAAATTGCGCCCTCTGTTGATGAACGTTCTAAATGTGGGTATTACTCCTCGTGTTTGTGAAGTCAGCGTCGCGTGGAGACGATTTTGCGCCGCAAATATCTCCTGTTCTTGACATTCTTGGAGGAATATTTCTATCCGTACAGAGAGATGGGCTGTTGACCTGTTTGAATAAAATGATGCCAAGAATATTTATGCAGGTAAAGTGTGATTTTTGATCTTCGGTTTCTAGCATAGGACTGTTTTGCATACTTGGGCGCTAGGACGCTATATCATAGCGTCCTTCTAGGGCTATGTCAAATAGAGACATCGGTGTTGGCGTCAACTCAAATCGCAGGGCTTGTTTGGTCTTGAATTCGCGCTTACTGATGATGATGGTGCGGTTGAAGAGCTTGAGTGAGTCAATAACCAACTTCTTGTCATTGACTTTGGGTCCACTTCTGAGTCTCTTTAACGATTTGACCTTGTGCTTAGTTTCCATTGTATTGAGAACAGTTTGTCCATCCATCTTGGCCTGTATGGCTCTGCCAACCTCCTCTGCCTGATCAGCGTTGATGACTGGGTCCTCGGGAGTGCTGCTGAACCCCGTGGAGAAGGATACCAGGGTCTTCCTGTCCCGTGTTGCATCGAAGGGGTTGACCTCCTCCAACCATCCAACAATGGCGTTGACAGCATCATCGTCTTTCTTCATCTGGGCTCTTTTGACGTCTGTGTGGACAGGTACCCCACACGTTTGTTCATGCCTCCTCCCAGCTCCTGGTGAATGAACGAGAAGTGGTTTAGCGTCTGAACCCAAGACTTATCAGCAGATTCGTTCCGGAAGCGTCCTCTGTTTAGACCGCCTGAGGACTTGACCTCACACACGAGTGTAGTTTCTATGAGTGTGGTTTCTATGATGTCGGTCCATGTGCCTGACCACTCATGGTCTGAGAACCTGACTGCATGGTTGCTGTACACGGTGGATTTGCTTAGAGTTTCATGGAACACCGGACTGTCCTGTCGCTGCTGCATCAGCTGCATCAGCCTGCTGCTGCGAAGGTGTTGAGCAGTGCAATGATGCAGCTGAGGTGACCTGTGTCATCAGGGCAACTTCTCCTGCTCTGGCGACAAGACAAGATGAGCTTCTCGCAACTATCCCAACAAGAAAGATAACCGTTGAAGAGAAAGCAGCAACTCTCAAAGCAGCAGAGGTAAAAATTCTGTCCTTTGTTCCGAAACAGAAAGTAGGATTGTCAGACTTTCGGTTTGTTCCGGTAGCAGATCTCCGCCAAGACCCTCCAGCCTTGCTCCCGGGGGACATGCTTGGGCGGCAGGATGGACTATCAAGATTCACAACCCCGCTTTCGAACATCCCAACTGGATTGGCTTCATGTAGTCAATACACCAACCCGAATGCAAGGAGAAGTCCCTCATTGAGTTTCTTCCATTGAGTTTCTTCCTACAGCACTATCTACACTATACTATTGGAGTGTTTACGCAGCAGTCAGTCTCCTGCTGTCATCACGTTCGACCTGCCAATATGGTTGAAAGCAACTCATATAGTCCTCCCGTTTGAGTTGCCCATCATCACAAGATTAGGCGGGTTTCACCTCCTGAAAAGCTTCCTGGGATCCATCGGGGCAATCTTGGCAGACTCAGGGCTGCAAGAGCTGATATCCGGGCAGTAGCACTGCATGCAGAACACGTCCTCTCAGGTGGTGCTTATGCCAAGACCCTGGTATCCTTCTCCACGGGGTTCAGCAGCACTCCCGAGGCAGAGCCATACAGGCCAAGATGGATGGACAAACTGTTCTCGATACAATGGAAACTAAGCACAAGGTCAAATCTTTAAAGAGACTCAGAAGTGGACCCAAAGTCAATGGTAATTAAGAAGTTGGTTATTGACTCACTCAAGCTCTTCAACCGCACCATCATCATCAGTGAGTGCGAAGTCAAGACCAAACAAGCCCTGCGATTTGAGTTGACGCCAACACCGATGTCTCTATTTGACAAAGACCAGAAGTTGCGAAAGCCAGACAAGGCTGCCCTAGCACGGGTCCTGAAGGCATTTGTGGAACCCGTTGAACAACCCACCTGCACGAGCCTTGTGATTGGTCGTGGGTGGCTCCTGCACAATGTCAGGTGGGAGGCTAACCTCACGTGGAAGGGCATCGCCGAGAGCTACCTCCGGTTTGTGAAGTCCATGGGGAGCCAGTGCCTCCGGATCACTGTGGTCTTTGACGGATACGGCAGCTCCACCAAGGACCATGATCACCTGAGACGAACAAAGAACGCATGCTGCGACATTCTGATTCGCCCAGACATCAAAAGCATCGTTCCAAGAGAAACGTTCCTCGACAACAAGAGCAACAAGGCCCAGCTCATTCTGCTACTTGCTGAGACATTCGGTAGAAATGGGATATGTGTACAGCAATGCCCCGATGATGCGGACACCTCTATCGTCCGGGCAGCTCTAGATGAGGCAAGAGAGTCCCCTGTTGAGGTGATGGCTCAGGACACCGACGTCATGGTTATGCTGATTTATCATGCTGCAGACGACCACGCGATCTTCCTCACAACAGCTAAAGAAACATCTTACGATGTCGGAAAGATCCGGGAGGCCCTTTCAGAGATATACTGAAAGTATCTGATCTTCTTGCACAGCTTCTCCAGCTGCGATACAGTGTCCGCGATTTCTGGGTTGCGCAAATCAACTTTGCTAACCAAGCTCTGCAAGACTGACAAAGCGGAGAGGGCCATGGACGTGTTTCTGGATATCCGAGCCGAGAAAGATGACATCATCAAAGCCGGCTGTGAACTATTCAAGCTCATGTTCCGCGCTACACCACCCAAAGACTTGGGGGACTTGAGATTTGACATCTTCAGCAAGCGGGCCGCTGCTGGGAGCATCAAACCTGAGAAACTGCCCCCGACAACAGGAGCTGCAGCACAGCACTCTCTCCGGGCTTATCTCCAGACTAGAGATTGGCTGGTGCTGCAAAGTCCATCATTGGATGTCCTGGACTACGGATGGAAGCTCGGTGAGCAAGGTTATGCACCGGTCCCTTCAACAGACCCCATTGCACCGGACTATCTTCTGAAGTTTGTCAGCTGCAACTGTGAGGGGGTCTGTAGCACATTCAGGTGCTGCTGTAAAAAGCAAGGAGTCAAGTGTATTTCTGCTTGCGGCAACTGTCATGGTAACTCTTGCCAGAACATCAACCAGCCAGATGACGAGAGGAGTGAGGGAGATGCCGGGGAGTTGGATGAGCTAACCGAGGTTTCAATTGAGATACGTTTCTGTTTGTAATATTTTAATAAAACAATTATGGCCAGGGAGTTGTTTTTACTCAAAACTAATGGTTGGAATCGATTCAGCACCCCCCAAAACCCCTAGTTAGACATCCCACAAGCTAGTATTGGCAAATTTTCATTTTTCAATTTTTTCGCCCAGGCCCTCCGGGTACCCCAACTTTGATTGGCTCCCCAGAATTTTCCCAGTTGATTTGGGTTGGAATAAATTGAGAGGTGTTAGTAGACACCTATAGGAACACATTGGTGAAGAAAGCTATTGGTAAGCAATTTTTTCACAGATGGTTAGAACATTTTCTAAAATGCCCTAACAAAAGAGAACGAAGAAGACAGTTTATGTTTTGGAACTTACCTCAATATTTTGTGATGATAGTATGATACAGGTAGGAAAAGTCATTCTGTGTGCTTGGAATCATCTAAATAGTTCGCTTACGATATCATGTTGAATATGAGCGAGCTTAATTTTGTGGAAAGAGGGTAGGATTTGATTTATGAGGGAAATTATGGGGTAAAAACGGCAATGTCTCTGACTGCAAAAAAGGTAGGACTAACGTTAGGAGAGTCACATTTTCTTTGAAAGTGCGTTTCCAAATTACAACAAACATGAGTTAATCTGAAGAAAAAAAAAGACTGCTTAAGCCTGCGAAAGTCAATTTGGTACTGTAAAGTCATGTGTAAATGTCAGTTTTGAATGGAACTCGTAAAAAAAAGAGCTGTCCTAAAGGTTAATGTCAATAATGATTACCCTTTCTTTTTTCTTCATACTAATTTTGGAAATCATTTAATCTGCTTTATTTCAGGACATAGGCCTATACTCGCAATATGGATTTTTGTCCTCTTTTCTATGCAGCATCCATCATCATCAGTCTTGTTGAAGCCACATGTATCTGCAAGACTGAAGTACGTAAAACATATTACATGAAGCCATGAGCAACATTTAAGAAAATAAAAACATGTTCAGTAGGCCTATCTTGCTTTTTTTTGTTTTGCTTTTTAAAAAAAAAATTATAAAGGAGCCATGTATTTTTTTCAGTGGTTTTGGTGAGCAATTTGTATTCGAAAAATATATGTTGTCTGCTCTCATTAGCATGCTTCCCAATAAATGCAGTGGACTATGGCTGGTTTGACTGAGTTCAAAATCAATTTGTTTTAAAGAGCATAAAAATGTAGCCGTTCAACCTTGAATATAGACGACGGCCATAGCTGCAGTTTGAACAATTTCACCTGGCCGGTTGACATGTATAGGCGCATTCCTGTTCATACTCAATCCATTCACATTTCAACTGTATTGTTCTTGAATGGGAGTGTAATGAATAGGTGGAGCTTTTTCAAATAAATCTTTCATTCACATGAAAAGGGGGGCTCCAAGTGCGATGAATAGTACCACTATATTCAGTGTGGTGCCAGTGTGGTGCGTTTAGGCTTTGCTGCACAGTCCCGTTCTTGGCATACCAGAACCCCATTAATAACAGCTGGAAGCAAGGGGTTAAGGGGCAAAAATATTCCCTTTTAAAGAAAGTGGTTGGGGATGAAATATACCTTTTTTTCTGCTCACACCTCTTAAATGCATAAAATGATCCCCTCGGCGGTATTACGGAATCATTGCCAGGCTGCAAATAATTTGACTTTTGACAAGTGATTAGGACAAAATCATACTGTGCTTAAATGTAGTGTACATGATTGGTCATTGTTGCAATTTTCAGAAATGGGCGGATTTTAAGGTTAGTATTTTATAGGAAATATCGTTCCACTGACCTGTTCAAAGTTTTGCGTTGTTGGATGGTGGAAAAAACCGAGAGAAAAACAGCGCTCGTTTTCAACCGTCGGGCGGAAGATAGCATTTAGTCAAGGCGCGCGTGCCTACCTGGACCTTTGACGCGCCCCGAATGCCAGCTTGTCCGGGGCGTGCCACTCGTCTGGGTAGCCACGCGCACCTTGACTAAAGGCTACAGGGCAGTTTTCCAACGATTTCCAGCTGGAAATCGTTGGGAAAACTATATAAATTTCCACTTTTCTTGACAACGACAAAGCACCTGGTGCCATCATTTCACAGGATGATTGAGACTACTATTAACTTACAGTCTAGTAAGGTATTTTGTAATAATTCAGTAAAAATAAAATTGGAGGATTACCAATCATGTACACTACCTTTAAAAGCTTAACCCTAACACCCTAGGCATTTTAACTAGGAAGCTTTTAACCTGTCAAAATCCAACACTGTGCAGTAAACCTGGCACATTCTTTGCACTTTGCACTTCGCCCTGCAGTCCTGAACCCATCAAAACTTGACAAAACCTGCTGTTGGAGTTTGCAAGGCTTGTGGTATTGGCCTTCTTTCCAATTGCCTGGGACATTTGAAAATTAGGCTTGAGTTACATGCCTACCTAGTAGTACATCTTGCAATTCTGATTTCACTGCTGGTGTTTTTCAGGAACTGAAGGCGCTCCAATGTGATAAGAATGGCGAAGGAACTCGAGAGCAAATCTGCGACAAGTCAATTCAAAGTTATTGCAGCATTGGAGCTCATTTTGTGGATCCTGAACTTAAGGGAATGTGTGACTCATTCAGTGAGTCAACCTTTAAGTGAGTTCATTTATTTGATTTTATGTATTTTTCATTTTATTGCATTCAACATTACAAGTGCCATAAATAGTAAAATGGTAAACTAAATAGAAACATAGCCTAACTGCCTAATAAAAAGTATTGGGTCATTAAAACAGTAAAAACTAAATCAGATGAAACGGGCACACCCTAGAGCTGACTCTTCAATCCCAGGTAGCAGACCCGCATTAGACCCCAAATTTTTTTGCCCTCCGTGACCGACCCTAAATGCCACAAAAGTTGGGTGTTTGGGGTTTGTTTTTGTGTGTGTGTGTTTTTATTTTATTTTATTTTTTTAATATTTTTTTTAAAGAAGTTTTTAAAATTTCACCTTTTCCCGCACAAAATTAACAAGTTTTATTAACCCTCCTACTATTATAACTATCACAACATATCAAAAAACCAAATCCTCTCCTCTCCCACAGCTTGTGTGTCTCAACCTGTCTGGCACCTGGAGAGGGAGGGATAAAATCATTCATAAGATGGATCACCCTAGTGAATTTTTTTTTCTAAATATTCTCTCGGGACATAACCGAGTGTACAGTATTTATACAATACGTCGGTGAAAGGCAAAACCCAATATTGAATTTACATCATCCCGACGCAGATTCCATTTTATGGATGGTTTGGCTGCGGTACCTGCAGCTATATCAGATTCGAACAAGCCAACCTCTTCAGGCAAGCTCGGTGGTCGAGTGGTAAGACATCTGCACTAGAAAGCAGCTGGTCGTGGGTTCGAGTCCCACCCGAGTGATTTTTTTCCAAATAATCTCTCGGGACAACACTGAGTATACAGTGTTTATAAAATACGTCAGTAAAGGGCAAAACCCAATATTGAATTATAAAATCATTGTCTTTAAATACAGCTTCGACGGCACAATCATGCATTTCGCCATCTCACTTTTAAATAAGCTTACTTTTTCCTCCCGACTTCCAAGTTGCATGACATCTAGTAATGTTTTCATGGATGGTAAAACAAAAACCAAACAAACACGGACCGACGCGACCCTCCCTCCCTCCCAATTATTACCATTTCAGGTCAACACAAGTTTTAAAACAATTTTTGGCTTCCGTAGTTTGCCTAACTGAGGATTTGAAACTAATAAATGCTGGCTAAAAATGGCAATATTGTGATTGTCTTGACAAATGGAATTGTATAGTTTGTGCGAGGGAATAGTTTCTGAAATAGCAGGCCTGGAAATCCACGGATGCCACACAGGCCATGGGCTCATGATTTCCCTAGGCTTGGCCAAGTTGGCAACCTTGTTCTCATAGTGATCCAGCAGTATGCTGCCACTAGCCAGTCTCTCCCCCTGGTACGGGATCATCTGCATGTCTAAGAATCTTGGATATTATTATAATGTGCACAATGACATACATGTAGTTAAATCCTAAATGACCCGTGACCTAACGTGCGTGTATGAACGTGCAAAGGGGTTGCACAACGCGCATGTGATAAATTCAATCAGAATGGGCGTTTGCGTAACATCGCGTGACATCACGTTAGCAATTTTATCCTGAATAACCTTTGACCTTCGAAATACCGAACTGGCTTATTACCTGCATTGGGGAGATGGGGAGTGTTACAAAAAATTGGAAAATAACAAATGTGGATGATTCTTAATTTTGGGGGGTTTGTTTTTTGGTCATGTACTGTACTTTTTTCTCTCACGGAAACCTGCGGATATTTCAAATTTTCTGTGTGTTATCCCTAACCCTCCAGGGTATTTTGGCTAGAAACCCTGCCAGATGCATCAGATTGCATACTTTGTCACATTGACTTGTGTGCAGAGTGCAGCAAGGTCAAGCTGTCACCACAGATGCACTGTGCTGCGTCTGGCAGGGTTAGGGTTATTGTGATAACCAATTAGAATGAGATGAGGTATTTTCGGATCCAGGATCTACTAATGAGAATGAAGTTGCTAAGTTGGTACCCCCTTAAGTTTTCTAAGCATCTTTTTTAAAGAGAAATGGCATTCCCCCTTGTCAACAGTAAACAAACATTTTATGCCACGCCCCTTTGAAACAAGCACTGAGTTTTGTACACAGCGTTTGACATCGGGGGCATTGCAAGCAAGTTACTGCTGATGACATCATAGACCGTTTTTGAATATTCGAATACAAAAATATTTGAATACTAAATTATTCGAAAATGAACAGCCCTACCCTGTTCTAACTTTTATCATGAACAACTTAACCCCTTTCGATGAGTTCTTAATACACATCTTGCCTCGTTGGTCCCATTTTGTCCTCTATTGCAGCTCCTATTGTAAAGTTTGCACACCGGGTAAAACCTTTCAGCCGTTTGAAACCAGATGTACCACCTGCCGTAATGTCACTCAGTGCCGGCCAAATGAAGAGGTAACTGTAGATCTAAAGCCCTGGAGTTGCTAAGCACATTGCTGAGCATAAGCAGTCTTTTACAGGATTACAGGATTACCAACCAGATTTCCATTTGCTGAATATTACCCGTGACTGGTATATTGTTGGCTGCTTAGCTTTAAAAAAATCACACGGATTTTGGCTGGTAATGTGTTGTACTATAAAGCAGGACTTTTGTGCTAAGCAAATTTTCGTGCTGAATAGTTCACGAATTGGCTCTTGGTTGCCTTTTTAGCTGAAAAAAAACAACAGACATTTGCCAGCTAGGGCCAAAATGTATTGCCCTGTGATTTTAAAAGAGTTTCTCCCCTGATTATTTTGCGCCTGTACTGTGATTATTTTAGCTGTGTTCCCCCTGTTACTGTTAGACATTGTATGCTTCTTTCGTCTATGATTTTGACTGGATGTTGTTGCTTTTGATTATTGCGTTTACCGTTATTTTGTCTAAGGTATGGTTTGGGTCACCAGTTTATTTTGTTTTCCATCCTTTTCCTAATAAAATAGTTTGTATCTTGTTTGACCCTGCTAGTGTATTGCCAACAGAATTTCTTTGTGGTTGGATTTTGTTGGATTCGGCAGGGTTAGGGTACTGTCTATCAATCTCTTAATTTGCTCTTTAATTTTACATGTGATAGGTTCATGAAGATGGCAGTGGACGTACAGACACCGACACCGTATGTCAGTGTAGAGAATGGCCTATTCCTCGTCATAGTAAGAACACATTTTTTCCAATTTGTGAAATTTTATTTGTTTTCACTGTAACAGCATGTTGAAAAGAGATTTTTATATTGTTTTATTTTAGAGAGACGCATATCTTTCAGAAATGATTGATTGTTGTCTGTAAAGGTGGTCTTTGAAGCACTGTCATGGCAAATTTGAGTGCCCACATTTTCATTGCAACAAGCAGATTATCTGAAAATTAAAACCTTACAGTAACTGTTTCACAAAAATGTTGGTAGTCGACTGGAAGTGTGTAGTGTTTTAGCCTCAGTCAAATTAGGCCACCCTGAATTGTTTACTTTGAATGTTGGAAAGAAAAAGAAAGAAAACTGAATTGTTTACCAAAAAAATGTAATTCCTTTTACGAAAACAGAACAGTGGTCAAAGTTACTAGATACAGCGTAAGCTAGTCTAAGTCAGGCTTGGGTGATTTCCATCATTTTTTAAAGTCGGCATCCTAGCGGGAATCACAATTCCTCTAAGAATTGACTCTATACATACATGTACATGTATATCATATTAATAAGCCACTTCGGAGTTCCAACTGTGCATGCGCACTCACAATTTAGTTTTGAGAGATAAACAGTTCGCCTCAGGCATGCAATATCATAGCGGCTTACCAACGAAATCAAAGAAAAGGTTTTGTGCAAAAGTGTTACGGCATTTATGTTTAAGATGTTTTGTATGCTCCAAAGTTCTTTTTGATTAGATGAAAAATTGCAGAATGCAGATTTGGTTTATACAAAATCCCTCATAGACTTGTGTGGAATTATCTGCCTTTGTTTATCTCCCGAAACCACAGAGTGGAAACTGATGTGCGCATGTGCAGCTGAATTTCCAAAAAGGCTCATGTCAAAATGAGCAGAGGCAGGCAAACAGTTATAATGTTCATATTGCTGTATCTAATGATGATTGTTTTGTTTTGTGCATTGTAGTTTGTGAGATGTACAACTGTACCGACTTGAGTTGTCCTACATGTAGCTGTCCTGAACAGGTTACACCTCCTTCCAACTCAACAGGTGTGATTTTTTTTAAACCCTTGTTTGTCTTTTTTAAGTACCATCTTAAAAAAGTCTAACTGCACAACTACAAAATACAGAAAAAACCAAAAAACTTTTGCTTTGGCACCCCGGATCTGCAATGATATCAGTGACACATCAAACTCAAAATGTGAACAAGAAGTCGGCTACTTCAAGCTTGGCAGACATAATCAAAATGTTTTCTTTTTTTTTGGCTATTTTATTTGTCCAGAAGTCACAGAGAAACAACCTTGCCCTAAACCAGTAGGAGAGTCTCAAGAATGGTTTCTTGGTGAGTTCGCAGTCTCCTTTCTTCATTTCCTTTCAGTTTTGCTTTACATTAGGGTGGAATTTTTTTGTACTGAAATCACCCAATACAAGGCTAAAAGCCACTCTAGGTAAATGGTTATGATCGGAGATGGTAGGGTTGGTGACATTTACGGTTTTCCTGGTCCCAGATCTAAAATAGAAATTATCCCAATTTTTTTAGATCGATAGACCGAAGCAGGGTATAAACTTCCACCGTCGGAGAGACTAACTCACCTCCCCCTTCATCAATGCTTCTGTTGAAAGTTTTGGTGTATAGAAGAGCAAAGAAAATTGAGTAGGAGTTTAACCTGGGATTTCCGGAACACCAAATTGGCGCTCCACCAACTGAGCTATTTTGCCTGTCTTGACATTTCCCAATTTGCTATTGTCTTTATTCATTGTCTTTATTGTCAGTGGTCATAAAGCCATAATTATAGCATAGTTGATTTGCTGTTTTGACAGATTCCTTGTATTTTTTTATATATTTTATTTCTGACAGGTAGCAAATTATTTTGGATCGGCATTGTCATTGGTGGTGTAATTGTTGCAGTTTCTTTCCTTTGTGTGTATGCTTGTGTACGTTGGCCGTGTAAGAAAGCATTTTTCAATTTTCTTTTAAACTCTCTCGATATCATTCTGATAATTAGGTCATGTTCACGTTTTGTATTGCCTATATCACAGCACTTTTGTTTGTAGTTAAATCATTCTGAACTTTCTCATGGGGAAAAGACATTAAAAGCTGCTTGGATACTTAAGGAGAACTGAGCACTAAATAAATGCTTTTATAACACCTCAAGCATAGATCTTGTCTCTTGATTGGCTCAGAACGTGTCACATGGTATGTCGCTTTTTGAACTGTATCACTATTCACTCTCAAAAAGACTATCCCATGGCTAGCAAAGTACTATCCCATGGCTGGCAAAGTACTGTCCCATGACCACCGAAGTACTATCCCATGACTAATAAAGTACTATCCCATGGCTACCGAAGTACTATCCTCTGGATACCGAAGTACTATCCCCTGGCTACTGAAGTACTATCCCCTGGCTACTGAAGTACTATCCCATGGCTACCGAAGTACTATCCAATGGCTACTGAAGTACTATCCCGGTAAAGACCTAATTTATTTTTCAAATCTATGAATGAGGTGTTATAAAACAAATACAGACTGTTTTTAGTCATGACACAGTAAAACTAGCCTCCCTTGGTGATTCCCGTAGCGTTCTATTTTCCCTGAGCTGCCCCTGACTCTTAATTGTTTCAGTAAACCATAAGAAGACCCATCTGTTGTCTCTGACCGTCAAAATCCACCTGCTTTCCAGAGTTGCTCATGGATTCCTCACCATTGCAGGAACATAGCACTATACCTCTGCTTGGATCTCTTAAACATCTCGTTAAAACGTAGCTGGACACATATATTTCCAATACTGCCAAAAGAGCCTCTCAGCACCTTGGATACTTGTATCCAAACTTTCAGGCACTCTACTCACCTGGCTGTCTCATCACATCCTTTTACTATTGTCGTTCCAAAGCTAGTACTGTGAGATACTCTTCAAGTTTTTTCCCTCGTACTGCCTCTCTTTGGAACTCCTTACCAATAACCTGCTTCCCTTCCACATATAATCTTTCACAATTCAAACGAATTGATTTCTGTCGTTTATTGTAGCCCACACCTTGAGTGGCCTTTTAGCCTTGTGTTGGGCGATAGCCATTAAAAAAACAAAGCTCAGGAAAATATAAAGTTCCAGGAATCACTTTGGAAGGCTAGTTTTACTGTGTCACTCGTAAACAGGCCATAATTGCATATTATTCATACACTGTCATTCTCATTAGGGCTGCTCATTTTCGAATAATTTAGTATTTGATTATTCAAAACTGGGTTTCACTGAATATTTGAATATTTGATACTCGGCGATCAAGTTTGTCACGTGTCAGCTGCAACTGCATGCTGCGCCGGTAAAAAGTTGCACCGGCAAAAAGGGAATTTGAATATTCAGTTAACGATCAAATATTTGTGATATTCGGGACGGCCCTAATTCACATCAGAAATGGCTTGTCTAAACGCTCTGGTCATGTTGGCTTGGAACCTGCTTAAATCCACCCAAATCCGTTTTTGGTCTGGATCGGTTTACTTTTTGTGAGGTTGCGAGGCCTCGATCTTTGTGGTCAGTCCTAGACTGGCTACAAACCTCTACTTAGTATAAAAATAGATTTTAGGGAAGCTAGTTCCTATTTACACATTTGCTGTTAAAATAACTGCGGAGGGTTTTTAAGCTGCTCGTGTGTTTATTGTAGTGTCGCCTGTCATGTTCGTTGGCTTCATTTTTTGCTTATGCTCTAGCTAAAGACTCTTGCTTGCTGTCAGCATTTTCCGCCAACCATATTCCCGCCTTTCATCTCTGCTTTGTGTTGGCACCTGCTGTCATTTGCTTCGGAATACCTAGGTATGTGAAGTAGGATGCGTTTCTCTCACGCCAACGTTGTGTAATGTTTGCAAATGGTCATGGGTTACGAAAGAGCTGAGCACATGGAGCTAATGATATTACGTTGGGACGGAAAATGCCTTCTTTATACATTTACTTTGGCAAAATGATGCCGGATAATCTGGCTCTACACATTGTAAAACAAAAGGTAGTCCACCTCATTTGTACTCTAGAGGTGATGTCCATGTAAACAAAAAATCTGAATAGCTCATTGGCTATGTTCGATTTTACCATTATCACTCCGAAAAACAATGTTGATCAACCTCATCCCCAGGGTCTTCTTCCGTCATTGACCTCAATATTAGAGAGACGCTTGTGCTAGTTTATAATTTTAATCTTGAGTTAACCTCTTAAATATGGACGACGACCATAGCTGTGGCTTGACAAAAAGACCACCTGGTCGGTCGACATCTATATGCGCATGCCTGCACATACTCAGTCCATTCATGTTTTAACTACATTGTTCTTGAATGGGAGTTTCATGAATAGATTGAGCTTTTTCAAACAAAGCTTTCATTCACACCAGGAAGGGGGGTGGGGTGGGTGGCTCCGAGTGTGATGAATAGCCTCGGGACCACTCTATTCAGTCTGGTGCCTATTGTTTGCATTTACGCTTGGCCTCACAGCCTGTTCTTGGCAAACTTTCCCCCTCCCGAAAATAAAAAAAAAAGACGGATGGCGAAGTCGTATTTCTGCTAATTTAATGCACATTTAACAACATGGGCATCTGGGGTATCAATGGTGGTGGGGTGGGCAAATGTCCCCCCCCCCCTTTTATTTTTCCACGGCCGGTGATTTCTCCCTTTGCTGCTTTCTGGTGAGTGCTTCCCCCCCCCTAGAAAAAATCCTGGCGACGCCCATGGCACCAGCCATGTTAAAATGTTACCACAAAAGTTGAGACCAATTTCTTGTATCTGTTTTAGTTGGTGATGGACCACCCCCAAGGCTGCCGGGTAAGAACAGTGACAGTATTAAATAGTAAAGCTAATTCTGCCGTATGTCAAAAATACAACCCAAAGAATAAAATCGTCAAAGAAACTACGCAGCAAACAGACTAGGGAATATTGAATGAATTTTCAAAGTGAACAAAGAAAACTGGCAGGATTGGGGTTTGAACCTACAATCTCCAGAATACTGCGCTCTACCAACTGAGCTATCTTCCCCTATGTTGGCGGTCTCCCAAATTGTCATTGTCTTTGTTGGGGGGGGATTACGGTACGGACGCTAGTAAAATGTCATGAACAAATAATGCCATGTAGC
This sequence comes from Hippasteria phrygiana, assembly GCA_037893225.1. Classification (NCBI taxonomy): domain Eukaryota; kingdom Metazoa; phylum Echinodermata; class Asteroidea; order Valvatida; family Goniasteridae; genus Hippasteria; species Hippasteria phrygiana. Next base: position 32,890 of record JAZGUH010000647.1, on the reverse strand, counting down.
CAGGGATCACGTCCCAACTTTACGATACAACCTGGGTAGCCCCCTCCTCCCCCACCAACAAAGACACTGCCAATTTGAGAGACAGCCAACATGGGGCAAGATAGCTCAGTTCATAGAGCACCGGTACGGTATTCCAGAGGTCACAGGTTCAAACCCATCTTCTGCCAGTTCTCTTTGAAAATTCAAACAAAAATTTGAAAAAATTACAAGAGATTGCAATTAAGAAAGATTGTGTTGCTACAGTGACTTTTTAAAACCTTTACTGTTTAAGTTTGAAGTGGCCATCAACACCACAAGATCTAGTTAGTTTTTCAACGGCATGCAGCCTTTAATGGTCTGTGCAAATGTTTCAAAAGACTTCCTTTATGCACTAGTAAATGTTCTAATTCAAACCATAAGATCGTCAAATTCTTTACACAAGCCACGTTTTAATCCTGAGTTGACCAAAGTATTATTTCTACCCGTATTGAAGCCAAAGTCTGGACCACGGTTGCAAATCTCAGCTGAGACTTCTATACAAAAATCAACATGCGACCTGATACACAGATATTGCACAGTGTAAATGACGCATACCTGTTTTTTGGTTTTTTTTAACTCGGCTTGAAGAAAACACGGCACAAATATTTGAATGAAAACTTGGTGGATTCAACATGAGTCAAAATTAAATTGATGATTCATGATCAATCCTCTTTGTGTTCCTTTTCAGATGCTAATGACCCTAGTGAATTAGAACAGCTAAATAGACCAAGCTGTAAGTACTTTCTGTTGCCTCACCATCATGATGAGTACTTCCGTTTGTGTATAGAAACCCAAGAAAATGGGAAAAATGCCAAAAGTCTTGAAACCTACATGAAATAAGCTACTTATATATCTACTGCAATCCGGGAAAATAGGTTTTGGGCCATATTCATGACATTGTATTCCAACAAAGTGTGGCGAGTGAATACTAAAAGATCTGCTTCTGCCACCCATCTTTAATGTGAGTTTGTTCTTGAACATTCTGATTCAAAATTGGCCAGATTCAAAGCGAATTGACCTCATGATGTCTCGGGTTATAAGGAAGGCAAACTCATTTTTCACTCTTCACGCTAGGTATAGATATACCTGAACTAAACATTGATCAGTAACGACTTTTAGATGTACTGCCTGGGTTGTTTATGAATCAGAATTTAGGCTCAATGTCTGTAAATTAAATACAACGGTTGTCTGGCTTGAAGCACCTGGCCAGCCATGAGTGGTGGGGTGGGGGAGGGGGGTGGGGCAAGGGGGGCACTTTGGAAAAAAAGAAAAAAAGATGGATGGCGAAGTCGTATTTCTGCTAATTTAATGCACATTTAACAACATGGGCGTCCGGGGTATCAATGGTGGTGGGGTGGGCAAATGTCCCCCCCCCCCCTTTTTGTTTTTCCACGGCCGGTGATTTCTCCCTTTGCTGCTTTCTGGTGAGTGCTCCCCCCCCCCCCCCCCCCCCCCCCTCTAGAAAAAATCCTGGCGACGCCCATGGCACCAGCCATGTTAAAATGTTACCACAAAAGTTGAGACCACTTTCTTGTATCTGTTTTAGTTGGTGATGCAGAACACGGACCACCCTTAAGGCCGCCGGGTAAGAACAGTGACAGTATTAAATAATAAAGCTAATTCTGCCGTATGTCAAAAATACAACCCAAAGAATAAAATCGTCAAAGAAACTACGCAGCAAACAGAATAGGGAATATTGAATGAATTTTCAAAGTGAACAAAGAAAACTGGCAGGATTGGGGTTTGAACCTACAATCTCCAGAATACTGCGCTCTACCAACTGAGCTATCTTCCCCTATGTTGGCGGTCTCCCAAATTGTCATTGTCTTTGTCTGGGGGGGGGGGGGATTACGGTACGGACGCTAGTCAAAAGTCATGAACAAATAATGCCATGTAGCCAGGGATCACGTCCCAACTTTACGATACAACCTGGGTAGCCCCCCTCCTCCCCCACCAACAAAGACACTGCCAATTTGGGAGACAGCCAACATGGGGCAATATAGCTCAGTTCATAGAGCACCGGTACGGTATTCCAGAGGTCACAGGTTCAAACCCATCTTCTGCCAGTTCTCTTTGAAAATTCAAACAAATATTTGAAACAATTACAAGAGATTGCAATTAAGAAAGATTGTGTTGCTACAGTGACCTTTTCAAACCTTTACTGTTCAAGTTTGAAGTGGCCATCAACACCACAAGATCTAGTTAGTTTTTCAACAGCATGCAGCCTATAATGGTCTGTGCAAATGTTTCAAAAGACTTCCATTATGCACTAGTAAATATTCTAATTCAAACCATAAGATCGTCAAATTCTTTACACAAGCCACGTTTTAATCCTGAGTTGACCAAGGTATTATTTCTACCCGTATTGAAGCCAAAGTCTGGACCACGGTTGCAAATCTCAGCTGAGACAGAAAATATAATAATCAACATGCGACCTGATACGCAGATATTGCACAGTGTAAATGACGAATACCTGTTTTTTGGTGTTTTTTTAACTCGGCTTGAAGAAAACACGGCACCAATTTTTGAATGAAAACTTGGTGGATTCAACATGAGTCAAAATTAAATTGATGATTCATGATCAATCCTCTTTGTGTTCCTTTTCAGATGCTAATGACCCTAGTGAATTAGAACAGCTAAATAGACCAAGCTGTAAGTACTTTCTGTTGCCTCACCATCATGATGAGTACTTCCGTTTGTGTATAGAAACCCAAGAAAATGGGAAAAATGCCAAAAGTCTTGAAACCTACATGAAATAAGCTACTTATATATCTACTGCAATCCGGGAAAATAGGTTTTGGGCCATATTCATGACATTGTATTCCAACAAAGTGTGGCGAGTGAATACTAAAAGATCTGCTTCTGCCACCCATCTTTAATGTGAGTTTGTTCTTGAACATTCTGATTCAAAATTGGCCAGATTCAAAGCGAATTGACCTCATGATGTCTCGGGTTATAAGGAAGGCAAACTCATTTTTCACTCTTCATGCTAGGTATAGATATACCTGAACTAAACATTGATCAGTAACGACTTTTAGATGTACTGCCTGGGTTGTTTATGAATCAGAATTTAGGCTCAATGTCTGTAAATTAAATACAACGGTTGTCTGGCTTGAAGCACCTGGCCAGCCATGAGTGGTGGGGTGGGGGAGGGGGGTGGGGCAAGGGGGGCACTTTCCCCCTCCCGGAAAAAAAAAAAAAAGATGGATGGCGAAGTCGTATTTCTGCTAATTTAATGCACATTTAACAACATGGGCGTCCGGGGTATCAATGGTGGTGGGGTGGGCAAATGTCCCCCCCCCCCCCTTTTTGTTTTTCCACGGCCGGTGATTTCTCCCTTTGCTGCTTTCTGGTGAGTGCTTCCCCCCCCCCCCCCCCCCCCCCCCCCCCCCCTCTAGAAAAAATCCTGGCGACGCCCATGGCACCAGCCATGTTAAAATGTTACCACAAATGTTGAGACCACTTTCTTGTATCTGTTTTAGTTGGTGATGCAGAACACGGACCACCCTTAAGGCCGCCGGGTAAGAACAGTGACAGTATTAAATAATAAAGCTAATTCTGCCGTATGTCAAAAATACAACCCAAAGAATAAAATCGTCAAAGAAACTACGCAGCAAACAGAATAGGGAATATTGAATGAATTTTCAAAGTGAACAAAGAAAACTGGCAGGATTGGGGTTTGAACCTACAATCTCCAGAATACTGCGCTCTACCAACTGAGCTATCTTCCCCTATGTTGGCGGTCTCCCAAATTGTCATTGTCTTTGTCTGGGGGGGGGGGGGGATTACGGTACGGACGCTAGTCAAAAGTCATGAACAAATAATGCCATGTAGCCAGGGATCACGTCCCAACTTTACGATACAACCTGGGTAGCCCCCCTCCTCCCCCACCAACAAAGACACTGCCAATTTGGGAGACAGCCAACATGGGGCAATATAGCTCAGTTCATAGAGCACCGGTACGGTATTCCAGAGGTCACAGGTTCAAACCCATCTTCTGCCAGTTCTCTTTGAAAATTCAAACAAATATTTGAAACAATTACAAGAGATTGCAATTAAGAAAGATTGTGTTGCTACAGTGACCTTTTCAAACCTTTACTGTTCAAGTTTGAAGTGGCCATCAACACCACAAGATCTAGTTAGTTTTTCAACAGCATGCAGCCTTTAATGGTCTGTGCAAATGTTTCAAAAGACTTCCTTTATGCACTAGTAAATGTTCTAATTCAAACCATAAGATCGTCAAATTCTTTACACAAGCCACGTTTTAATCCTGAGTTGACCAAGGTATTATTTCTACCTGTATTGAAGCCAAAGTCTGGACCACGGTTGCAAATCTCAGCTGAGACAGAAAATATAATAATCAACATGCGACCTGATACGCAGATATTGCACAGTGTAAATGACGCATACCTGTTTTTTGGTGTTTTTTTAACTCGGCTTGAAGAAAACACGGCACCAATTTTTGAATGAAAACTTGGTGGATTCAACATGAGTCAAAATTAAATTGATGATTCATGATCAATCCTCTTTGTGTTCCTTTTCAGATGCTAATGACCCTAGTGAATTAGAACAGCTAAATAGACCAAGCTGTAAGTACTTTCTGTTGCCTCACCATCATGATGAGTACTTCCGTTTGTGTATAGAAACCCAAGAAAATGGGAAAAATGCCAAAAGTCTTGAAACCTACATGAAATAAGCTACTTATATATCTACTGCAATCCGGGAAAATAGGTTTTGGGCCATATTCATGACATTGTATTCCAACAAAGTGTGGCGAGTGAATACTAAAAGATCTGCTTCTGCCACCCATCTTTAATGTGAGTTTGTTCTTGAACATTCTGATTCAAAATTGGCCAGATTCAAAGCGAATTGACCTCATGATGTCTCGGGTTATAAGGAAGGCAAACTCATTTTTCACTCTTCATGCTAGGTATAGATATACCTGAACTAAACATTGATCAGTAACGACTTTTAGATGTACTGCCTGGGTTGTTTATGAATCAGAATTTAGGCTCAATGTCTGTAAATTAAATACAACGGTTGTCTGGCTTGAAGCACCTGGCCAGCCATGAGTGGTGGGGTGGGGGAGGGGGGTGGGGCAAGGGGGGCACGGCAAGGGGGGCACTTTCCCCCTCCCGGAAAAAAAAAAAAAGATGGATGGCGAAGTCGTATTTCTGCTAATTTAATGCACATTTAACAACATGGGCGTCCGGGGTATCAATGGTGGTGGGGTAGGCAAATGTCCCCCCCCCCCCCCTTTTTGTTTTTCCACGGCCGGTGATTTCTCCCTTTGCTGCTTTCTGGTGAGTGCTTCCCCCCCCCCTCCCCCCCCCCCCATTAGAAAAAATCCTGGCGACGCCCATGGCACCAGCCATGTTAAAATGTTACCACAAAAGTTGAGACCACTTTCTTGTATCTGTTTTAGTTGGTGATGCAGAACACGGACCACCCTTAAGGCCGCCGGGTAAGAACAGTGACAGTATTAAATAATAAAGCTAATTCTGCCGTATGTCAAAAATACAACCCAAAGAATAAAATCGTCAAAGAAACTACGCAGCAAACAGAATAGGGAATATTGAATGAATTTTCAAAGTGAACAAAGAAAACTGGCAGGATTGGGGTTTGAACCTACAATCTCCAGAATACTGCGCTCTACCAACTGAGCTATCTTCCCCTATGTTGGCGGTCTCCCAAATTGTCATTGTCTTTGTCTGGGGGGGGGGGGGGGGATTACGGTACGGACGCTAGTCAAAAGTCATGAACAAATAATGCCATGTAGCCAGGGATCACGTCCCAACTTTACGATACAACCTGGGTAGCCCCCCTCCTCCCCCACCAACAAAGACACTGCCAATTTGGGAGACAGCCAACATGGGGCAATATAGCTCAGTTCATAGAGCACCGGTACGGTATTCCAGAGGTCACAGGTTCAAACCCATCTTCTGCCAGTTCTCTTTGAAAATTCAAACAAATATTTGAAACAATTACAAGAGATTGCAATTAAGAAAGATTGTGTTGCTACAGTGACCTTTTCAAACCTTTACTGTTCAAGTTTGAAGTGGCCATCAACACCACAAGATCTAGTTAGTTTTTCAACAGCATGCAGCCTGTAATGGTCTGTGCAAATGTTTCAAAAGACTTCCTTTATGCACTAGTAAATGTTCTAATTCAAACCATAAGATCGTCAAATTCTTTACACAAGCCACGTTTTAATCCTGAGTTGACCAAGGTATTATTTCAACCCGTATTGAAGCCAAAGTCTGGACCACGGTTGCAAATCTCAGCTGAGACAGAAAATACAAAAATCAACATGCGACCTGATACACAGATATTGCACAGTGTAAATGACGCATACCTGTTTTTTGTTTTTTTTTAACTCGGCTTGAAGAAAACACGGCACAAATATTTGAATGAAAACTTGGTGTATTCTACACGAGTCAAAATTAAACTGATGATTCATGATCAATCCTCTTTGTGTTCCTTTTCAGATGCTAATAATGACCCTGGTGAATTAGAACTGCTAAATAGACCAAGATGTAAGTGGGCTATCTTGAATTTTATGTTCTGAATATTAAGATTTTCTGGCAGTATTTAATGGCTAAATGCTTTCACATGACAGCTTAAAAATATGACATAGCTTTGGTAATGATAAAAAAAATAAAAAATTCAATCTAAAAGCTTACTGTTTATAAAGTACCAATGGTCCTGAGAAATATTTCCATCTAAAATGCTTTCATCTTCGAGAAAATTGTATCCGAAAACCTCCAAAATGCCATGGCTTATTATTTCAATTTCAACAATCAAAATAGTCCTATATGCGACCGGTTACCAGGAAATGGGGATAAAGTAGCACAATTTGGAAATCAAGATTATGGTATTTCCTGAAAGTATATGTTAAAAGCTTTAATTTGATATATTGTGTGTTGTGGTATCTCGTTCCTAGCCCCCGATACAACCTTTTAAAGTTATCAGAGTCCTTGACCCCCCTTGTTTTGAGAAAATGAAGCTCAAAGTTTGTGATATGCACACTCTTTAACCAGAGTTCAAAAAAGAAATCCAAAAAAGTATTTCGAGAAGAGATTCAGTTTAAAACTTTGGGATATGATAGAATACTATTTTTCAATAATACAGTTGTTAGACTCCCAAAACTGATTTTTCAGTGAAAAATGTTTGTTCCTGCTTGTAATTCAGAAAGCCAAAAGTGCGACTTTATGCTCATTTTGTGCTGCCAGGTCACATATGAACATGCACAAAATCACCGTTGAAACTGTTTTCTCGTGACTCCGTTGACGGATTGAGCTTAAAATTTCACCGGTTTGTTATTTCATGTATGTGTTGAACCACACAAAGTAGGAAGACTGCCCCCAACTGTTTTGTCGGGTCTACCAATGCTGTTTCACACCCTGAACTAATTTGCTTTTTTGCTTTCAGCAAATTGGCAACTTACACCACAAACTGCGACACTAATAAAAAGGCAGGAGTATTGTTTGACATTGAAAACATCAGAGCCTCTCGGACAGGACATCAAGTGGTACTACAATGGCCAGCAAATCAGACCTCACTGCATCATCAACAATGATATAAATACAGAACAGAAACTAATCATCAACCAGGTGAAATATTCTGATGCTGGGGAGTACAGTGTAAAAGGCAGCAATGTGAGCGAGAAAGCCACACTTTCGGTTACAGGTAATTATCTCAATAGTTAGGGACCAACCTTGAATGTACTGCGTAATTAGTGTGAAGATAGAATTTGTGTCATGGCATTCGAATTGGCCAGCTGACCCTGGCAAGCTCGGTGGTCGAGTGGTTAAAGGTAGTATACAACATTAGCCTTTGCCGTAATATTCAGATATGAATGGATTTGGGGATTAGTATTTCATAGCAAATACTGTAACACTGACCTGTTTTAAAGATTTGTGTGCATTGATCGGATACTGGGAAAAAAGAAAAATATGCTGTTCTTGTAGTCTGGTTCCCTGATCCTACTTTAGACAAAGCGGAGCAATTCATTGATGTCGGGGAATTATCAGATCAAGGAACAGGACTAGTTGGATGTGTAACCAATTGGCAAACAAAATGTGGACTAACTAAAGGTGGTAAATTAGGGGCAGTATTTGAAAAAAAATAACAGTTTCATCTAACGACCATTGCTGTAAATTGATACACAAATTCAAATTTTCTTGAAAATGACAGCACAGGTGCCATGATTTCCCAGGATGCTTGAGACCATTATATACTTAATAGTCCCGGAAGGTATTTCATAATAATTCAGTAGTTTTGTTTTTTAATGTTTGCAAATGTTATATATTGCCTTTAAGATGTCTGCACTAGTAAGCAGGAGGTCATGGGTTCGAATTCCGCCCGAGTAAGCCTGTGAATTTTTTCCCACAGTCTCTCGGAAAGCACTGAGCATACAGTGCTTAAAACCTCGTCGGGAGGACAACAAAATTTGAATAAGTAATCAATATTTTCTCTGACATGCTTTGTCCATCAGAACGAGTGAAATTTCAAAAGCAACCTGAAGCACCTATTCACGTGTTTGAGAAAGAAGCATGCTCCTTGGAGTACGAAATATCTCACGAAAGGCTGGATGTCTGGCTCTTCAAAAATAACCATCACATCAGCTGCTGCGAACGCATCAGCGAAGAGTGTGATGGCTCAGGACATTGGAAGTTTATATTAAAAGACTTGCAGAAATCAGATTCAGGAATCTACCACGCCCAGTGTGGTGAAGTGAAATCCAAGGCAGTCCAAATACACGTTCAAGGTATGCCAAATTCTGTTGCGATTTATCGATATTGTTCATGTTCATATTTTTTTCATCTCCACAATTTTGTAAAAACTTTAGGCTGTCCCGAATATACCGAATATTTGAATACCTTTTTTGCCGGTTCGAGTATTCGAAAAAGAAAGATGTACGTGCAAACACGACTCTGATGCTATTTTAATAGAAAAGTTATGGCTAACCAGTGTCAAATGCCGCATTTTTCTCGACGACTGTAACTTTTTGTGGACTGAGGTTTATTGTTCCCATGCATAAAACCCTTGAAACTTGTAAAATAATTTCTGCAAAAACGCAGGCTGGAGTTTGGTTTCTTATTAGAACGTTATATGTAGCCTTGTAGGCCTACCGGTAAAGATCTTGATACAACAGACGCATGCAAACAAATGTTGATGGGGCGGTCCATACATAACCACGTCAAACACTGGCGTGCTTTGCGTGCAATTTTTTACCGGCGCGGCATGCAGTTGCAGCTGACGCGTGAAAAATTTGATCGCCGCGTATCAAATATTCGAATAGTCGGTCAAATCCAGTTTCGAATAATTGAATACTAAATTAATTGAATACTAAATTATTTGAAAATGAACTGCCCTAAAAAAGTCAGACGGTCCAACACGGAAAGACTTTGAAATGTTAGAATGATCTGAATCCAGTCACTTTTTGAGCTTAAATTTCCTCGGGTCCTTAAAAGTTGGGTAAAAGGCTTGAAGGTTTCAATGGGAGACGCTGGTGGCAGCAGACAGTTCTGAGCATGCGCGCGTAGTTCTGAGCATGCGCGCGTAGTTCTGAGCATGCGCGCGTAGTTCTGAGCATACGCGCGTAGTTCTGAGCATACGCGCGTAGTTCTGTGCATGAGCGCGTAGTTCTGAGCATGCGCGCGTAGTTCTGAGCATGCGCAGGACTGGTGAGAACAATAGAAAAGGACCGGTATGTCTGCTCAAAAGCATCTCAAAAGTTTCCCAAAGTGAAAACAATAATTATGCAAAAAGTTTGCAATACCTGTATTGACCAATCACAGCCATGCTTGTGTCCGACAATTGATGGACGTGTGGTGCATGCGGCTTTGATTGATCAATATGTCAAGTGGCAGTGCTTAACCACTTGCGTTCCACTATCATTGATGGGGTGCTGGGAAGCCAGGATCGGGCATGTGCAGCCAAACGTAGTGCAAACAATAGGCACAGTACTGAATAGAGTGGTCCTATATTCATCGCACTCAGAGCTCCCCCCCCCCCCTCCCCCTTTCGTCTGAATGAAAGCTTTGTTTGAGAAAGCTTCACCTATTCATTACACTCCCATTTAAGAACAATATAGTTGAAACATGAATGGATTGAGTATGTGCAGGAATGTGCCTATAGACATCAACCGCCAGGTGGTCTTTTTCAAACCGAGGCTATTGCCGTGGTCGATTGTTTGTTGACCTACATGTTGTCGAACTGCACCAGCACAGCTTGTAAACTATTGTTCAATCACGTCGACTGTGATTTGCTGTGGCATGTGCAAAATCCGAGTCACAAAAATGTCCCCGCTAAAGTCAGACGAATCCATCCCATCCTGCCTATTGATGCATTGACCAGTCACAACTGTGTGTGCTACACACCCATAATATTCATGTAGGCCTACACCCCAGGGCAACCCACACATTAAGGCATTGCTTATATTTAGCACTATCTAGCCAGGTGGGAGAAAAGGGTGTAGACCCGTTTTGAAATGTGCCACCCCCCCCCCCCCCTGCTTTTCAGAATATTTTACAGGTACATTAGAAAGTTTTTGGTGTCACTTTCTGTTGGTGATTTGAAACAAATTCTTGCCCATCCCACCTCTTTGGGATACTGTTTACTCCACTGGTCAGTATAGGAGCTCAGAAAGTATAGCCTTTGTTTGATCGATTTATGCTTCGTATAATTTTTTGCCCTTTTTCTTTGTTTTGTTATATTGTAATGCTTAATTAACCTATTTATACTTTTGTCCAACCAGCTGAATTTTGGCCCGTTTTGCTATTTGTTTTGCAGAATGCTTGAGCGATTGTTTTCTGCGGGAACTAGCCAAGGACATGTCCAAAAGAGACGGCGACAATTTACACTTTGAGTTGGGTTTTAAGGACGCTGACTTTGATCATTTTCGGAGTGCTAACTCCAGTAGTGTATCTGATTATCACCGCATGTTGATAACATGGCGGAATGGTCAAAGCTGTGATGCACAATCTAAAATTAAGACCTTGGGGACTCATTTGGAAAAAGCAGGTCTTTCTAATTTAAAGATTGTGCTAGTCAACAAATATAAGTTCTGTTTTGAAAACTGAACATAAACACTTTAAATGAGCATAGACAATTTTCATTCATAATTAGTGGTCTTCGAGTGTATTTTACTCCATGATACTTAAAGACATACTGTTTGTCCGCTTTTCGACTTCCGACCTGAAAAATAATTTTGCGTTTTAAATGACTACTTTTCTAGCAATCAAAAAATTGTCAAAGAAACCATTTTATAAGGGAAACTGACTAGGTCATTTTGAATGAAGTTTCAAAGTGAACAAAGAAAACTGGTAGGAGCGGGATGTGAACCTGCAACCTCCGGAATACCGTACTGGTGTTCTACCAACTGAGCTATCTTGCCTTGTGTTGGCGATCTATCTAGTGCCCCCCCCAAAGACACTGACCATTTGGAAGATCGCCAACACAAGGCAAGAGAGCTCAGTTGGTAGAACACCGGTACAGTATTCCGGAGGTTGCAGGTTCAAATCCCGCTCCTGCCAGTTTTCTTTGTTCACTTTGAAAATTTGTTCACTTTTAAGTGAGACATCAGAATAATTTGCGGCCAGACAAAATTAAGTTCCAGCATGGTGGATCTTTTTGTAGGGGAGATTGAGGTTAGTTGGAACACGGGGTAAAGTTGAAACATTGAGATTTTCTTCCACAGCTAGATTTAATTTTATGAAATGCTGCCCTCTAGAGGTGTCCCTTAGCAACAGCCATCCACCATATTGCCTGTAGCACCAGTGCCCAATTAGTACTCAAGTGGGAAAGGTGCTTTTTCACCTTCCGAGTAAATTTTTTTATCATTCAAAAAATTTGTACTATCTCACTGATGTTTATAAATAATAGTGACTAGGTTCTGAGTATTTCGACGTTTTTGTGAAAATCGTTCCAACTAACCCCCCCATCTCCCCTACTGAGGCTTGTGTACCCTAAAATAGAAAAAAGTAGTTCTTCCTCGTTCAGATTAAACATGTACACAAGTTGAGAAGGGCAGAAAAATCGACTTTGTTCTGGACAGTACAGGTATATCTTTAATGTCAGCCTTTGTGTTTTGTTATAAAAAACTTCAATTTCATTTCTTTTATGCCTCCTCAGTTGGTATTGTGTAAAATTTTGCAGATTTTTCTTGGAAATGCATTTTATAAAGGTTTTGCTGGACACTTGTTTGTAACTATGCACGCAGAAAATATAAGCATATTTCTACCAGCTGAATTTTTTTTTTTTTTATTTCAAAATCTTGTGTGGGTAGGATAGTAAAGATATTTTAGTGTTTTTTGTTTAGAATTACAAAATGAAATGAGAGGGGAAAAAATGTTTGCCGATTTTATTTTGGAATGTTCAAATAATGACGAATAAACTCAAATACTAGTTCAAGCATAATTTCAAAATTTATTTCCATATTGACGAAACAGTACAAAGTTGTTATACATGAGTACCATAAAAAGCTTAATTTTTCCTGTTCGAGAATCCGCCTGCAGCAGTGCTCTTGGTTTTGATAGCACTGGGTACGAGTAAAGTACATGTACTTCTCATTTTTTTGGAAGGATCAGACATTTGCCTTTGATTTTACGGATAGTACAATCAATAACGTCTATGTAGCCTACATTACTTAATGGGTAACGTCGTGTGTGAACAATTCAAGAATTTGTTTAATATTTGATTATATTTTCTACTATGACAATGTTTTTATATAGATTCCTAGATATTGTACAAATTAGTAATTTCATAAAGAGACATCTTCCATAAAGAGTCATCGGACATTTTTTGCGAGTGGTGTTTATTACGTTGTGTATTATTGTCCATATCAATGTACAATCCCCTCACTTTAAATACTTTTTTTGACTCCTGTTAATTACCTCCCACCCCCCCCCCCCCCCCCCCCCCCGACCCAACTTTTAAATACATTGCCGGACACTTTTTTTTTTATTTGTAGACCAGAATTGCCATCATGCATATTTAAGCTGTGACGTGATATAGTGATGTCATTCAGACAACAATAATAAGGTTGAAGAAAGGGAATTTGGTCGATCTGCTGTTATAATGCGCCTATCAATTGCTTGATAAAAAAACGGAATTGGTTGGTGGAATTATTCATTTTAGAAAGGGCCTTACCGAAAGACTTGTCTATCATAGTAAAAAGTACAGAACAAAACGATGTTGATATTACAGTTAACGTTAACCCTAGTCTAGGGAAATTACAACTAGAAAAATTTACAATGTATTGATAGATGAAAGAAGTAAAATACCTCAAATTGAATCAAGGTGGGAAAAATTATTGGATGAAAAAATTAATTGGATTTTTACATGGAAAAAGAAAATAGTTGATATTAAAGAAATTAAGTTGAGAAACTTCAATTACAGATTTATACATCGTATAATACCAACGAAAGAACTTTTGTATAAATGGAAAATTAAGAAAAGTCCGATATGCTCACTGTGTGACTCGATTGACGACTACAAACATGCCTAAGTTCTTAAACTGTAAAAAAAAAAACTGAATTTTATATAGCAATGTTTTCAATATACAAGGCAAGAATTCAAGTTAATATTGAAAATACAAGAATTAATACTTTTAATATTTTCATTAAAGAATTATTATTTAGAGCAAAACTGCAAAAGAAAAACAAAGATTTTTGGATACTTTTTATAGCTACGTAAGTGTATGTATATAAAAAAAACAGTAAGCATATATATATAGAAAATATATATGGTAAAGGTGATATATATATATATATATATATATATGCTTACTGTTATACAATTTGTAAAATTTCATAATTCATATATTCTTTAACTATGTAGTTTAACCCTACTTTTAAAACACTTTATTATTTCTTGTTAGTTACTTAGAAACCTAAATTTCTTAAGTCGTTTCTTTTTTTTCACTTCTTGTTTGTTACCGGTACTTATGTTTAATTTATATTTACTGTTAGTTACTTAATTACTTGGTCCATTTAGCTTGTTTACTTTTTCATTCCTTTACCGTGATCTGTCAGCAATGTGGAAATAAATATTAAAAATAAAAAAATATTCAATAGTTCCCAAACTGTTAATTGCTTGATCATGATATTAAGTTAACATACAACGTAAGTCGGATAAATTTTCTATTAATAATGCTGGCCATTGATTTACCTTTTATAAGCTTTCCCGCTGATCTGGGGTCTTTGTTTTCGATTTAAAGAAAAATCCTTTTTACCGTTTTTTTAAAACTATTTACCAGGAAACTGACTACCTGTATGGGTTTGTATGCTCCAGTTAGGCCATCAGCCTGGGGGGGGGGGGGGGGGGGGTGGTCGGTATCAAATGAGGGGAATAATGCTCATGGTGATTTTTGGCAAAGTATGCACCCCTGTAGTTGGAAAATATGTGATAGCATTACAGCTTTTTGGGTGCTATCACCCTTTAACAAAAATGGCCGCCAACATGCTTGTTACCACATACATGTACAATTAATCCGGTAACAAGCATATTGGCGGCCATTTTGTTAAAAAGTGATAACGCCCAAAAAGCTGCCACCGCTCATGCTGCAATGCTATCACACATTTTCCAACTCTAGGTGTGCATTATACCTTGCCAAAAATCGCTATGAGTATTGCTCCTTTCGATCATTTGATACCGGTGGCCCATTTTTTTGACTGAGCTGATGGCCTAAGTATATAATTATACAAGTTAAGATGGAGACCAATTCCATATGACCCGAAACGTATAATGCCCAAGAAATGAAATCATAATCACGTAAATTATCAGAGAAATCAAGATGGCTCCACAGTTATAATTAAATGGAAAATCGAGATTTTACTGATGTAAACTGATGCCCAGGAAAATTCGACGGAGCTTTGGCTTCACTAAAAAAGTATTATGACCCCCCCCCCCCCCCCCCCATCCCCAATTGGCAAAAACCAAAAGCATCAACATTTGTTCTTTTTTTTCTTGTGATGTGATGGACCTGTGCCCCCCCCCCCCCCCCCCCCCCCCGATGCCCGGAGCTGGCGACGGGGCTGTATCTCACCAGTGCATTTCCTATGCGGTTTTCATTTTGTGATGTTCGAACAACGTTACCTTCACCGACTGGAGGTTTGCGTTGACCAGACACTCGCCGAGTTTTTTGACGAGGTCTTCTTTAACTACCTCCTGCCTATTGCGCCAAGAATATAGCAACTTATTTATAGTACCCTCTATATCACGTGGGTAATCATGGCGAACAGCATCTATCTCAGTTTGTGCGAATCCCAATGCAGTACCGAAACGGTTCAGCGACTTTTCAGGAATTTTCGTGGCTAATTGTACACGGTAGGCATCACTAAAATACTCTGCAGGGAAGATATTCAAAAAGATACCACGGTCATGTTTTAATCGTGCCTTTTGCGTTTTTGCCTTATTGAAAAACAATCATATTTCAGGGGCGGATCTAGGTTTTACCCAAGGGGGGGGGTTTACCTGAGGTGATTGGCCTACACACCCCAGCGTGCCGATTTTTCGACACCCGACACTGGAAAAAAAAAAAATTCTCAGCCCAAGGGGGGGGTTTAAACCCCCCAAACCCCCCCCCCCCCGTAGATCCGCCACTGTATTTGATCACAGTATATACATCCCCTCCAGACAAAAATGATTTCGGAGAGAACTTGCTTACACCCCCCCCCCCCCCCCCCCCCCCCAATGAACTTTTATCAGAGGCGGGTCCGGGATTTTTTGCAGGAGGGGGTTTTGGAAGAAAAAAAATTGTACATTTGCCAAAACATTAAAGTTCACCCCCAACATTTTTCGCACACAAACTACAAATACAACACATACACACAAAGTTTCTGGTTTACTGGTTAACATGGCTTGGCTTGGCTTGGTGTTGGTCGCACGCGTGCAGCTTGCAGAATAGTAGTTAATTAGACCCCTATAGTACAATACATGTACATGTAAAAACTTTGAGCAAGTTCGGTTGGATTGGGCGACTTGATGAGTCGGCTTGACTTAACCATAGTCAATATAGATGTCACTCGAACGCTGCGTGGTTTGACTAGCTAGTCAAACTGAATCAACCTAGCTCCGGACCATAATGGTTTCTCTAGTCAAATTTGCGAGTTACGTCACGGTTTAAAGATGGAGGACAGGTAAACTGGGCAAGTTTTGCAAACGTTTACTATAAATTGTTGGTTTTGTCCAATGATAATAACTCTTTGCAATAAGATAATTAATTATTTATTGTACTAAAGTTACGTAGAGAAAATAATAGAAATAAATAATAGAAAATTAAAATGACGTTCCAACATTTGCTTAGTTAACAACTAGCAGACGACATTCTTTGCAGTTTATTATAGATTCCCCCCCCCCCCCCCACAGTCGTGTGGGACGAGTCTACTAGCGAATACTTACCCGTAGAGCCACTACCAATGCATATTTCCCTAGAGGGCGCAATACACTCGCTATCAAGATTTCACACAATAGCCTTCCCACCATGCCCCGCGGCACACCCGCCATGTTAGCTTCCTCTTTTCTCGAGCGATAGCAGGCAGATGCGCATCGAGCCCTCTGTGGGGAGGAGGGAGGGATGCTCTACGGGTAAGTATTCGCTAGTAGACTCGTCCCACACGACTGTGGGGGGGGGGGGGGGGGGGGGAGTCTACAGCGCTCATCTTACCCGTAGAGCCACTACCAATGCAGAGTAGCACCGCTTTTGGAGGTGGGAGTGAGATGCCACTGTGTGAGTCTAGGACACTCCATATAGAGGGGTATCACTGTTGGGAGAAATTGGTTAATGCAACAGTATACAACCCTCAGTTACCAGCGGAAGTCACATAAACACGAGATGTGAGCTTACTGGTGGAGCGAACCCGTCTACTGGAGTTGCTGAGAGGTAGATTGCGAGGCCTGCGAGGCAGCATCGCTTGCTACCCGCAACGCCGCTCTCCCAGCACGTCCCTCAGTCTGGAGGACGTCTCGCAGGTAGCAGGCTGTGAAAGTGTTCGACGTCTTCCAGCATGCTGCCTGGGTGATATCGGCCAAGGGAACCCCTTTGAAGAAGGCCCATGACGTCGCCACTGCTCTGACGTCGTGAGCATGCACGTCAGAGCAGGCGGATGATGTATCCGGCCAGGTCTGTGAAGCCGTCCGAATAGCAGTCACAATCCAGCGCGTGATGGTGCTCTGTAAGGCTGGACGATATGGAGGGGTGGGAGGTGACGAACAGGCTCGTCGCCTTGCCCCGGATCAGTTCGGTCCTGTTGAGGTACCACTTGAGTGTGCGAACAGGGCACCATGTCCTATCTTCCAGTACAGATGACTGCGAGCGCATGTCTGGTACGAAGATGTCTGGTGGAGCAAAGGACTCGGACTGGTTCTTCGTGAGAAAGGACGCATTTGGGACTAGACGTACCCCATTCGGTTCCCAGCGAATGTGGCCCGGATCAACAGATAGGGCATGTAGTTCGCTACGATGCCGTGACGTAGCCACCGCTAGCAAGAAAGCGAGCTTGACGGATAAGTCGAACAAGGTCGCCTGGCCCATTGGTTCGTAGGGGGCGCGCGATAGCGCCCCCAGAACGTTGGAGAGGTCCCAAGAAGGAAGGAGCTTACGAGTTGGTGACCTCTCTAGAAACATTCCTCGAAGGATGTGACCCAGGGCACGGTTACTGGTAATTGATGACCCGTCCGCGAAACCTTGATGGACGGCCGCAATAGCCGAACGGTAGTTCCGGATCGTGGCTACTGTGAGGCCCGAGTTGAACAGGTAAACAAAGAAGTCACCAATTATGTCGGTTATAGGTGAATTGACTGGATCAACCGAATTCCGTCCACACCATTTGTAGTAATGGCGTAGTCGGCTATTGTAGACTTTCCTCATGGAAGGTCTACGACTGCGTGCCGCGAATACGGCAGCGTCCTACGAAAGGCCCGCTGCTCGGAAGGAGCGTTGGACAATGTCCAGCACATCAGGTGAAGATCCCCGGGTGCAGGGTGAATGAACCTCGAGCGAGGCTAAGACAGAATGTCCGGTCGAGGTGGAAGAATTAATGGTCGGTGCACCAAGAGCCGGATCAACCGGGGGAACCAGGGTTGACGCGGCCAAAACGGGGCGACAAGGAGGATCCTGCATCGTTCCTGTTCGATCTTCGTCAGTACCCGAGGGATCAGGGATATCGGCGGAAAAGTGTACGCGAACATCCCTTCCCAGGGCATCGAGAGGGCGTCTACATGCCACGCCCTCGGATCTGGGTATCTGGTGCAATACACCGGCAGCTGGTTGTTGACCGCTGATGCAAACAGGTCTACATGAGGGCGGTCGATGAGCGTGAAGATTTGCGCGACCACCCGGGGATGTAGCGTCCACTCTGTTGGACGGATTACTCCCCTGGAGAGGGCATCGGCTATCGAGTTGTCCGCTCCTGGGATGTGGAAGGCCGACAACGTGATGTTGGACCTTATGCACCAATGGAGTACTTCCCACGTCAAGAGGCAGAGCTGGGGTGACCGTGTGCCTCCCTCGTGGTTGAGGTATGCCACAACTGTGACATTGTCGCATTTGATTAGGACAGACCGATCTCGGACGTACGGTTGAAAATGTCTGAGGACATTGAACACCGCCAGCATCTCCAGAACATTGATATGTAGGGATCGCTGGTCCGGAGTCCACTCTCCCGTGGCCTGGCGCGGGTAAAGCAGAGCTCCCCAACCCAAGCCCGAGGCGTTCGTTGTTACGGTTACCGTCGGTTGTGGCTGCGGAAAGGTCACTCCGCGCATGAGGTTTGACGGATCGGACCACCACCACAGGTGTGGGCGTATAAATACCGGAACCGGAACCATTATGATGGATGAGGTGGTATTTCGGTCGGAAGTGAGCGAGGAGCTGGAGCTGGAGCGGGCGCATGTGGAGTCGGCAGTGAGGCACGAGATCCACCATGCTTGCCATGAGGCCGAGCAGTTTCAGCCATGCTGCTGCTGGGGCCAATGTTACTGCGAGGAATAGATCGACGCACTGCTGCAGATTCTGAACTCGCCTGTCCGTTGGGAAAACCATGTTCGTTCTGAGGTTCATTACAGCCCCTAAGAACGTTGGGAGTTGTGTAGGAATTGGGTGTGATTTTCTTCTGTTTATCAGAAACCCAAGACGCGTGGCTAACTGTACGGTTGAGGCGAGCGCTCGGCTGGTTTCGTGCCGTGAACGGCCCACTATCAGCCAGTCGTCCAAATACATGAAGATTGAAATGCCGCTCGCGTGGAGGACTGCTCCCACCGACTTCACAATCCTCGTGAAAACCCGAGGAGATGTGGACAGTCCGAATGGGAGAGCCGTAAATTCGTAAGTCACGTTTCGGTAACGGAAGCGGAGGAACCGATAGTGACTCGGAAGAATGGGGACATGAAGATACGCGTCCTGCAGGTCGAGTGTGGCCGCCCATGCTTGGGCCGGAATCGAACCGAGGACCACCCGGAGCGTGTCCATACGGAACCGTTTGGGGCGGATGAAGCTGTTTAAGGGCTTCAGGTTGAGAATAGGCCGCCATGTTCCCGTGTCCATTTTTGGTGTGAGGAAAAAGGACGATAGGAAACCAGGTGACCTCCCCGACCGCGGAACCACGCGTATCGCTTTGTTCCGGAGGAGAGACTCGATTTCCGACTCTAGCGCCAGGCGTTTGGCGGGGTCGGATGGAGTTTCCGTGTGACGAATTACTGTGTCCGACGGGGGGGTGCTCGTGAATTCCAATGCGTACCCGTGCTGGATTGTCTTGAGCACCCACCGGTCGGAGACGACCTGGGACCAGGGCCCTGCGAAGGCTTGGAGGCAGCCACCCACGGGCCCAGCTGTGGGGGGCTACCAGGGTATGGGCGCGTCACTTGCGCCACCCTCCGGAAAACCGGGGGGCCGACGGCTTAAAGGTCTGGCCACGCGGTCGGAAGGATTGGCCTCGGCGGGGACCCGTATATGGAGGGCGTGCCGAAGATTGAGCCGTTGACGCGGCGGGAAAACGCCCGCGGGTTCTGCCCTGTGGAAGCCTGGAGCGTCCTGCTGGGGCCCGGGGGGTCGACTTGGCCTTAGGTTGAGGCTGTGCTGTCGACTTCTGGGCAGGCTTGCGAAGATTTATCTTATCGGTAGCCTCTATTCGCTTCGCTTCGGCCTTCATGGAGGCCTGGAACTGATTGGCGAATAAATCCGGGCCAAATAATGGTAAAGCCTCTATCCGCTTCCTGGCCCCTTCCGAGGGGAGGTACAGGGAATCGAGGATATTGGCCCGACGGACGGATGTTGCCATCACCGAAATACGAGCAAACTGCTCCAAAGTCAGGCGGAGGGTTTCGTCAAGGCAGCGGAAGCCTGCGGAGAGCATGTCCGCAGGAACGGTAGCCCCGTCCTCACAGCCTCTGACCAGGTACTCCGACAGCAGTAGGAGGAACGAGGTCGAGCGCATGCCGAATCTGGAGGCCCAGTCTGTCTTCCTCAAAGTGTCCTCGATCTTATTTCTAGTACGATCGGTAAATAGGGCACGTGTCGAACCCGACCCACTACCATCAGCGGCCAGCTTGTCTCTGGCAGAGTCAGGGACTGTTGGCACTGTAAAATAGTCGTCAAAGTCCTTCGACGGGAAACGGAAATAACCGTTGGTACGTTTGTCGAAGGACTGCCACGTTTTGCGATCCGCTACGGCCTGGATATGTTTAATGCAAAACTGGTCCAGGGGTAGGATCGGGAAGGGCGTCGAGCGTCCGGCAGGGATATCCGATGCGGTACGCTGTTTGAACGATTGCTGGGCCGAGGGTTTGGGTTCCTCAGCGGAAGTGTCCGGAAGACCCAAAACCCGGATCATGTCGCGTTGAACCAGACGCAACTGTGTCTCGATGGGGGAGAGATGATGTGTGTCAAGCATGTCACCCTCTGCATCAGACAACCCCTGGTCCGAACCCGTGGCCTCCGTAGCTGGTGTCCGCTCACGATGGAGGGGCACCGCCGGCACTGAATCCCTATCCGACCCCGAGAAAACTGCTGAAGGGTGGATGGAAATGGCCGGAGGTGAGGCCGGGGCACGACCCAAAGCCTGGGGGAGATGTTGTTGGTCACGACGAACCCAACCCTGGACGTCCCGAGTCGGCGGAGCGACAATGGGGGCGACACTGGGGGCGAGTTGACCGAAGTGCGGGGCCGGCTGACCCATCTGGGGGGCAAGCAGGCCCGCGCTCGGGGCGAGTTGGCCCGCAATGGGGGCGAACCGTCCCGTGTCCGGGGCAAGTCGGCCAGCGTGTGGGGCGAGTTGGCCCACTGGCGCGAACCCCGCAATTGACAAGGTCGACAGGGACGCGGTGAACGCCTGGAAAGCCTGTAAGAGATCCGCATTGGAAACGGACTCCGCATGTTTGCGGTGTTTCCGGGAGCGGTCCGAGGACGATGGTGTGTCCGAGGAACGGTGACGTTTCTTACACGATTTCCCTTTCTTGACTGGGCGACCCCGCAAAACCTCAGTATCCGAGGGCTCGGTGGAGGGCGGGATCGCTGGAATTCCGGAGCATCGGAGTAAGTCCGAGGCAGAGGAAAAACTCGCAACGGGGACCCATGGGTCCCCCACCGAACGGCCAGGGGCTAACAGCCCGGGCGGATCGGTGATTGCGCTGCCCGCCAGGGTGGCACCGCTACCCTGGGTCCCGTGGTCATATGCCAGTGACCCATGGGTAGAGGCGGGCAGATTGGTCACGCTGAGCGTGGCCGTAGCCTTGGCCACACTGCCCGGGATCGGGGGGTGGCCAGAGGCAAAGGAAGGCAACTCGGCGGGGAGGGTGTCCCGCTTGCCTTTGAAGCTTTGGACCGTGGTGCGCAATTTTTGGCGACTCTTACCGGTCAGCTTCTTAGTCGGCTGGTTTTCCCCGTTATCCGCGGCCGGGGGAACGGGCTGAATATAGCCCGATCCCCGGCCTATGGGGAGGCCACTGCCTGTTTCCGGGCAGCGGAGTGAAGTCTGTGTACGGGGGAGGGTGGCCCCAACAGATTCACGGTCGGAGGCAAGGCCATGGGAGGAGGGTGTCTCCCTGGGCTCGCCCCCCGGAGGTGCGGGCAGTCCCGTGGAACCCACGTCCACGGGTACCGCCCCACACCGAGCCGACTTACGCTTCACATTTTTCTCCCGTGAAGCCATGACTATCGAACTAACAAACTAAACACAAGAATACAAACTCTACAATCTTTATTCAAGAATACTTAGCAAATGTACGGCAGACGTAGACGTAAACTGCGTGTATAACGCCACTGAAAAAATTTCACGTCCTACGCTGATCAGCGCTAAGAGAAAAGAGGAAGCTAACATGGCGGGTGTGCCGCGGGGCATGGTGGGAAGGCTATTGTGTGAAATCTTAGCGAGTGTATTGCGCCCTCTAGGGAAATATGCATTGGTAGTGGCTCTACGGGTAAGATGAGCGCTGTAGACTTGACGTTTTCGATCGACTAGACGCGTTCGAGTGAAAAACAGACCACGCATGCGTAATTTAAATCGCAAATTTACATAAAGGACAAGGCCAGCATGCAGCACCCATCCTCGACTCCATATGCGCGTGTGCGTTCCTTCAAGATCGTGCAAGGCATGGTGGGAAAACATGGCGCCGCAAGATCGTACCCATGGTAACCAGGTTGAGCAGCACCCGAACTTGCTCTGTTGACAACTTCAATGGCGCCACAAACGTCACAAAGAGCCGTATATACCCCGAAATGAGCCGAAACACCAAGGTTGCGTTCGAGCATGTTACTCGTGTTAACACGAGTATACTCTTGCGCACACGAACGGCAGGAGTATGACCCGAGGGTAACATATACACGTACTCCTGCGCCGGAGGTGTGGTCACGTGATTGCTGGTACCATCTTCCAATGGGTCGTCTACAACTTGGGTGTATTAAAAGCCCATACTGTCGCACGTAGTACATGTATCGCACCATGAAACAGTCGTTGATAAAGCGTGATTTGTTTGTTTGTAAGACTGACGTCAGACGCGCCCTCCGGAGTCCGAAACCGTGCTTTACCAAAAATTTCGATGGCGAACGGTGCCTGGCAAATGTCAGCGGTAAGCTTGTCAAAACATTTATTATTTTGTTGGGTCAAATTACCGGTTGTTGTAAACAATTTAAGCGGCCTTAGGGAATGCCATGAATGTATAGATCTATTCGGGTAACTTTCTTTCTCATTTGGAATGTCTTTACCATGTTTTTGGGGCCAAATGTCATGTGTATGTTTTCGGTTTTGTAGTCGCGCCGCTTTTTGTACACAATTCGCTGGGACCTTACTATCGCCAGATCATGTCCAGATGTTAAAAAAGCGATAAGTAAGGTCCTAGTTACTGGGGACTAATTCTACACTTGTTAAACCCTGTTGATTCTCGAATATTCTCATTATTAAATCACATTGTTTCTTTGTTCTTTATATCAGTGTGATCTTGTGTGATTTCTTTGTTGCATCTGAGAAAATTCAGGCTTTTTTCTAGTAATTTATATCCTTTGTGAATTTTATTAATCTTAATCCTTGTAATATTCTTGTTTTGTGATGCATACCCACTGTCCTGATTTTGTTAATTCTTTGAGTGTATGAGGAGACTGAATTAAAATTCCTTTTTAATTCGAATTGTAAATCGACCTAGGTCTGAACATTTAAATTCATTTATTTATTTTGTCGAGATCGAACCGGTTGGAAATAATGGCTTTGGGGTTTTCCTAACTGGAATACACCCCGCGACATATACATTCTCTAATGAATTCTGAGTATCACTTCAGAAAGTTAAGTTTGTTTTAACGAAAGGAGTGTAGCCTAATACAGTCATTAAAGAATTGCAATTCTTAAACCACCATTAGGCCGACATTTGACATGTTTTCTTCAGAGTGTTCAAGCAAATAAGCCCTTCATCAAACAATAATTTGGACCTCAAAATATTCTATAGCTTTTGTACTATTGACTTTGACACACCATTAATTTCTGTTGACTTTTCATAATTATTTGGTCCAAATATAGGCCTATATCATTGGCCTGAATTAAATATTCTTTTAATCAAAAACAAATTTGAAAATGATCCTCAACTAGTTCTGCAACATCAGGGGCGGTTCTACACCAAACAATTTTGAGTTTTTTTCATTGTTTATTTTGTTTTTTGGGAAAGAGGACTTAACTCTATATTTTGTCTCGCATCCATACACGCTACAGCTTAAAACCATGGTTGTTCTGGATGTTTTTCGCCACCAAAATAGTGAAAATACCGTAATACTAGAATGACATTTCACGACAGGATTACAGTTGCACACGTCAGTATACGATGTGGTTCAGCCATCCACGCCGGACAAAATTATTTCACCGTGCACAGACGCTCAGGTTGACCGGAGATTGCGCGTTAAGCCCATCCCGCCCCACGCGAAAATCACGCTGCGATAGTCGGCGGCAAAAAGTGCAACGTGGATGGTACCCCGAACACACGGCACTCGGGGATCGCGTGGAAAGGAGCCCGGCCCAATTCCTTTGCCTCGTACGCACGAGACGAACATTTTTTAAAGTTTTTATTTTGAACCCCTAAAAACACATTTAGACCAGAAAGTAATACCTATGACGATTTCAAGGACTTTTCCAAAGCCAAATGAGACAAATCTTGGAGAAATTGAGAGAAAATTACAAAACTGTTTGGACCCCTGTACATTTTCAGTGGGCCGATTTCGCTTTTTGCCTGCAGGGCCCCTTTATGCGCATGCGTGCATAAATTTGAATTTATTAGGAAACTTATGCGTGCATAAATTTGAATTTATTAGGAAACTGATCTATTACGCTAGGTCACCAGGTCTATCCCGTTTAGGTCAAAGGTGATTGTGCATTGATCACAGCTGGCACTTAGATTCTCGGTCTCTTGTTCACCTTAAATTGAAACTATCCCAAATATATCACAGTAAAGAGAAATGGGTACAGGTGGATTCGAACTAGGGACCTTTGACCCATAGCCCATCCCACTATCCACTAGACTAGTCTGTAGCAGCTCGACAACGGCCGTTCTTTAAAATGATTGAATGTAACTAGTTGACTAAACAGTAACAATACTGTGACGTTCTGTTCTATTATAATGAAAAAAACATGATTTCTCATAAAAACTAATTAATTATTCAGGTATATTTTTTTTTGCAATTTTATCCCGAATAACCTTTGACCTTTGATATACCGAACTGGCTTATTATGTGTGTGATCTTATTCAAGTAGGGCCCTCTAGGTGTGTTCAATGTTTCATTGTGTGTTTGTTCGTGCAATGTTAAAATGCGCGTCATGTTTTCTTTAATTATGTGCGATCTTGAAAAATGTGTTTGATGGTTTACAAACATAGCCTATGTGATTTTTAGATATGTTTGCAATATTTTACAAATATGTATACAATTTTCCCAACATATATATTTTGACCTTCCTGTGTGTACAATGTTGTAAAAATATACTTTAAATTTTGGAATTTGTGTGCAACATTTGAAATATAACTGTTATAATTATATTCGAACTTCGAACGTGTGCAATGTTTCACATTCATGCGATCTTCAAAATATGGGTTCGATGTTTTGAAATACGTTTGATCTTCAAATAGACTTCTGGGGATCCTGCTGGTCAGGGAACCAGACGGTAAAACGGATTTGTGTGATTTAGCAATGAAACAGAATTGTGGGTATTTTCGTCATGTCCTAGCCCTACAACTGGAGATTAAACGCGGCTCTATGTATGACGAGTGGCTAGCCGCAATGCGTGTGTAATTCAGGATTCGATTCCCGCGGGTACATACGTACGTGTACGTACGTACAAACAGTCGTACTTTCCCAATATTTCCGAGGACAATGCTTTGTGCTTTCTAATGTTCCTTTAATATAACCCAACCCCATAGACTAAGCACGTATTTCTACTTGCGAGGACCTATTTCAACAAAAGACTTGACTTGCGAGGACTAACAGGTTTCTTTGTATTTTCTTTCTCCTCTTGTCCTCGGAAGTATAAACAGGACCTATAGGCTACATTATTAATTGTGAAACATCGAATTCTGCAACGTTTGACACGCCATACATCAGTACACACAGTTAAGCCCGGTTCATACTTCATGCGAATGCGAATGCGAAGCGAATTTGTCAAGGTAACGGAGAACGTCACCATGAAACTTCAATTGTTGACGTCATGAAATTCGCTTCGCATTCGCATTTGCATGAAGTATGAACCGGGCTAAAATTCTTTGTTTTTCCATATAACACTGCTTTTTATTTTGAAATTTCCGCACAAATGATATTCAAAAACTTTCTTTTTCATCTTCTGGGAAAATGTTAAGTAATAATAATGTTAATTCGGTTACGGGTACTCGGTTCAATAATCTAGAACAGGTTCCTGACATTAGCGGTCTGGTACTTGGGTACCAGGTTCGGATGCACAGTCCTAGTCCGAGCACAGCCCTAGTTCGAGGATGCTGAAGTGCATTAGGTGCTTCGGACGAGTTTAGGTGCCACGATGTGTCATTAGCCTTTTAGAGGTATGGCGGACACAATAGGAGGGCGCTATTTGATTTGGGTAAACCTTTTGTATGGCACAAAAGGTATACCCAAATCAAATAGCGCCCTCCTATTGTGTCCGCCATACCTCTAAAACTAAAGGCTAATAAATACTGAATGCTGTTAGGGCAATTTTGGGAGGGAGCCTTTTGAATTTTTTCCTGTGGGGTGCAAAGGTCATGGCATACCGCGCGCTTTTTCCGACGTTAATCGAAAGGATGTACGTTTTACACGGCGCGATGTGTTTCTTTTGCTCGACATGGCAAAAAGAAAGGTGATTCGTATACGACACTTAAACATGAGCCATGTTGGCCACGTTGCATTGCGGGATTTAGCACAGCGCAATTCACTCGCCCCGGGTTGGTTGACGCTGCACAAGTGTGAATCGTTTATCGTAATCACCGGGTTCAAGTCACCCCGGGGCCAAATAAGCTCGGTTTAAACGAATCAAGTGTGAAATGACGCGAGGTGGGGCGCGGGGTTGAAAAATTAAAAACTCCACCCAGGGCGGCCCAGATTCGCCTATGGTTGAGTTAAAACCGGGTTGAGAATTTCTAGTGTGAAAAGGGCTTAAGTAAAGGCTGATAACGCCAGCATCACGTTCAGTTCGTAACTGTTTTAAAGTGGGGATGGGGGCCGGGGTGGCAGGTGTCTTGAATTATTCTTGGAAGGTAGTTGTTAATGTTCCTGTGTTCTGTTCTGAATTTTCCGAAAGTTTCTCGGATAATATTGAAAAATTGTGATATTTTTCTTTCAGATTCTAGACAAATGCAAATCAATTTTGGGAGAAAGCCGATGATATGGTGAAGGGGATATCTATATATGCTTGGAGAAGTGGCGCGCAACCGCACACGTGTGACAACATGCGCGTGTGCGTCCTGACCATTAACAACTTCGCAAATACCGCCTGGTTGAGACGTCACAATTGTAAAAAGGCATTGTGGGAAGGAAATAGCAGTCTCATTCCTTCCTACAATCCCTTTTAACCATTGTGACGTACGTCTCAACCAGGCGGTATTATATTTGCGAAGTTGTCTATGACAACATCGAACGCTCAGCGCTTGGAGATGGAACAGCGCATCATCTACAAGCTCGGAACGCTCACACCAGATGGTATGAATGTGGAATTTTCTGCATTCAAACCACCAGTCCAATTCCCAGCTCCGACGAAGGCCAAGTCAGGCCAAAAATTCAGCTCCAATATTCTTGGTGAGCACTGCTTTCACTTTGATCATACTTTGAACTTTTCATCAGTGCTACGCAGTTCTGCTTTATATACATACAACCTAGAGCTACGCGCGTGTGTACGTGTAGGCGTCAAATAATTTTTTTTATTGCCAATAACATTATCTTGCTAGACGACTGTAAAGTCTTATAATATAGCTTCATTTGAAATTAGATTTTTAAAGAATACTGGCAATTCTTACCGCCTGTGAATTTGTCGTTCTCCGGGGCAGTGGTAGGCATTTTCCTCTCTGTAAATTTGTGAAATGAAAAACAGTTTCCGGTGAAGTTGTTTCAATGTAAGGGCGATGCACTGCACTAAAATCTTAACGAGCTCGGCTCGGCTCGGTCGCACGTGGGCAGCTAGCTGGATAATACTACAATACATGTAAAAACTATGAGAACTTTAACGTCAGAAAGAGCCGTTACCCCTCCCCCCTTCAATTATTTTTGGGGGCAACGTTTTTGGAAATTAGAATTTTTTCGAACAAAATCAGAAAGAAATTGATAAACCCCTACCCCAAGTAAAATCCTGGATGCGCCACTGAAATGAGCGGATCGCGTGCAGATTTATGCAGTCGAGCAACATGAATAAATACAGGCTAAGTGTTACAACGTAACATCTTAGCATCTAATGCTAAAATGTTGTATCCTCATTGTGTGATCCCCCACATTGTCACTTCCCAGGTTGTATCATAAAATTGGGGCGTGATCCATGCGGCATTATGGGTTTATAACTTCTGGCCAGCGCTTTCCGAACAAAGATAATGAAAAATGGGGACCACAACATAAAGCAAGATACGTACCGGTAGCTCATACAGTTGGTAGAGCAACCGGTACGGTGTTTGGAGCTCTTGGGTTCAAATGCCGCTTTTTTCTTTGATTTTTTTCAATCTCAACATGTTAATTGTAAATCATCATATTTGTTTCCCTTGTGGCTTATATGATAATGTCTAAGCCATCGATTACAAACAAAATAATACCTCATGCCTAACACATACCAAACACCAAATCTCAGTGAAATTTTATTGGGGTGGACTGGGTATTGGCACGGTCTGCCTACTCCGGCCACGTCACTGTGTGTCCGGGCCTCCCACCATTGTCCATTACCTTAATTACAGTGACGTACCGGTATGCAACGTTTTGTAATTTAAGAAAAAAATAATAATTTAAGCACCACTACTTCACAACTGATATAGGCCTAGTAACACTGTGGTGTTAGGTGTTTATCTTTTGGGTGTTGAGGTTGGTGCTATTTAAATAACACCATCAACTAGATTTACGACTAAATGGATGAAATCCATTCAGAAAAATTCAAATAAATCTATTGTTATGTTAATAATTATGTTAAAGTAAATGTACATAATTATATATACAGCTTGAAAGTTCACCACTGGTGGCGCGCTTCCGGAGACCTCGTATAGGAAAATTACCGCCAGGGATCACGCCCCAACTTTACAATACAACCTGGGAAGCGACACTGTGGGGATCACTCAATGGGGATACGACTTTTTAATAACTTGTAATATCGTCAAACAAATCACAGGGGAACCTGACCAGGTACTTTCAATTAATTTCTAAAGTTAACAAAGAAAACTGACAGGAGCGGGATTCGAACCTGCGACCCCCGAAATATCGTACCGGTGTCGGCCTACCGGTTGGCGGTGTCCCAAACTGTCAGTGTCCCCGAACAAGGTCACTGACATTTTGGGAGACCGCCAACATGGGACCATTTCGGTGATCCCACAAGAAAAGGCGAAATTCATCAATAATGTGATTTTTAGGACTGACGGGAAACCCCATACCGCTGGCATTCGGAAACTATAATTTTAATTGATGCGCAGCAGGTTTCGTAATATTACTCGTTGGTTTTGAAATCCAAATCAGGCCTTACCTTTCAGAGATCGACACCAGTTCCGGCATTTACCACATACGTTTTCGCCAAAGAGAAACACCACTTTGAAATGAAATGAATCATATCTAAAGATTTAGTTTTGGTTGATTGTAATTAACAACCACATGCACCGTTTTTGGCATATTTACCATTTTTTGCCGCACAGTGGCGTATCCGGGGGTGGGGGGGGGGGGGGGGGGGGAAGTTTCCCCCTGGCGGCATTTGAGGCGAAATAAAAAACAAAACAATTGTGTTTTTAAGACGGTTTTTAAGAGGGTTCAGATGTTGTTGGCCCTTCTGGCACCACAAAGCTGGATACGCTACTGTTGCCGCACGTCTCCCAACAACAGATTTGTCTCTTCCCGTCTTTCAAATTTGGGTAGGGCCATGTGACAAAAAAATCTCCGCTTTTAAAACATTTATTGGGGGGGGGGGGCGGGGTTTCCAAATTGTGGACCTTGTGCAGAACTAAAAAATAGAAACGAGACTGGCTTCAATGGCAAGGGGTGAGGATAACGAAACAGATGCAGTAGCGTATCTAGCTTTTTGTGCCAGGGAGGGCAAACAACGTCTGAACCGTCTTAAAACCGTCGCAAAAACACGATTTCCTTTTGTTTTTTGTGACGCCTAAAATGCCGCCGGGGGGGGGGGGGCAAGTTGCCAAGCCATCCCCCCCCCCCCCCCCCCCCCCCCCCCCCCCCCCCCCCCCCCCCCCCCGCTGGATACGCCACTGAACAGGGCCCAATTTCATGGCTCTGCTTACTGTTAGGCGAAAAATCCCCGCTTACTGTAGCAGAAAATTCTGTGCTTACGGCAAGCGTATTTCACGCGTTAGCGGGGAATTTTGGCTCCTGAGCATGCGTACATCCCTATGGATTCTGTGCTTACAGGGTTAGCGCAGAATTTTTCCGCTAGCGCTGTGCGCAAAATGGTGATCGTAAGCGCGGAAAGCTGTGGTTAGCAGAGCCATGAAATTGAGCCCAGATGGAAGCTCACTCACAAAATGTAATGACAACACCAAGGACCGTCACGATTCCTGTGCCAATTCCCACCCACTCTCCCACGCTTATTCCGGGTCCACTTGAAACTGTAGTTGGTTGCTCTGTAGTTGCACTGTTTAATCCATGTGACATCACGTGGTTCATTTCACTTTAGTTTGAAATGAAAAAAAAAAAGTGAGCCAAGAAAACTGGCATGGGCGAGATTAGTTAAAAGTCGTATCCTCATTCCATGATCCCCATATTGACGCTTCCCAGGTTGTATTGTAAAGTTTTGGGCGTGATCCCTATTGTACACGTATACAGATAAACAAACATCACAATTCTGCCCACTCCCCTCTCCAATTTTATTGTACCTGGTACATACAATAAAATTGTTAACATGTGTATATTTTTTCTTTCATGCCTCGACAAAGACGAATAGGGGAAATAAAGCTTCATTTCTAAAATGTTCGACAGCACCGAAGTTACAGTGGAAATCTATGAAGAGCGGGAACATCAAAAATTACAACGCAAGGAAATTCCATAAAACTGATTAAAGAAAACAAATAGAGTTTTATGCATAATTCTGTTTTTATTGTTTATATTTTTTTGGTAATTTAGTATTTTTAAAATGGTTAACGCCAAAAGTTAAACATTTTGATACCAAAAAGATGATCGACCTTGAACTACGGTTTCTCCGGGAAGCTCACTTTTAACTAGTACACTTTTAAATAGTATAGGTTTTCCCGGCAAATTTCATCAAGTGTTCTGAAAATCGGTCTTTCATTTTCGTCGAGTTTGAATGCACGTCTTTAATCCCGTTTCAATTCAACGAAAATTCAATCGTTTTCATTTTCCGTGCATGCATTTGGTTTGAGAAACAAGCGGCCAGTTACATTACCTGTGCATTCATTTACGCAAGCATTCCTTTTCCAGCCGAGTTCGGGTTCGTGAATGTGCAAACAAGAGTAAGTTTTTTTTTCATTCAAAATGTCAGATTACATCACAGAATTCTAAACCTGATACAGAATCTTAGAAATTCAAGCAGAAATTGAAATGAAATATTACTCTTCATTCGATATTCGATTTGAATCAACCTGTACGGCCCGTGGTGGCAGCACGAAGCCATTGGCAACCGTCTTACACTATGAACATCTGACAAAAGAAAACCCACGCAGTCCTTTGTTACAAACAAAGGACTGCGTGGGTTTTCTATGGAACTCTTTGCCTCAGGAAATTCGTAGCTGTCAATCTTTACATACCTTCAAATGCCTTCTTAAAACATTCCTGTTTAACTCAACTTATAATTAGATTGCTGGTTTTGTTTCAAGTATACATACATGTACATGTATATTTAACTATTTGTAGAGTTCTGGACAGTTTCTTTTCTTCAAGCGCCTCGGAATATGTCTACATAGATAGATGGCGCTTTACAAATGCTTGTATTATTATTATTATTATTATGTTCATAGTGTTAGTGATGCATTTGAGAGTGTTGCAGATTTTCCTTGTTAATAAAGGAAATAGACCGTACCGACATCGGTATTCATCCGCGCAAGCACAATGCACAAGCATGCTCATGCACAAACTCCCTCGATGCTTGGCCGTACAGAGAACCTATCAGGGCTAAGTCTAACTGTCACAAAATGAACTTGATCTCAGATGTAGTCAGTGGTGGCTCTGAGTCTGAGGGGAAGGTGGATTTGACCGAATGTAATGCAAAGAGGTGTAAGAATAAATATAACTTCTTATTAAAAACATGTTTAGCGCCGGGTTTTTAGAAAAAGGAAGGGGAAGGGGCTTTTTATTTTCAAGATGGCCGGTGCGTCATGCCAAAAAGTGTCCGGTGCCAAATACTGTCCGCTCATTAGCATACTGCTCTCTGATTGGTCAAGTGGGTATTACGTCATCGCGATACCGGAAGCTTGCTAAATTGTGTCGCGACCTTGCCGCGCCGCGCCGTCAAGCTATCAACGCTGCGTGACGATAAGTTCTCATTAAAAAGTGGATTTTGGAGAGGAGAACCATGGAGGATGGGAGAACATTGGGGGAAATATGAAGGGGAACATAAGTAACAAGCAGACAGTATGATAAAATTGAACGGCCTGTCAAGAAAAAAACGTGGATAAAAACTCATCCAACGATTCAAAATAGTCGCTGGTAATACGTATGAGGTATAGTAAAAAAAAAAGTATTTGGCAAGGAACTGACAGTATTTGGCAAGGAACGGACAGTATT
>JAZGUH010000646.1:600000-797231 GCA_037893225.1 Hippasteria phrygiana | reverse complement strand
CAAGCTGTCAAAATCCAACACTGTGCAGTATACCTACATATGGCACATTCTTTGGACTTGGACAAATTGGGGCATCATAGCTCCATGTAAAGTAATGGGCCCCAATTTCATGGCTCTGCTTACCTTTAGCGAAAAATCGCTGCCTTACTGTAGCAGAAAATTCTGTGCTTAACGGCAAGCGTATCTCACGTGTTAGCGGGGAATTTTTACTCCTGAGCATATGCGTACATCCCGTAAGTAAGGATTCTGTGCTCACAGGGGTTAGCGCAAAAATGGTGATCGTAAACGCGGAAAGCTGTAGTTAGCAGAGCCATGAAATTGGGCCCTGAACCCATCAAAATTAGACAAAACCTGCTGTTGGGATTTGTAAGGCCTTATGAGGTATTTTTTGGAGTGCCATGGGTGCATTGAAGTCAGCCTCGTGGTGATTGGAGATTGGGTTTGGGCCTAGCTAGGGGATCTTGCACATTACATCTTTGAGCAAGACACTCTGTCGTAACTTACTTCGCTCTGAATACCCAGGAGTGGACCCAGGGAGGGGACCGCGGGGACACGTCCCCCCCCCCCCCCCCCCCCCCCCCCCCCGTCATATTTTGTCAAAGAGACTGATGGGAGAGGTAACCGAGCTGCAACCCCCCTACGGTAAAAGAAAATACTTCATGTAGTAATAAAATGGAAACAAACATGTCTACCGTATTGACTCGGTCTTTATTTGCTCAAAACCCAACAGCTCCTTTAACCACACCTGCCGAGGGCGGCGTCGCCCCTCGCAACATCCCATTTTAATAATGTCCCCCACTTAAAAAAACGCCTGAATCCGCGCCCTGATACCATACCGGAGAACTAGTACTGTAATGATCAGTATATACCGTACTGGTATTCCAGAGGGAGCAGGTTCGAATCCCCGCTCCTAGCCAGTTCACTTTGAAAATGTATTCAAATGTACCATGTCAGTTTCCCTCGTGGATTGTTTGACGAAATGTAAATTTTCAGATTTAGTTTGGGGTAGCCCAGCGTAGCACGGGGCAGCGTTCAGTAAACACCGAACCACTCGACCTCGATTCCTCGTTTTCAGTGACTCATTACAGCACTCTTCCCCCCCCCGCTTGTGCAGGTGCGCAGTTCTGGTGGCAGTGCAGGACTTCGCTGCCTGCAAGCCGGGCCTCCAAATCGGCGAAAAACTGGAACGTGGCCGGTCTGGTGACCGGCTCTCATCATCGAAGTCGTCATGGTTATCATCCTCATAGTCTGGTTTGTGGTCTTTGCCCAACCAACAAGTTGATCGCACTTGACACCATCTTGAATGATTTCGGCAACTCCGTATATGACAACTACTACGGCTAGCCGGGAGTGCACAGGAGTTTCTGACGAGAGCGTGAGTAAATATCTAAGATATTTTCGGAAAAGCACGGTAAATAGACCAATCTATTAACCCCTACTTGTTTTCGTTTTTTTCGAGGTACGGGCTTTCAGGTATTTTCTACTTTGCCTACTCTTTCCTACTTATCCTACTTTTTTCTTGAAGTTCCTATTTTTTTCCTTCTACTTCGTTGTCCCACAACTCCGAAAAGTGAAATCTCACAATATTTTTCATAAGTGTTAGATATAATCATATGAGTATCACACGGTGAAAGGCTTGGGTGCAGGAGTACTGCAACTTTTACTTCCAAGAGCTTTAGTTGAGGATGGAGCACAAGTGTTGTGAGTACAGAACATGCCAAATGAGGCTTGTGATGCTGTGGACGTGAATGAGTATTAACGAAAACTACTCCTGATAAAGCCCGGAAAAGTCCGACTTTTATCCTGATTTTCTCCTCCAAAGTGCTACTCTTGTCCTGTTTTGTTTAAACATTTTGATCCTGCTATTCTGGTTTTTCACCGGGATCTGCTTGAAAGCCTGTTAAGAACCCTGCTGAATCCAATGGAATCAACCATTGGTCAAAATCCTACAGAAATGACCCATAAATACATGTAGTAGGATTTAGCATGGTTATGGTTAAGTTCCCAGAGGCGGATCCAGGATTGTTTGGGGGGGGGGGGGGGGGGGGGCAAGGTGGTTCTGAAATTGTTTTGGTACATTTGTCAAAAAAATTGACTCCCAACACTTTCTCAACACTGGTGGCGCCATTTAACCTCTGTTTTGTTCTTACCCCTACACGCAAAATAAGACCTTTACAGGGTTTTGCTTTTCTGGTTTGCTACTTTATGCGTAGGCCCTTACAAGCAAAAGCAACCCCCCCCCCCCCCTGGATCCGCCCCTGGTTCCACCCACTGACATACTGACTAATTACAGGCAGGTCTACACACATAAAAAGTCCTGCAAAAATCTGACTCGACTATGATTGTCAATTTGCCGAAGGGACGAGGGATGTGCATGTACGGGTAGTGCGGGAATCTGGTACCCGTTAAAAAAAGCCAATCCCAAAAATGTTATCTCGGAAATTGCTATTCATATTGCTAGTACTGCCACGCCGGTGCATCAATGCAGCAAGATGCAAGTGTGTACAGTAAGCTCTATAGCTTTACGGTGTCAATTGCATTTTCGCAAGCAGCATAAACATTAATCTCATTTGTTCATATTGTACCCTGGGTTTTCTTTGTGAAAAATTCCCCACAAATGACATTCGAAAACTTTCTAGTCATTGTCTGAGAAATTACTAAGCAAGATGTTAATTCGGCTACGGGTACTAGATTCCACAATCTGGAACCGGTTCCTGACATTAGCGATCGAGTACTCGAGTACCCGGTTCGGATGCACAGCCCTACAAGGGTATAAAGGGTTAATGGATTGGTCTGCTGTAATATGTAACGGGTTTTGAACCTTCAAAAATGTTTAGTTAAAATAGCGGGATTGTATTAATTCTCCAAAAGCTGTACTGATTTGGAGACAAGCCGGGGCTTGTTTTTACTTCAATCAAAACGCTGATGTCTAGTAGTCTATCATCCGTTCAATGGCGCCGTGCTTCGAAACGAACATCTGATGAGACCCTGTGTGCCAGTCAATGCAAACCGACTTGGTGGCATAATCTTGTGCAGCGATGTGAAGAAGGCCGCTTACACTGTTGCAATAATTAGTTTTCAATGCGCTTTGTGTCCGTAGCGTTTTGTGTCCGTAGCGTTTTGTGTCCGTAGCGTTTTAGGCCCATGGTAAAACTATACGAAAAATACGCAACGGACTCGAAACGGACCGTAAAACGCACTGTATGGAAAGCCAGCTTATAAACATGTTCATTCAAGAAACACGCGCAAGTTTACAGAGATTGTTGATTGCCGAGAGAAGTAATTTTGTAGTTTTATGTAGGATGTTGCTAATGCGGTGCTGGTATGCCAATGTGGGCTTGTGCAGCCAAGCGTAACACAAACCACGGATTGAGTATGTGTAGGAATGTGCTTATAGACGACAACCTGCCAGGTGGTGTTTTTTCTTTTTTCAAGAGGTTAAAGTGTATTACAATAAAATTATTTCTGCCATGAAATAATACAAAAGAGTTCTTTCATTGCATCAAGCTTTGTCTAGCCTGCCAGTGCCATTTGTCGAGAAGTCATTGCTGGGGGCAGCAAACAAATCTGACGTCTTAAAGGGACACATTGCTTTGGATTTTGCGATTTGGGCTATAAAACTGAAATGGATGTGGTTGGGAAGCTTTTTTAAAAGTAGAATATAAAGATTCACATAACTATCCCTTCAAATTGCGTGGTTTTTGTTTAATTGCGTGACTAATAACGGTCCGCCATTTTGTAGTTTACCAAATTTTTGACTCCACAAAATGGCGGACTGTGTTCACCAGTCGTATTTCCAGTCGCATCTGGTTGAAGTACGTTCTGTTGATCCATTTTGATGTACTGTGGCACGGCGCGCAGCACTGGCGATATGTGTCGCGAGGTAGAGAATTGTACCTGGTGATCATCTGATAGGTTCACAGGGCCACTGCCTGCGGCGCCAGCCTAAAGACTCTTACAGCGTATTTTGCGCATTATTTAGACGGTGGTATTAAGTACTGGAAATAAGTCTATGTTTCGCGGGTCAGATGTCAGGGGTAAGTGGCAAATTTTTTGTTTTGTAATCACTACTCACTAATTACAACACATTATACGTGTTTTTTTGCATGAACAACTCTTATAAAAGATAAGGAACATTTCCAAACAGCAAAATTTCATGACATTTGAAGGCAATGTGTCCCTTTAAGACGGAGTCCCCTATTGCACCTTCTTGATAAAAACAGTTCTCAAAAGTAACTCTTTTTTTGTATTATGTCATGGCAGAAATGATTGCCTGTTTTATTGTAATGCACCTTAATCTACATCAGGGTTGTTTCAATGGGAATTTTTTTTTAATATCACGTTTTGATATATTTTTTTATTTCTGTTATTTTTCAATGTAAAAACAATGTCTGTTATTCAAACCTGACTTTAAATCACTTACACTCACTCTAAAGCGATGTAAAAGGCCAGTTTCCTAAAACATTGTACTACATTTATCTTGTGTACAATGCATATGATTCTGAAGTAATATGTACTTACATGTATTATATACAGTATTCATCTCTTACATGTACATACATACTGTACATACATGTAGGTTTAACTCAATGCATGTAATGAGCCTATCAATTGTAACAGAGATTTTAAGACAAACTATGTATTCTAGAAAAGAATATGATAAATGAAAGGGATTTCAGTACTGATTTCATGAACAATTGTGTGTGGTTATACTTGACTTTCAATGATGGTCATTTAAATTGACCTATTTAAAGCAAATGGTACAATGGTAAAACAAAAATTAAAAATCAGATTTAAATTTTAAAAATCAGATTTGTTATTATCTTTTTTATTTAAATCATGATTTTTATCAACCCTGATATTCTACATTCTACAAAATGACACCGATTACTCTCAGCGATCAAAATCCTCTTTAAGAGTGAAGTGCATGTACAATGTACATGTACTCTTGTAGACCAGCTGAAGAGAATGTCCAGACATTTTCGTGAACTAATTAAGAAGGGTAGAAATGTTTTAAACAAAGCCATGTCTACTTTTCTATGTGTTGGAGTGCAGTAGTTGAAACTAATTATTTATTTAGTTTGGCCTGTAGAAGTAGCATTGGTGTGTGTATTATTTCCACATGATATCGTAAAACAGGAATACTTGCTTTAATACTTGTCCAGTATATAGTATACAAATAATGAATGTTTCACATTCGTGCTATGGTAAGAATGTGAAACATTCATTATTTGTTTTATACAACGCCTGAATAAATCCGACAGATTGCATGCATGGATTTCTTGGTGTAACGTTACAACGTGCCGTTTACCTTCTCAGTCCCGCATAAAACCGCGACAAAATTTGTTCGAGTCAGTTAAAGCTTCAATTGTTGTTCCTGCGTGTCTTGCAAATTCATCTAATCGTTTCACTGCATATTTGATTTGTCTCTTTGTATTTGGAGCGTCAGCATCGCCTACGAGTTCCAATATTTCGTTGTCTGTTTATAGGAGAACAAACCGCGGCAGTTCGGGAAACTCGGCCGCCATGTTGTGTGAATGACAGCCCTGTTGTAGCTCCACCATAGTGACCGTGAAATTAGGAAAGTTCTTTTGGTTCTATCAATGCGCGCGCACCGTTTGATAGAACCATGTGATAGAACGTTTTGGGCGGTGCGGGTTCGCGTCGTGTGATGGGTCGAATAATTCAATGCACGTGATCGACTCTCCACCAATCGGATGGCTGGGATTTATTCAGGTGTTGTATAATGGGGAATGTGACGGCTGTTTCTCACTTGTGCGATGCATTGTCAAATTATGGAACGAGCCACCTAGGACGGACCATCCTTCCTCCATAGACGGACAGAGCACACTGTCCGAAACATTGGGTTCATTCTCAACCTGGTTTTTTTTTCAGAACCACCCTGCTTCCTAGAAGAGATCAATTTCTGGTGGTGTTACCTGCAGTCCCGTAATTACTTACTCATCGTTTCCACCATGCAAAGCTTCAAAATCCTATTGAACGAGCCACTGGTTTGATGTCAGGTTTTGTGCAAGCAAAACGTACAGAGACAGGTGTAGATTTTTTTTTAGGAAGATTAATGTTTGTGTTATAGAGTATTCTCTGAAAATATAGTTTTCGTTATCATCAGCACTAATAATTGGACAGTTTTACCACCAAAGTTTGTAAAGTATTCACGGTAAAGAAATGACGCGGTTTTGTACATGTATGTTTAGAATTTATTTATGTAATGTAGGGGTGTGCATCGGAACCGGGTACCCGAGTACCTGACCGTTCATGTCAGGAACCGGTTCCAGATTATGAAATCAAGTACCCGTACAACTTTACATTATTGCATAGTAACTTCCCAGAAAATGAAGAAGGAAAGGTTTCGAATGGTATTTGTCGGGAATTTTCAAAATTAAAAATCGACTTCATGTGAAACCAGCACAGATTTCATATTTATGACACTCACGAAAATTGACAATAAAGAGAATTTACTGGTTGTGGTTTTTGTAGTCTAGGTATGGATAAAGAGCCTCGACGAGACATAATAGCATGCCTCATTCCACAATAAATACAACTGTATAAAGCTTCTGTCTTTTGTGATATGCCGGCGCATGCACGTGCCGGAACATGTAATAGCGAAGTCGTGATCATGTTTACGGGACAGGCATGATATTTTTCAGATTTTCGTCTGAAATCGTACTTTTGAATCGCAGAAAAAGACATTATTGCAACTTCCGGGACTGAAAGTTTTGCATTGGGTTTCTTTAACGGGTACCCGTATTTTGTTCAATCGGGTATCCGGTTCTTTTACTACCGTAAATGCACACCCTTAATGTAATGTAGTATGATATTATTACAATTATTGTGTGTGCAATCTAGTGAAGTCGTTAAAGCTTCGGGAACACTATAGCGCCCCCATGTTTTGTTCCTCAGTTTGGAAGAAAATGTATGAGCTTTGGGGAAGAAATTCAATAGATATATGGCCTTTGGATTATTCATTCTTGAGCTTCCAAAGAAAGCATCGGTATGTCAGGGTCACGTGCTTGGAACCCACTGATCGATTGAATTATTCGGTTTCTGAACAGAAATTTATCAGAAATTTAGAGATTTAAATATTTGCAGACTTTGGTATGTTTTTAGTAATTCAACAGTAAAGTGTCGTGACTTCTCTCAATCATTGTGGCATATTAATCGTCTTGCACTGCTTAATTGCAATAAGTATTCTGCGTGTATTCTTATACTGTTTTTTGGTACAAATATTGTAATTATTACCATGAGAAATGATCAGAATGGTGAGGTAGAAATGAGACAGGTTGCATGTACGGCCGCTAAATAGTGAATGTTTGATTACCTTATTCTTAATAAAAAGGAACAAAATCATCAGTTATATACGTTAATGTACATGTATGTACATGGGCACGAATAGCTCCATTGACGTACCGAAAATAATTGATTTGTAGTCTTCGTTCCAAAATGTCCAAAGCCCGCGGTGCGGTGCGGTGCAGCGCGCATATATCTGTACAGCGCCCTCTACACACGCACACAAGGCTACATCGCTAAGGGGACCTTTGCGATGTGGCCTTAGTACTGTGTGCGTGTATACAGGGCGCTATGCACGCTGCATCGCGCGCTAAGGACGTCTTGGAACTAAGACTAGTAAATCTACTTTCGGTAGTTCCTCTATATAATGGAGATCAATGGGTAGTACTGAAGAGCGCCCTCTGTTGGCATGATATTGGCAAGCAAAAACCATAAAAAACAAATTGATATAATACAATTTATGTGGAAAGCTAGGGATGGTGAGGTCATATTTGTATTCCTCCATGGTGAGGTGAAGTGATAGTTTCATAATGATGCAGAGTTTTACCCCAGTTAGTCATTAAAGTGCTATATAATGTTTCCATTTATTATCGCTCGACTGCGCATCACTAAATGTTTATGATGGCCAGTGGTTACTCTTTAAAGTTTTATCAAATTATTAATTTATAGCGTACTGTAATCCAAAGTATAATGAATTTCGTCATGTTATTCATTTCGTATGCGTTCGTCACCGAGTGTGTGTGAATTTTGTCTCTAATTATTTAGTATTAGAATATTCATCAGGTAAATAAGTACTTTTGTCAATGGATTGCTTTGTCATCTGGGTGCGTTTTGGCGATCATAACGGAAAACTGGTTTGTTTCTTTTTGCTTAATCATTTTGGGTATTTGAGTATTTCATTATGGTGCGTAATTCTGGCCTATTAAAACATTTTCAAAGAAACGACCGAACCAATTCTTGGTTATAACTGTTTATGACCGCCAAAACGTGAACTAATTATGTACACACCACTTAGCAGATTTGCATAACCGAATACTGATAAAACAGCGCCCTCATGTTTAGCACCTCGTATGTTAGACTCGTGTAAACTGGTTCCCGGTCCTTCCATTCACGTTCTCAGCTTCAGTGAGAATTGGTAATAAGGAATAGGCCTACTATTTAACATTTAATTTGGCTTTGTTATATACACATACCCATAGTTCATTGCGGTATTCCAGTCGCTGCATTCAACTTCGTTGAACAAAATACATTCATCAAGAACGAGAACTAGAACATCACAGTTCAACAAGGGAAATTCAAACAGCGCGTGTATAGTACAGACTAAAAAAGCTACGGTCCCCATGCTTCGGGGTATGGAAACCAGTCAAAAACACTTCTGTAATGCCCGATAAATCCATTCTAATAACAGACTTGTATCTGAAAGCCGGTTTTGTCTGCGTACGCGTAAATAAGACACTTATAACATTTCACATTTAGAGAGACTGTAGAAAACGGTTTATTGTTTGGTTTGAAAAATAGAAGAACCATTAAAGGTCATACTTATTTACCTTGTATTTTATGAATAATGTGCATTCATTGTAGCCACGTATTTTATCTTTTTTAAACT
This sequence comes from Hippasteria phrygiana, assembly GCA_037893225.1. Lineage (NCBI taxonomy): Eukaryota > Metazoa > Echinodermata > Asteroidea > Valvatida > Goniasteridae > Hippasteria > Hippasteria phrygiana. The sequence goes on along the minus strand of JAZGUH010000646.1, from coordinate 788,317 downwards.
AAATTATTTGTGATTACGTACGTGTATATATATACATTGTACATGTCTATGTAGAATGTAATCTGTAATGTTACCGAAAGGAAATAATGCGAATAATGTTATTAGTATCTGATGAATGTATAATATACCTGTACGTGAATGTTATTGGATATGTATTAATGTTGTTTAAAATGTACATAATAATGTTAATTGTAACTGGGCCACGGTTTCGCCGTTTTTTGCTACTTTTAAAAACTGAAAAGCATGGGAGTTTGTTGAACACAAAAAGAAATCGCTCACCAAAAATAACGGCGTCGTCTGCTACATACTGTACATGCAGAGTCTGCAAAAAGTCCTTTGATTTGTACCGCTTATGGTTACTTTTGAACGTTTGTAACACAAATAATTGTCAAGAAATATTCCCCTCCAAGTTCTAAACAGTTCTACGGGAATGTGGTCATACAATCATGCACTTAAAATGTTTGTATACCTGTTAACTGATTTGCCATACAAAAAGTGACACTATAATTTCAAGTGTGCGTAGTTTATCATGATATCACTTTAAAAGTGTATCATTGTTTTTGACCTCTATGAGAAGGACAAATATATCAAAACTGTTAAAAAGTATGATATAGCATTGGCAGTGCGTAGCTGACATTTTTGCAGTGTCCACGCTGTAGGATTGAACATGTTCATGAAAAAAAAAACTGTGAAAATTTGAGCTGAATCCGTCAACCGAGTCATAAACAAAATAGTGAAAAACCCGTCTGTTTTAACAGTGACTTGTATGCGTATTTCGATTGTTGAAATGAGCCACAACATTTTTCGAGGCCTTCAAATACATTTTTCTTGAAGATGACAAAATTTCAGATGGAAATATTTTTCAGGGGGATTGGTAGTGGTATCATCTTTATAAACAGTATAGCTTTCAGATTGAAACTAATCAGTTTGATTTTTTTATCATTACCAAAGCTATATTATGCCTTTAAGTTGACTGGCTGGAGAGTGCATTTAGCAAGCTTCTATACTCTTTTATCAGACTAGGGTGGCATCACTAATCTCTGTGTAAACTGGATAGCTCATGGGCAGTTAGAGTTGAAGCCGCCGTCCGCCATATTATCACTCCCAATACAATAGGTTTGACAACCTTGTCCCCGAATTCTGCTTTCATCGTCGTTCTTAATAACAGGAGATGTTAATCACTATCGGAAATGATCCCGTACAATGGCAGTATACTAATATGGCCGCTTCGGGTTTTCGTACAGCGCGCAATGGTCAATGAGCTATATCAGTTTGCTATAGGGATCAGTGGGTGAAATGAGTAGCCCATATTTTTAACGAGTGAGGGCGCTGTAACGACTTTGAGGTACAGATAATTTCACGCCTTCAGCTTATACGTACACTTTCCAGTGAAGTAAAGGTATGTGCTAAAATTTAAAATGTATTCAAAAAAATGTGAAGTCACTACTGCTTGTGCTCCCACAAAAAGGGTCTTTAGAATGCCCTCATTCACTCAGTATGGCCGGATTCTGTTGATTTGTTTTTCGCAATCCGAGAATCATCAAAGCAGCGATTCTGGTGGCCGTCATTCTGAGGACAGAGATGTTGCATGCCAGTTTCTGGTGTATTTTGGCTTATTGTTTTTTTTTTTAAGGGTAATTAAAGCGATTCACAATGCACTGCGCCACCAAGAGTTTGCCCAAAAGGTTCGACGACAGTTTGTTTTGTTTACACAGACGTACAAAAATTAACCTGGTCTCGAAATACGTCCGTCGAGTTGAAGCCAGTCTAAGGCCGCATCAGAAATTCTTGTCTAGGGCTATTGTCTAGGTGTGTGCCCATTACAACTAGGCCCTACGTGAAGAAATGCTGACAATAGCCGTAGCCGTAGCTCTGGAAGCCCGACTCGGACACGGCCTTAGCCATCTTATAACCGTGCCGAAAACGAGACGTTTGGAAACATTGTTCCCTTACATCCTTGACCTCGTTCCCAATAGCACACATTAATCACTGTACTGCAGTCAGAGCATGGAGGAAGGACTAGTCAGAGTAAGAGCTCTAAGTTACAGGCATAGTGCTAGTAACTTCAGGTTGTTCATATTCGTCTGTGAGTTCAAAAGGAACGCGTCATTTTGTTTGTTTTTCCACTGGGCGAAATCTCAAGTTTCAACTTGTCTATTTATTGTTGAACGATTGATTACGTTGGCGAAACTTCAGAATGCTTTTCAAACACTGAATAACTTAAAAATCCCGAGAAATACCTCTATTGACGTGATCCGGGCGATTTGTTGAACAAGATGAACGACCTCTGCAGTGCAACCGTGTGGTGGCGCTCTGTATTGGAAAACTCAACGATGAGTGTTTGAAGTTGAATAATTTTAATCGGCGTGTATTCACAAAATAAATCAATCTCGCTTATGGGAGAGTTCACTTTAACTATTCGTTGCATTTCTCGTTATCTTGTGCCGTTTTTATACCTGTACTTATTCATTATCATTATCAAGTTCGCTTGGCGAATGCATGATCTCCATAATAATGTGTACTGCATGCAGTTGGCAAAAATTCGTAATTGGGTTGACGTTTAGACGGAAAGTCGAAATCCCCGCTTACTGTAGCCGAAAAATTTGTGCTTACGGCAAGCGTATTCCACGCGTTAGCGGGGAATTTTTGCTCCTCCTAAGCATGCGTACATCCCGTAACTAAGGATTCTGTGCTTACAGGGTTAGCGCAGAATTTGTCCGCTATAGCGCTGTTGGCGCAAAATGATGACCGTATAAAAGCGCGGAAAGCTGTGGTTAGATCTGGAGATTGATGTGTATAGCGATTTTGTAGCAGATTTTTTTTACGTGGAAGCAAACTACCCGGATGTTGTAAACTTTACTGTCGATGGACGGTTGTAAATAATATGGGTATGCTCTGCAAACTATAGGGTTTCGAGGCCCATATAATTGTTGAAGGATTGTAAGCATTTTGAATTAGAACAAAGAAAACGGGCAACTGGCAACTGGCAAGTCTGGCGCTGGCACAAACAAAACAATAGACTTGATTTCAAGTCCGAGATCGCGGCTCGCAGGTTAACTCACAAGAGGACGCAAGAGGGCGCTATTTCCGGCACTATTCACGATCACAGACTTGGAACCAAGTCTAACAAAACAATGGCTCACGTACCAATATATGGAAAAAACTTTAACAAACAGCCGTCGAAAACATCTCTGTTCTAATTCGACTCGGATGTTATCGATTCGTGCGTATATTCACGCAGTGCGCGGCGCGCGCCTTCCAGATTGGAATTATAGCTTATTAAAATCAATAGATATTAATATAGCTCAAAATCCTAACTCCAAATCCTAGTAAAGATTACATCCATTTCCATGCACTAACTCTACACATGGAGGAAGGAACACTAACAATTCCTTCCTCCATGCTCTACAGTACTTCCTGTACCTGTTGGTATGGTGCATGGTATGTACTATGAAATCGCACGGATGAGCAGACCGGGCTTGAATAAAAGCAAGGTCATTCATGACGTTGACGACTTGGCGACACAAGGGGGGGGGGGGGGGGGGGGGGGTCTGTCTCTCTGCATAATTGCGTATCCTATCGCGCACAGGCGCGGCAAGTGCACGTACCTGGCGCAGATGGTAGACTGCGTGTGAATGTTGAGTGTGTGTGTGTGTGTACGTACGTACGTACGTACATGTAGACAAAACAAATCTCCACATTCAAGTCGAATTCCTGCGATAACATCACCACGACTCCACTCCAGCCCGTTCACGTCAAGAACCTGTGACCAGCATCATGTCCGCACCAGGTTAGTGAATTGTGTTGAGGATACCCAGCACGATATATGGGGCACCCCTTTAGGCAATCGTGTAGTGTAGTCGATGGTATTTTTTCTTATTCCAAAATGTTTCAACCTAACGTTAAAGCAGACTTCTCTTAATCATAATCATGGAGGTATTATACCTCCATGATCATATCCATGATTATAGTGACATTTTTTATCTTTTGTGTAGAACCGTTTATTGCGGTAGAAAATTAAATTTTCTTGCTCGCTTTACGGCAGTTCCCATGCGAATCAACGCGGTTTTGGGTGTTTACTTGGCCCAGGTTGGACGGTGTCTTCATGCAACGCGAAGGGCAGGAGTCATTATACTGGGCTACATGTAGGTGTTTACTGTGCGTCGCGGTCTCCATCTTTCTTTCTTTTTCGCGTAGCGTTTTGTCGTCTTCATCCCAAAATTTCCCTCAAAAACTAAAACATTACTCTTTATCTACGGCATACCCAGCCGTTGGTTTGTCGCTAACTAGTTTGGCAATTCCTATGACCTAAAAGTGGATTTTTGTTCAGGCCCGACACTACACAATCGCCGCGGTGATCGCCATTGTCTTCGTCGTCGTTTCGTCTCAAAATTTTCCCCTAAAAATTCAAAACCCTGCCCTCTATCTACAACATACCTGTTGGTTTTTAATGTCGCAAGCTAGTTTGGTATGACCAATAACTTCAAAGTGGGTTTTGTTCCCTTATAAGAAAGGGGTCCGTAACGACACAATCGCCGAGAAATTCTCCATGACATGTATATATAAATAATAGTTGGGTCATCTCCAGTAATTCCGTGACCGTGGAGAGCGAAGGTTTGTTTCTAAGTGGATTTGTCTTCTATGAAGGTTAAATGAAAATTGTAGCCGGGGTGTCCCTCCCAAAAGTGTGGGCTAACTCCGGGAGGGGGGTAAATAGATTAATACAGGGGTCAAAACTGAAAAATGCTTCGATTGCTGTAAAAAAGCAAACCAAACTATCCGTCTAATCATAAGGATTTAAAAAAAGTATAGTTTCTACTATCTACGACTTATGGTTACGGAGATAGGAGATAAAATGTATCAAATGTCAAAGGTCAACAGAAAAGGTCAAACCTCTTTAAAATGCTCCGATTTCTTTGCGAATAGGCTCGAATTGTTCATCTAGTCACATTGTACTGCCTATACCAAGTTTCCTTCACTTTATTAATTGACTCAAAAATCAAAGGTCAATCGAGTTCAATGGTAATGACCTTGTTTTCCCCCTATCTTGGTATCCAGATATAATAGATGGTGCAAACTATTGTTGCTTTAATCCTGTGACTAAATGAAAATTTTGAGCCTATTCGCAAAGAAATCAGAGCATATTAAAGAGGTTTGACCTTTTCTGTTGACCTTTGACATTTGATACATTTTATCTCATATCTCCGTAACCATAAGTCGTAGATAGTAGAAACTATACCTTTTTTAAATCCTTATGATTAGACGGATAGTTTGGTTTGCTTTTTACAGCAATCGAAGCATTTTTCAGTTTTGACCCCTGTATTAATCTATTTACCCCCCCCCCCCCCCCCCTCCCGGAGTTAGCCCACACTTTTGGGAGGGACACCCCGGCTAAAATTTTCATTTAACCTTCATAGAAGACAAATCCACTGAGAAACGAACCTTTGCTGTACGGTCACGGAATTACTACCTCCATGACCCAACTAATAGTCATCCAATATTACATACACATGCATATACTATCGGTTGTACAACGAATGGCTATATACACATTGTATCTGGCCGTAGAAAATAGAGCCTATGAAGAGTGTGGCGGTTTTCATTGTAATGTTTAATACTTGGTTGAGTTGGGGTCTAATTAGAGGACACATTATAAACATGGAGGAATAAAAACATTTCATTCCTCCATAATTATAAACTTGTCGGTCATAGAGTAAAAAAGGCAAAATGTCATAATTGTAATCATGGATGTAGCCTCCATGTTCTAATACACTGTTTCAGTAGCGTATCCAGCTTTTTGTGCCAGGGAGGGCAAACAACGTCTGAACCGTCGCAAAAACCGTCGCAAAACACCATTTCCTTTTGTGTTTTTATGACGCCTCAAATGCCGCTGGGGGCCTTGCCCCACTAACTCGTTCTAGGGCAACGGGCGTTCTGTAGAGCTGGTGATCAAATCTAAAACTTGATGGTGGTTAACTCCGCAGTGTAGGCAAGGTCAGAGAAGCCCCGCTGAGTTGAAAGCGGGACTAGCCCCACAAATGTTCGGGGCTTTTCCCCCCGAAGCTGGCAAAGAAGCCCTGGAGCTGATGGCTAAAAAGGAAGCTATAAGCTGCGTTCCAACGACAACTCTTTTATAGGTGGAGCTACAGCCAGCTTCGTGGCTATCTCAAGAGTTTACCCTTTATAGTCCAACGGCGGCGGAACAGGGGGGGGGGGGGGGGGGGGGGGGGCTGGATTGATGGTTATTTCCCAAGATTTTGCTGTTCCTGACTGATTTTGTTGGGGGGTATTAAAGTAAAATCTTTCCTAATTTTTGTTACACCAGTAGGCCCTAATAAAAAAAAAACTTGCATAATTATGATCAATTATTTACACACACGATTGTTATAATGCATTGTCTGTTGTATTCCATTTTGGACTCGCGCCAGGGTTTACAATATACTTGCATATAAAGCGGCATGGCATCTGTACATGTGATCATTCATTAGTTCCCACGGCCATGCTCCATTACCATTATTATTGAAGTTATTTTGACCAGTAGACTCGCGTTGGAGCATGGTTGTTGTAACATTTATTTCAATGTTGTCATTCATTACAATATTTACAATCATATAGAAATTACCAAGGAATTTAGTAATATATTTGATAGAGACTATGTACACAGTAAGTTAAATAATAAAGAAGCAACAAATTAAGTGACAACAATCACAACATTTAGGTATAAGGTTAAGCGTAAAACGCTTTTGTGCCCTAACCTATGGACAGACAAACATACAACCAGGGAACCAGACAAATGACAACAAAACACAACGTACGTAGAGATAAACTGGTGTGAGACAAGGCAAAATGATTAGTTCACTAATAAGACTAAAATTACAAGTACGACTCGAGGAATCGAGCTTTTAAATTTTTAACAAAGACAGACAGAGATGGTGATGTTTTGAGATAATTTTTCTAAACTATTCCAGTATGAGATGCCTCGATGAACAACACTATCTTTAGACATTGACGTTCTATTGAAATGGACGAACAAATTTCCCCTAGCACTACTTCGAGTATTATATACATGAACATTAGATGTTAAAGTAAAACAACAATTAAAACAGGGAGGGAGTGCATTATGCGTAAATTTATACATGAATTTTCCCAAATTAAGCTGGTATAAGTCATTACATTGTAATAAATCAAATTTAGCAAATAATGGAGCAGAATGATCACGGTAACCAGCATGGATCACGGTAAGCTGCATGGATCCGAATAGGTGATCGGAGCTTAACCCCGGCCTTGGGCACGGCATTTTACGGGTTTTTTTGCGCCCTGTGGCGTCATCCGTACGCAAGGGGTTTTAACCGATTTGTAACTGTAATCAGTAACAAATCATTTTAAAGAATTAAAGAGGGAAATCGTTTGTTGCGTTGTCTCGAAGAATGCTTCAAAAAGTATGAAAACATTTAAAGCCACTATTTACCAAAGTATTTTTGCGCGATGTTGGAGGGTGGTGTTATAGGGGCAAAGTTATCTATATTTTGTCGAGTCAAAATTAGATTTCCTAATTTGTTTGTGTACGTGTCTGTACCTATAACTGTCCCAAAATAATATTTCATAGCACCATAATTCCTTTAAAATCTGAATTCGGGACCCTGCACGGGTTCTGGTATCACGAATAAAATTCCTTGACTCATAAAACTCTTTGAAAATATATCAAAGAAAATAGACGTTGGACAACGCGTACACGTTATCAGTACTGGTTATTTTGACTGTATTAGGCCAAATAAAAAAAAAAACATGTTTAGCGTCCTGCCTTTTTGAAAAATAGGAAGGAGGAGGCCCTTTTTTTCTTCTTTTTTTTCAAAATGGCCGCTCGACACATTTTCCAAGACGTCCGGCTGGGCTATTTTTCAAGATGGCCGCCAGCATACACAAGGTGATGCTAAAGTCTAAAAATACGACTTTTTGTTTTGGGATTTTTTTTTTTTTGTCGAAAAAGATCAAATATTCTCCATTTTTTCGTGTTTTTTCAAAAAAAAAAAAAAAAAAAAAAAAGCAGGCGGCTTCAAAAAAGGAAGCGGGCGGGGACGCTAAACATGTATTTTGTTTTATTTGGCCTTACGAGCATCCGGCACTTCATACCCGGGTACGTAGTTTGTGTGGGCCTGTTTTTTTACTACTTTTGATTCGTCACCGGGACAGATTTCCGCTTGGGCAAATTGTCATACAATACATAATCGAAAAATGACGTCATACAAACAACAGGGGGAAAATATCCCCCTTGGTATAGAGTACCGAAGTCTGACGTCAGTTGCCGCGGCATTTTTCGCCAATATGTTTTTGGCATTAGTTCCCCCGTCCAAACTTCCAGGAACTCTACTCGCCTGGCTGTCTCATCACATCCTTTCACTGTTGTTGTTGTTCCAAAGGCTAGTACTGTGAGATACTCTTTTTTCCCTTATACTGCCTCTCTTTGGAACTCCTTACCTGTAACCTGCTTCCCTTCCACCTATAATCTTTCACAATTCAAACGAAATGTGAATAGATACCTTCTATGTGATTGGTGTTTTCTTGTCATTTGTATAGCCCACACCTTGAGTGACCTTTTGGCCTTGTGTTGGACAAAACCCATCAAAAAAGTTCGTCTTTCATAATTCATTTTTTTGATTCAAGATAGTCTTCGATCGCTGTATATGCGCGGCCCTTGAATGTGACGCCACATCGTCAGTCTATGCTCAAACCGGTGCCGCCATATTGGACCGCCTAACGAAGCATTGTTAGATGGAGTTGAAATTCACAGCTGTTAAAAGGAAATTGCCGGTAACCGGAAACAATATCTGGTCTGCTGTGACCTATACCATAGGTTTAAATCTCAACTGTGGCTCGACGTACGTCCGTCAGCCGGAAATAGATAATCGTGATACTGATGATGATTATGAACGAGTTTTTTGACAATTTGTTTTTTCTCCAGCGGCACAAAAACATCACAACGCGTTATGTGCATGTCAATATGAAATCTAATTGGCATAAGACATTTCTCTGGATTTATGCTAATTAGTCTGACCCGCTACATGTCACCATATTGAATAGAACAATAATAGAGGGACGGGGGACTACAGTAGGCCCTAATGGAGGAAGGAAAGCGTTTTCCTTCCTCCATACAGCAAATTAAAGGTTGCAGAGCAGTAAATAGGCCAAAATTGCCTACGCCGGCCAAATTACTGTTTGCGTGCCCTCAAATTCTCTGCTTTTAGAGTATCTTGTGGGCCATGAACGTGAGGGTTTGTAAAAGAGAAGGTTGGAAGCGGTGTTCGGGACTGCCAGCTTTACTGTGGAATTCGGATGAAAATTGGGCCCTAAAAGTGCTCCATTTTGCAATAGAGCGTAGACATCATTTTTCAAGCTGGCGATGGGCTACAAAACTACTTTTAGGGGGATGCAAATTTCTCCCAAAAGTCATCGGTTAATCCCCACAAAATTGAACATCAACTGAAAAATAATGAAATAAGCTTCAATTTGGTGTGTGTCTCACTCTCAAACACCTTGGGGAGTCCTAAGTACTTTTCCTGAATTTCGGAAGTGGGTGTATTTATCATCGGGGTCTGTGGAAGTTGATTTACTGGTGTGCATCCCTAATGGTTGCTATTCAAACCGTGGACCTTTAACAAAGAGGACAATAGGATCCACGATTGTGTCAAGGTCCACGATTGAAAATCGTGTACAAAACATATGGGAGGCCTTCCGAAAAAGTTAGGGTACAAACAAAAGAGGAACAATAGGAGGTCCACGATTGAAGGTGTTTATAAACATGTCGTCACCGACACCACGAAGTAACACCCAAGTCCACTCCAGTCATTTCGGTTTCACGAACTAACACACACAGTCATGTAAACGGGTGCAATCGTGGACCTCCCATTGTTCCTCTTTTGTTTATACTCTAACTTTTTCGGAAGGCCTCCCATTGGTTTTGTACACGATTTTCAATCGTGGACGTTAGGTCAAACGTGGACCCCTTTGTCTACGCCCGAATTCTTTTGTCCCAGGTCCACGATTGCCGGCATATACAAACTCCCAAGTGTGCGCGCGCACTTCGGACAGTGACGTGACGATTTTTGACTTCACAAAATAGAAAGCATGTTGCGGAAATACAGTGCAGAGAAAACGCTTTGAAAGGGTTGACAGGAATTTACTTCATTTGTATTCTTGTTGTTACACAAACAAGTAATAAAAACCTTCAAACTGGCGAAATAAAGATGCGTGTTAGTTCGTGGAAACGCAAATGTACCGATTGAGTGACGGTGTAATTCGGTGTTACTTCGTGAAAACGAAAATTACTCGATTCTCTAAAATACGCGCGCGTGGGGCGCACTCAAGTCAACTCGGGTGTTACTTTGTGGTGTCGGTGACGATGTGTGTGTTTGTGTGGGAAAGCACAGTTCGAGAGCAATTAAAACGACATCGTCATGCATCAGGAATATTTGAATATTCATTTCTAACATGGATATATGCACGAGCGCGACGATGTCTTGTTGGTTGTTCTCTATACGTGCTTACCGTGGGTCATTCTATAAATTAGGGGTGCAATTGTGGTGTCCCTGTTACGTCTGACATAGGATTTTGCAATTCATGACACATTCTTTAATGCCTTCTATCTCCAAGAGTGATTATGTAAAGCAAAGTACCTGCAAAACAAGTAGAACATAGTGTGAAGTCAATATTAATGATACTTGATGGGAAATTACACAGGTTAGGTGTAACAGGGACACCAAAACATGTCACACTTTTGGACACCTAATTTATGGAATGACCCATGTGGCGTGAATGCCCGGATTCACGTATCAAGTCGACGGACGTGCGGTATATGCGTGCGGCCGCTCAACGCGGACGTAATTATCTTGAGCCAAGGCTATTCCTCCATAACGTATACGTTAAAGGGACACATTGCTTTGGATTTCGCGATTTAGGCTATAAAACTGAAATGGATATGGTTGGGGAGCTTTTTTAAAAGTAGAATATAAAGATTCACATAACTATCCCTTCAAATTGCGTGTTTTTTGTTCAATTTCGTGACAAATAACGGTCCGCCATTTTGTAGAACAAAATGTTTGACTCCACAAAATGGCGGACCGTGTTCACAGTCGTATTTCCAGTCGCAGCTGGTTGAAGTACGTTCTGTTGATCCATTTTGATGTACTGTGGCACGGCGCGCAGCACTGGCGATATGTGTCTCGAGGTAGAGAATGGTACCTGGCGATCATCTGATAGGTTTACAACGCCACTGGCTGCGGCGCCAGCCTAAAGACTCTTACAGCGTATTTTGCGCATTAGACGGTAGTATTTACTACTGGAAATAAGTCTATGTTTCGCGGGTCAGATGTCAGGGATCAGAGGCCATTTTTTTTTTTTTAATCACTACTCACTAATTACAACACATTATACGTATATTTTTGCATGAACAACTCTTATAAAAGATAAGGAACATTTCCAAATAGCAAAATTGCATGACATTTGAAGGCAATGTGTCCCTTTAATCAAACGTCGTTACATGTAATATTCAACTACAACTCCATACACTTCCGTGTTAATAATCATTTTGTCAAGAATTCCAGTGGAAACGGGAAGTAGGATTTCAAACCTCACCCTTTTTTTTGGATTATTTCCTGCCATAAAGGTGTGAATGATCAAACATAATCCTAGGCTTAAATTCCCTGGCATCCAATGATTAACGCGCTCACATGCGCAATATCCTTTAAAAGATGTTTATTCCTTATCGTTTTGTTTCGTGGATCCCCTTATAACTTTCAATAACCTTCCTTTGTCAAAGTTATACCAGTGTTGGGCCAAAAAAATCATACAATATTATCCGTTTTTAATTCCCGCCATCTGCCTACTTCTGTTCAAGATTTATTGCTATTAAACTTAAAAGACTTTGCTGATTAGATGCAAGATGTCACGAAATAATTATGTTCATTTATACGAATTTTGTTCCCAATTTGTGATTGCAAAATGATTCCATAATAATTGTCCAGTAAATTTACCGGACAATGCAATACGAGTTTTGTTTCCCGCCCTTCGAGGGCTTTAGACGCATTTTGAATTAAGAACAGGCGGTTTTGTTGTATGAAACTTGTCAAAAGACAGGGACGAAACTGTTTTAGTTTCGTTTTCAGACGTATACAAAAACAATTGGCAAACAATAAAAGCGGTGCATGCAAGGCAATAATTTTATGGATTTCGTTCTGATATTTTGTGTAGTCTCATTGCTTTGGCTAAAAACGATGACTGAACACCAATCTTGGTTTTATATAATCATTTTGCTTAAGCTCTGCAGGCGAACACAACACATTATTAAAATGATTGAAACACTATCTGCAGGCTTTGTATTCTTGTGTATTTTTGGTTTGTTGTTTGATAGAACCATAGCAACGCCATGGTAACAGCTGGTACGCACGTGGTTGCCTCCCTTTCGTTATTCACGCTTGCATGGTTTTAGACGCGTAACAATATAGGGTGTAATTAGCATGACAAACAAACAAAAAGTTGATAAGTTTATCGATATCTCTATATTTTGCGCCTGTGTTAACAGGAGAAGTCAACACTGATAAGCCCCCAGAATATAACCCTGAAATGCAGCAGGGCTACTCCCCGCAGCAGGGCTACCCTACCGAACAGGGCTACCCTCCCCAACAGGGCTACCCTCCACAACAGGGCTACCCTCCACAGCAAGGTTACCCTCCGCAACAGGTGAGAAAGTCGCGTCATTCTGATCCCATTTCTTGAAATTCATAACGCAGGATTTCGGGCCAACGATGTTGTTGCTGCTGTCGATGTTGTTGCTGCTGTCGCTGTTGTCGCTGTTGTCGCTGTTGTCGCTGTTGTTGCTGCTGTTGCTGTTGCTGCTGTTGCTGTTGCTGCTGTTGCTATTGCTGCTGTTGCTATTGCTGTTGTTGCTGTTGCCACTCGCTGTTGTCGTTCTTCTCGCTGTTGCTGTTCTTGCTGTCACTGTTGGCACTGTCACTGTTGTTGCTGTCGCTGTTGTCGCTGTCGCTGTCACTGTTGCTGCTGTCGCTGTTGTTGCTGCTGTCGATGTTGTTGCTGCTGTCGCTGCTGTCGCTGTTGTTGCTGTTGTCGCTGTTGTTGCTGCTGTTGCTATTGCTGTTGTTGCTGTTGTCGTTGTTGTCGCTGTTCTCGCTGTTGCTGTTCTTGCTGTCACTGCTGGCACTGTCACTGTTGTTGCTGTCGATGTTGCTGTTGTCACTGTCGCTGTTGTCGCTGTCGTCGTCACTGTTGCTGCTGTTGCTGCTGTCGCTGTTGTCGCTGTTGTTGCGTCGCTGTTGTCGCTGTTGTTGTTGCTGTTGTTGCTGTTGTTGCTGCTGTCGCTGTTGTTGCTGTTGTTGCTACTATCACTGTTGTTGCTGCTGTTGCTGCTGTTGTTGATGTTGTTGATGTTGTTGCTGTTGTTGTTGTTGCTGTTGCTGCTGTCGCTGCTGTTGCTGCTGTCGCTGTTGCTGCTGTCGCTGTTGTTGCTGCTGTCGCTGTTGTTGCTGCTGTCGCTGTTGCTGCTGTCGCTGTTGCTGTCGCTGTTGTTGCGTCGCTGTTGTCGCTGTTGCTGCTGTCGCTGTTGTTGCTGTTGTTGCTGCTGTCGCTGTTGTTGCTGCTGTCGCTGTTGCTGCTGTCGCTGTTGCTGTCGCTGTTGTTGCGTCGCTGTTGTCGCTGTTGCTGCTGTCGCTGTTGTTGCTGTTGTTGCTGCTGTCGCTGTTGTTGCTGCTGTCGCTGTTGTTGCTGTCACTGTTGTTGCTGCTGTCGCTGTTGTCACTGTTGTTGCTGTTGTTGCTATTGTTGCTATTGTTGCTGTTGTTGCTGTTGTTGCTGTTGTCGCTGTTGCTGTTGAGGAAAATTTAGAAGCATGTCATTAGTTTCATTCTCCATAATTTCCTTATATTGTTCCTGGTTAATATGAAAAACAAACACTTTTTCAACATTTAGGTTAATGATTATGCAGTAGTCATCATAGCCTGCATTTATTTAAGAATTGTATGTGGAATGTTTTTTTCTATATTATTTTTTCTTTTCAGCCGGGCTACCAGCCACAGGTCGCCTACACCCAAGGTGGTGTTGTCACGGTAATGCATTGTAACTGTTTCAGTTTATAACCCTTTTCCCCATTACCACAAAATCGAACTTCTGTGGACTCAATAAAGTCACCGAATTCTGGCGTAAAAGTATGTTTGTTGAACGTGATCCCGGCACGAATTTGCAATGCGTCTGTAGCATTATGACTACTGAAGCCAGTTGAACTGTTGAAGCCATTATTATAATATGGCTTCAACTGCATGGCTTCAGTAGTCATACAGCTACAGACGCATTGCAAGTACACAGTGATTAACGTGTATAAAGTGAGAGCGAGGAGTGAGGATCAAAGGATGCATTAGGGGACAAGGTTGTCAAACGTATTGTTTCTCGGCACGGTAAAATGGCTTCGACAGGCTTCAACACCACGGACGTATGGAGTGCCGAAGTCTGACGTGATCAGTTGGCACAACTGGCTCTACTGAAACAAATGGAGATTTCAACTGTTTATTTGTTAACAGCCAGTCATGCAAACACATTGACACAAAAAAAAAAGTATTCTGGCTCCAAACATTGCATTGCATTGACGTCATCACTTCGGTACTCTATAGAGCGTGTAAGCTGACCTCGAGAACGTACGAGAGTTTACGAGAAACCGAACTTCCGGGCACCTCAAATAGGAACTTCAACGTGTAAAGCGAGTAGTTTTCTTGAAATAATTTGTTTTGACGCTGTTCTTTTTACTGAAAGGTAGATAAAAACTTTTAGCAAAATATTATTTTTCATTTCAATTTACAAAATGTGAACGATATATCAAATTTGGGAAAAGGAGAACGAAAAACTCTAGTACGTCATACGTACGTCATTCCCCATTGTTCTGGTAGTTCACGCGCCAGTCTTAAAAGCGTAGACCATATACAGTATAAGGCGGTCGTCGCATATGTTTGTGCGTTCACTTACGTCCGCAGCGTGCGCATGCAGTACGGGGGTTTGGGGGCCGGGCTTTCTCTTTCCGACAACGAGCCAATCACGTTGCAACCTGACGCTCAGGTCAAACATTTTTCCTATACTTTTCTTCAATAATTTAGACAGTCGTGCATGTTTTCATATATTGTAAAATTAATTTTGAATTTATCATCCATATTTATGGCCGTTTCATGGTTCAGATCTTCGTTAAAACAAAGTATTATTAAACACAAAATCAACCACACGTAAAAGTCCTATACCCGGCGGCTCAGAGGTGCCCGGAAGTTCAATCGTGACCTTTATGCGCGAGACTTACACGGTCTATAGATATTCAGTGACTTTAACCAACCTTACACATGTTTACAGACTGCCCCAACCACCACCGTGATCGTCAGAAATCCTGGTGTTCAGCCCAATGACTACCTCATCTTGGCCGTCATCGTCACCCTCTTCTGCTGCTTGCCCCTGGGGATCGTCGGCATCATCAAATCCACTGAAGTGAGTGCGCCCTCTCTTGTTCTCCAAAACCGGTACTCACATTTTTATTTTTTATGACAGGAGTATGACCAGACCTGAGCAAGTTCGGGTGCTGCTGATCTAGTCCCTTTTGTCAATTTTGCGATTTAAATCACGCATGCGTGGTCTGGTTTCACTCGAACGCATCTGGTCGATCAACGTACGTCAAATCTAGTTTGTGTAGCAACAAAAACTGTAAAGAATGTCGTCTGCTAATTGTTAACGAAGCAAATGTTGGTAGGTCATTTTTAATTATTTTATTTTCTCTACTTAACTTTAGTGCAATACATAATTCATTATTTTATTGCAAAGAGTTATTATCATTGGACAAAACTAACAATTTACCGTAAACGTTTGCAAAACTTGCCCAGTTTACCTATCCTCCATTTTGAAACCGTGACGTAACTCGCGAGTGACTAGAGAAACCATGGTCCTGAGCTAGGTTGATCCAGTTGGACTAGCTAGTCAAACCACGCAGCGTTCGAGTGACATCTAGATTGACTAGGGTTAAGTCTAGTCACTCTGGTCGCCCAACCGAACTTGCTCCCTGATGACGAATCTGAATGGTCTTACGATTCGTCTTTCTGGTAGCCTGTCACGTGACTACAAGAATTCCTTCCAGTTTCGAAAATCTCCGGAATTTTCCGAACTCATTTTCGTCAACATTCGGGTGTTATCGTCGATGTTCCCGATGGTGTATAACAACAAACTTCCTGTTCGCACATAAATCGCAAAAGCAACAGACGACCAATTCCAAACATATTTGACATAAGAACGACGCACCAACGTTCATTGTCATTTTTTAACCTATGGGCTCCGTGCGTCGTCGAATGAGGGCGCTGTCCACATAGCAACCGCACTTCCATGGGGAGTACGTCGCTGGTATTACGCACCGCGCTCCTCGTTCATTTGATACTCGTATACCAGTGGGATTGCTGTGTCTGTTCGCTGACTCTCGATAATTGCTTTTTCAATAAGAATATCACAGCGGGAACCAGACACTTAAATTGAAGTCAGGTAAGATGGCGTCGATATGACCCCCCAACTCGCCTTTTCTTTCCGCTGAGGGGGTAGTTGTGCACGGAGCTCATTGTACTCTTGAATTAGTTTGTCTGTTATACTTAATCACACACAATTGTTTATACTTGATTACACAGGTCGGGTGTAACAGGGACACCCAAAAAAATGTCACACTTTTGGACCCCAAATTTATGGAATGATCCACATCAAATCTCGTTTGAGAAAAAAATTCAATGCACTAATCTTGCAGTTTATTTCCGACCGGATTTGGCAAGAGTACTTTTGAATGTTGCAACTGATGACGTCACTCGAGCCGACCCTGTGCCCAGTGAGCCATTTTAAACGTGTTGGCTACCTGACCTACGATTTATCAAGAACAAATTACAAAATGTACCTCGTTATCCAAATTGTATTTTCAGGATTTTTCGAATCCATTCACTAACTTGGATCCAGAAATGTAAATGAAGTACAGACTAAATCCACCGACTTCGTCTCACTCTCAACATAGCCTCAACAAACGAAGAAATGTCCCACCAACATAATGGGTTGAGGCGTATAATTTGTTTCCCTGTTTCAAACAACTTCAGGTGAGGAACCGCTGGGCTGCAGGAGACGCTGCGGGCGCTGAAGCGGCTTCGAGAGAGGCTAGGAAGTGGTCCCTGGCCGGCCTCATCTCGGGCATCATATTGGAGGTCCTCATTGTTGTCATCATCATCATCTATTATGCCGTCGTCGTAGCTTCCGTCACAGGCTACGTTTACGGCTAGCCGAGCCCTACATGTCATGAATGCCTGCCTTCAAATCGAAGCTATCGTATAAGACTAGATTGTTTTATCCCTCCGCTCACGGACGTGTAGTACCTTACGATTTGAAGCTTTGCATGATGGAAACAATAAGAATGTAAATGAGAAATTGCGGGTGACACCATGTGAAAAATAATCTCTTCTGGGAAGATGTGTGGTTCTGAAAAGAACCACACATCTTCACAGAAGAGGGGTGGGGGGACACACTTTCTCAACGTTGGTGGCGCCATTTAACCTCTTTGTTTTGTTCTTACCCGTAGACGCAAAATAAGACCTTTACAGGGTTTTGCTTTTCTTTTCTGGTTTGCTACGGTACTTCAGGCGTAGGCCCTTACGAGCCAATTACCATGGGGAGGTTTTCCAAAATTCCATTAAGAAAACACGTGCTCACATGAGTTTGTTAGATTCTCGTTACGCATCAGATGTTCGCAGTATTCCACGCATGATCAATCGTCAGTCCCTAGGCCTGCTCCAGGGCCATGATTGACAGTGTCTGGGTTCATATTTTTAACCAATAATTACCCTCAAGACTTTGGGGACCAGAGATAAGGGATGGAGCTTTCATACTGGGCGATTATGAACGTACTACACGTCCGTTTTTGTATTAGTTTTTTTAATAGTCGGGGGTAAAGGTAATATACAACATTTGAAAAACATCCAGAAATAGAACTATTGAAATATTATGAAATACCTTAAATGACTGTAGGTAAATTATACTCGCAAGTATCCTGTGAAATCATGGCACCCTGGTGTACTGTCATTTTCAGCGAAGGTCAGCTGCCCATCGTTTGAAAAAAAAACTGACTTCTTTTTAATACTACCCCCCATTTACCAACTTTAGTTAGCCCACAGTGTTCGGCAATTGATTACACATCCGTGAATGGTTGCAAGCCAGCTAGTCTAGTTCCCCAAACTGATAATTCCCTGCCGTCTATAAATCGCTGCCGTACTTTTTGTCTGAGGTAGGGTCAGATAAATCAGACAGTATTTTCTTCTTTGTCTTCCCATACCAGCATCTGTGCCAAAAAAAACCAAACTAACAGGTCAGTGTTACAGTATTTGTTATAAACACTAACTCCCAATCCATTCATTTCTGAACAATACAGCAAGAGCAAATGTTGTATACTACCTTTTAACAAACAGTCTACAGACCAGGCAGAATGTCGATACAAATTATCCCATTTTGTAAGATGTCCTGGTATGAACTTTGCGTCAGCTACAATTGTTTTCCTAATCGTATATTTGTGGTGTACCCAGGCTTTCTTCTCGCGTATCGGAATGTGTCTTTACTCAGAATCACAGGGACGGGTGATAGTCATGATCAAGTCTAGTGCTCGACTGTACCAGACGTCTCTCTTAGTTTAACAAATCTGTGTACGGACGTAACATCCACCTAGTTAAAATTGTATTTCATTTATCAACGGTACTGAAACAGCCGCCTTCAGCTGAACTTGATGTAGAGGTTTTGTGTTTAAAAAAAAATAACTCCATGAGATTTTTACTGTTAGAAATAACTTTGTGAAATCTTTTATAGCAAATTCTTGTAAATAAATGCGTTTTGTGGCAAGCTTAGGAGTGGGACCAGAAATACATTTTGATATTCGAAAATAATGAGTGGGTTAGGCTATACGAGAGAGGACTTGGGACAATTGGGGATAACAATGACACCGAGGACTTGGGCCGAGTCCTGGGGAGAATTTCGTGTACAAACCTTATGGGAGCTGTTCGGAAAAAGTACAAACAAAGGGAACAAAAGAAGGGTTCCATTCATGGTCCTCATAAGTATAGGAAAACGCACACGTGTCTGTGGCTGTGTGGGTGGGTGTGTGTGGGTTTGTGTCCCCGCAAGTCGGTTTTTTTCTGCCGGTCTGTGGCTAGTTAATGTAGGATTGGATAGTCGTCTTTCAGCTACCTCATGCGTATTTGTACGGATGCATCTCAGTCCATTGAAGTTCCAAATTCGAACCAAGGATTTTATTTTTTTGGCCCGTACAATATGCGGCGATTATTTTTGTTTGATTACATCGTTGTAATATTATCTGGGAATACGATTCGAAAGTGTAACCACTTTTAAATGTTGATAGTTTTACTACCCTTGACGATTTAATAAAGTTCTTCCTCTACTTTTGAATTTACTCATGTATTGGTACGTTTATGTTTGTTAGGAGGAAGCATTCTCATATGATTTCGAAACATATTGGGGAAAAACAGGTTTTCAAAAAAACCATATTTTGTTAGGCTTATCCAGTATTATACAACACCTGAATAAATCCCCGCCATCCGATTGGTGGATCGTCGATCACGTGCATTGAATTATTTGACCCATCACACGACGCGAACCCGCCCCGCCAAAAACGTTCTATCACATGGTTCTATCAAACGGTGCGCGCGCATTGATAGAACCAAAAGAACTTCCCTAATTAACGGCGCTACAACAGGGCTGTCATTCACACAACATGGCGGCCGAGTTTCTCGAACTGCCGCGGTTTGTTCTCCTAACAAACGACAAAATATTGGAACTGCAGTGAAACGATTAGATGAATTTGCAAGACACGCAGGAACAACAATTGAAGCTTTAACTAATTCGGAACTCTACAATTTTTTGTCGCAGTTTTATGCGGGAATGAGAAGGTAAACGGCACGTTGTACACCAAGAAATCCATGCATGCAATCTGTCGGATTTATTCAGGCGTTGTATAAAACAAATAATGAATGTTTCACATTCGTGCAATGGTAAGAATAATTTCATTCGGTGACAGATGGAATGTCCCATTCCACTCGGCTTCGCCTCGTGGAATGGAACATTCAATCTGTCACCTCATGAAATTATTCTTACCATCGCACTCATAAACATTCATTATTTGTATACTATTGATCATTTAGTGATGCCACATATTTTACACGATCCGGGTAGTCCAAAAATATAGAGGCACGGGCATGTCAGGTTGAATCTACTATTAAGCAAAATTTCGAGCGAATAAATCGTGATTTTGTGTGTGCAAGCAAATCTTCGCCCGTTTGATTCTCAGAAGCCTCTTTTTTTTCGTAGACTGGAGTTGCCATAATGCATATTCATGATTAAGTTGACTTATATAATAAGCATCGCGCAAGGGCGCTAGATACATTGTATAGTGACGTGTTGCAGCAAACCGATTTGGGCGACCCACGTATGTTGAGGTGTATTGCGGGTGTATCAGTTTAGTTTATTCACAGGCTGGTATGCTGCAGTCGCACAGTATAAGCCGTTGCCTGGATCGGATCTGTTGTGGCTACGGCTTCGAATTTGGCTATTGACAGGCTACGGTGAAGAGCCGTAGGCATTGATAATAATGTCTGTGAAATAGTCTTACATCGGGCTGCTACTAGACGTGTTGCCAAAATACTGTACAAACGCTATGACAATACGAACCATTCAAATTATCTCTTTAGGGGTTTTCTGTCAGATGTACCCCAGAAATATGTGCACACGAAGTAACCAAAGACACACATTCTAAAATCAGGCGTGCAAAGGATTTTTAAAGTAATATTTATTGATTTCTTTGTAACATTGCCAGGTAAAGTCGGAAGTAGATAGTATCGATTCTTGGCATATTTCTATAGTGATTGGTATCGATATGATTAAAAGCTATTGAATTATGCACTATTCGAAAATTACCGGGATCGCTGGTTCAGTTAATCAATTGCTGCTACAGAATCGAAGCACAACCTACACCGGGTTTGAACTTGTGAATCTGAAGAAGAAAAAAATATTGCACACTAATAA
The DNA here is from genome assembly GCA_037893225.1 of Hippasteria phrygiana. Classification (NCBI taxonomy): domain Eukaryota; kingdom Metazoa; phylum Echinodermata; class Asteroidea; order Valvatida; family Goniasteridae; genus Hippasteria; species Hippasteria phrygiana. The sequence continues at coordinate 767,191 of JAZGUH010000646.1, read as the reverse complement.
TCACCAGGAAGGTTTCAAAGAATCTCATGAAAAGTATGACAGCAACAGAGGAAATCAACGAATATCACTGCTTGTAAAAGGCTAATATGCAATTCAATTACGCAACACCATTATGCCTATTCAAACGCAAATAAACACCTCATTGCTTAAAAAAAGAAACTGATCTGACGTCACTTGTACAGCACAAAGGGTAAACTGTAGATCTGCACAATGAGCAAAACTAAGTTGGCGGAGGAAAAATACGTGGACCTGCTGTGGCTATTTTAGTAGAGCGTAAGGTTTTGGAACACGGGGCCTGGGTTCGAATCCCCTCTGCCCTGTTTATATTTCTTTTTCTTGTACTAATTGTGGTGTGGAGGATTTTATTTCAAGGGTAAGTCCGAGAACCTGTCTTGCAGCTCACATATAGCCAAATACACAGAAACACTTGCAATTCTGGACAACCCAAAAAAAAAACGCTTCCCGGAAACATTAGTCACGGTACGTGTGTGTATGGGATATGTTATTATGGCCTATGAATACTTGCACGGGGATAAAATTATTCTGCCTAATGTGAGACTTTTGAGACGCTGGTGGCAGCAGACATACCGGTCCTTTTGGCTCATTCTAGAGCAAGTGCGCGTAGTTCTGAGCATGCGCACGACTGGTGAGAACAATGGAAAAGGACTGGCATGTCTGCTGCCACTACGCGTCTCAAAGGTCTCCCATTGGCCGGGTATGTAGTAAGGAGGGTACGTGAACTCTGTAATTATGCGATTATCGGTTCAGTTTAAAGTCTATAAAAGCAAACTAATTGACAATATCCTACAGAGTTGTATCATACAGAGCGAAGAACACATTATTCGCTCTGTGATTGTATACATGTAAACGCCACTCTTGCAAACAATACTTTGGAATACAGAAGTGATGACGTCACCATGCAATGTCTAAAATCCGGTTAAGTTTGCATAATTCATTATTATTATTATAATAGAGGAACATTCGAATTCAGAATATGTTTACAAAAGACAATTATTATTTGCGACTAAAGTTGCCCAAATGCAAGGCTAAAGGTCACTCTGAGTAAAGGGCTACGACAGAGGTGGTGGGTTGGCTACGTTTTAAGTTGACGGCCCTACCATCCTTACGGTTTTCCTAGGTCAATAGAAGATAAATCTGTTATAAAGTTGCGTACAAAATATGGAAGCGTATAAAAGGGGTGCGGTTCGATTGGGTTGGGTTGGGTTGGGTTGGGTTGGGTTGGGTTGGGTTGGGTTGGGTTGGGTTGGGTTGGGTTGGGTTGGGTTGAGTTTGTATATGCCGGCAATCGTGGACCTAGGACAAAAGAATTCGGGCGTAGACAAAGGGGTCCACGTTTGACCTAACGTCCACGATTGAAAATCGTGTACAAAACCAATGGGAGGCCTTCCGAAAAAGTTAGAGTATAAACAAAAGAGGAACAATGGGAGGTCCACGATTGCACCCGTTTACATGACTGTGTGGGTTGGGTTGGGTTGGGTTGGGTTGGGTTGGGTTGGGTTGAGTTTGTATATTCCGGCAATCGTGGAACTAGGACAAAAGAATTCGAGCGTAGACAAAGGGGTCCACGTTTGACCTAACGTCCACGATTGAAAATCGTGTACAAAACCAATGGGAGGCCTTCCGAAAAAGTTAGAGTGTAAACAAAAGAGGAACAATGGGAGGTCCACGATTGCACCCGTTTACATGACTGTGTGGGTTGGGTTGGGTTGGGTTGGGTAGTTGCGGTTGCTTTTCAACACTGACATTCACATAATATGTTCACACATTACTGTAGACGAAGGGGGCTTTCGGAACATTTTTGTCAACTTTCGAGTGTTTTGTAAGAGCAAGAAAAGCTGGTTGTCGTTTGTCTTAGCTGGATGTCTGATCGGACCCGTACAGGCATTAATTTATTTGTTTGTTTTAAAATTGTACTCTTGCCCTTGCTAATGAACAGAAAAACAAGTATAAGGGACTAGGGTGCAAACACGTACACAATCTCATTTTACTTACAGTACACGCACAAAATGTGTTCTTATATAGATGGATCACAAATTGAAGTAGAATGTTAATATCTGCGCACTTCCTTGTTCGTGTACGAAGCACCGAGACTCTCGGTTTCAGCTCGGAAGTTTCTTTTTCGGGAAGTCGCCCTATACAAGGCTACAAAAGTCACTCAAGGTGAAGGGCTACAGCAGCGTTGGTGGAATTGGTAAACAAAAAATCCCGTTTTTACTGTGAAAAGCACGTAAATATCTCGGTGAATAACCGTATTGGGCTGCGCGCTGCAAAGGGCTGACTTGTGCATGATAACGCCGTCGCCCAACGCGACGGTAGGCTATGGGCTCCGTGCGCACCAAAAGAGGGCGCTGTCCACATAGCAACCGCATCACTTCCACGGGGAGTACGTCGCTGGTATTACGTACTGCGCTCCTCGTTCATTTGATACTCGTACCAGTGGGATTGCTTTGTCTGTTTGCCGACTCTCGATAATTGCGTTTTCAATAAGAATATCATAGCGGGAACCAGACACTTAAATTGAAGTCAGGTAAGCTTAGAGCAAGTTCGGGTGCTGCTGACCTAGTCCTTTTTGTCAATTTGTTATTTAAAAAACGCATGCGTGGTCTGTCCTTCACTCGAACGCATCTAGTCGATCGACTACGTCAAATCTAGTTAGTGTACAGCAACAACAAACTGCAAAGAATGTCGTCTGCTAGTTGTTAACGGAGCAAATGTTTGCATGTCATTTATATTTTCTATTATTTATTTCTATTATTTTCTCTACTTAACTTTGGTGCAATAAATAATTCATTATCTTATTGCAAAGAGTTATTATCATTGGACAAAACCAACAAATTATCGTAAACGTTTGCAAAACTTGCCCAGTTTACCGATCCTCCATCTTGAAACCGTGACGTACTCGCGGGTGACCAGAGAAACCATGGTCCAGAGCTAGGTTGATCCAGTTGCACTAGCTAGTCAAACCGCGCAGCGTTCGGGTGACATCTAGATCGACTATGGTTAAGTCTAGTCACTCCAGTCGCCCAACCGAACTTGCTCTAGATGGCGCCGATGTTGACCCCCGAACTCGCCTTTTCTTTCCGCTGAGGGGGTAGTTGTGCACGGAGCCCATGCCTAATATGGCGCAAATCCACAGATCTTTAAATTATCGCTCGCCGAATGTATTTGCCTAGTGTTGGAATCAAGTCGTAAAAACTGCAGTTGTATATCGATTTCTATAATATATAATATTTTTGCGGCACGAGTTAAAAAAATCATCTCTTAGTTTGTTTTCACGATAACATTGTTTTTATTTTAGTGCTTACAAAATTCATACTATATTATGTGGAAATGGAGCATATACATGCAACAAAATATGCATTCATTTTTGTATATCGTGTGGAAATAAAACACTTGCTTGGAAAGGTTCAATTTGATTTTTTGGGGCGGGGTGGTCTTTTTTATGTTATGGTTTTGATGGGGTATTTGTTTGCTTTTGTTTTTACGATACGTATCGCGATACGTATTGTATCGCGACTAAAGTATCATGAAAAAATTGTATCGTGTGTTACCCCCCCCCCCCCCCCCCCCTAATGAATGATATAGGTTTATATTCAGTCTGCTTGACTTTTACAACTAATAACTACATTTGGCAATCATTGTAATTGAGAAAAATATATCGGACCCTGTAAACAATGGTCCGCGAGTAGGGAGTCCATCATTTTGGACCGTATATCTGAACCCATATAAAATTGGGGTTTTCAAACAATGATAATTAGTATTTTGAGCGGTCCAAAACACAACAAAGTGCAGTGTTATGATGGACAAAGGGCTTATCTTATTATTCATCTACATAATTCACAAACTTGCAGGTGAGAAAGTTACTTCATAAGTTGCCATTGTTATAATTTTTCAGAATAAAATCTGAACCAACGAAAACGCCTCAAAACGCATTCATGTGTAGATAGATTAGACCTTCCTGAACACAATGCTATCAATAATAATGCCAGCACGTTAGGCACAAATGGTCGCCACTTTTACAGATACCGACACCCAGAAATTACACGTTTAAAGTGCCATAACTCTGAAATGCAAGTACTTATCAAGCTAATGTTCATACCATTCAATGCAATTCCCTTTTCATTGATATCAAATTTGTATCAAATACCTCAAAACCCCCCAAAACGCTGGATTCCCTACAACGAGCCAAGGCCGGCGCTATGTGGGGATCATGTTACAACTAGTGCTTGGTCCATCGACGTGCATTGAACTCAATTTCTGCTTCGTGTAGTAAAAGATATAGGTCAAGAAAATGGTGGTGTCCGGGGAAACTCACGAGCTAAATACACCGCATATACGGTGTTTTTGTACGAGAAAGCACATCATCGAACACATGGGTTGTCAATACATAGGATTTTATAGTACTAAGGTACAGGTCTCACATTAGCTTACGTGTAACTTGTGACAAAAAAAATCGGCGTTTTATCGCACCCAAATTGCGTGCGATGTTTTTCATTTTATTATTTTGTTGTCGACATTGAGTCATCTGTGTCGATATGTCGGAAAACTGCCATTGTCGCCAACATTGCCGACAAAAGGCTTGTCGACAACAGCCCTAGAGTTTATTAGTGTGGCGCGCCCTAGAAATTCCCGATATTTGCTCTAGCGCCCTCGTGTGGTACTTATTACTTAATCACAACTTTAAATCGACTCTTGAGGGCGCACTAAAGCCAAAAGTATGCAAGCGCGCGGGAGGCGAATTTGAAACGGGAAACAGTTTCCACTTTTTTCACATTTTGGGGGAATGTGCGTACGTGGGTTATGAGGTAATGAAGTAGCATGTACGTGAATAGGAGGACGCAATTCTTACGTTGGTAAATATATGGATAAACGTAGCCTAACTTTACAGACAAACATAATTTGCATGCCAGCAATGCCAATGCCAATGTCTTGAATTTTTGGCGATTGTGTAACACAGAAAACACAAACTTTCTTCCCTTATATTTCACGAAAATATCCCAACAAAATTCTCAAACTTAAAGGTTGTGCCAAGTGTTTTTATACAATTCTGAACACAGATGGATAGATATTTTCCAAGATTTGCTCTTCCTGACTGATTTTGGTGGGGTATTAAAGTAAAATCTTTGACAACTTTTTTGTACTGTACTAGGCCTAATTGTGAACAGTTTTAATAGACAAGTTCGATAATTCTCAGGTCAAAGGTCAACTGTACCAAATTCCGCCTCGTCGTATTGGCCCAGCACGCTGTTTTGGTACAGCTGACCTGTGACCTTTTACCAATTGCATTGCAAAATTCAATAATTGAACTCGTATATTAATGCGGTAGTCAGTTGTCATGGGAATCAAGGCGGTTTTGTGTGTTTACTGTGCGTCGTGGTGATCGCCATCTTTATTTTTGCGTTGCATTTTGTTGTCTTCATCGTCGATTTACCCAAAAAAATTCCCTCAAAAACTAATACCCTACCCTTCATGTAAGTCGCTAACTAACGTTACATGTAGTTTGGCAATTCCAAAAACCTAAAATTTTATTTTTGTAACCTATTTTTGCCGTGAACTGCGGTATCAGCTTATTTTAGCTACATGCAGGACCTACATGTATTTTTTGACCGGCACGGAACCGAACATGCGCAGTGAGTGTTTTTGTTGACACACATGGCATAGCCCGGCATCTAACCCGTGCAGTGCCACCGTCGCTTTCGAGCGCTCTCTACTGAAGCGCGGAGCGTTAACCACTCGGCCATTTTCAGACTCGACAGATGGGACAGTTTATTGTTATACCTGAGCGTGCCAAGAAACGACTGACTGCAAAAAAAAGAGGCGAGACCGGTTCACGGCAAAATAAACACTTTGATTACGCGGTACCCGCTGCTGCATTAGATTCGAATCAGGCAGCCGACCCCCGGCAAGCTCGGTGGTCGAGTGGTTAAGACGTCTGCACTAGTAAGCAGGAAGTCGTGGGTTTGAATCCCGCCCGAGTAAGCCTGTGAATTTGTTCACACAGGCTCTCGGAAAGCACTGAGTATACAGTGCTTCATATATTACGTCGGGACAGGGCAAAACCTGCTAAATGCAAAACCTGCTAAATGCAACATAATAACTATTTCCTTTTTAAGAGGGATAACACCTAAAACGGACTTTATCCTTAATGGTGTTCAGTTAAATATAGTGTCGCATTTTAAGCTCTTAGGCATTATTATTCAAAATGATCTTAAATGGAATTTGCATGTCTCTGAAATCGTTTCTAGAGCCTCTCGTCGTTTGTATACGTTATGCATTTTGAGAAAATCAGGTGTCCCTGTGCAGGATATGGTAATTGTTTATAAAACCTACATAAGGCCCATTTTGGAATATGCCTCGCCAGTCTGGCATACGGCCATTACTCAAACTCAGTCGAAGAAAATATAATATATTCAAAAAAGAGCTGTTAAAATTATACTTGGAAAGAAATACAGTTATAATGAGGCTCTTGAAATGACTAAATTATCATCCTTGGTTGAACGGAGAAATTATTTACTCTATAACTTTGGAACTAAACTTCTTAATTCAAACCAGTACAGACACTGGCTTCCACCATCTAAGTCTGATACAAATTGCAGAGCCTTACGTAACATGTCTGGTTTAAATATGATTAGATGCAATACAGAAAGGTACAAAAAATCAACCATTCCACAACTTGCTAAGATTCTTAATTAATTAATTAATGATCTGTCTTCCCAACTCTCTTTCCCTTGTTGTGTCCTATTTTAATGTTTAAGTTTGAGTCATTATTTATTTAATTTAATTTGTTTTTCCTCCTTTTTATTACTGAATGAACAAGTGTTAATTATGTAGGTTTTTTATTATACTGTCGTTTTATACTATTTATTGTATTCGTATCAAGTTTTATTAATTCCTGTAGGCCTAATTGAATTTTGTATGTGTAATATATTGTGTATAATGACCCTTTCAGCTTTTGCTGCTGGTCATTTTGTTTATGCCAATAAATACAAAAAAAAAAAACAATAAAGAGAAAACATCTCTGTTCTAATTTACACTTTGCTTTTTTGTTTTGTAAACGTAGGCCTAGTCCTACATGTACATAATGATGCGATTACGGTAGGCCTACCCCTACTAAATGGTCCAGTCAGTGTGGACAGACCCATTTCTAAAATTCTAGGTCTAAATGTTTCTATGGCAAGGCTTTTTTTCACCTCACTAGTCTGATGGAGCACTTGCTGATGACTGATTAACAATGTCATCCTCCTTTACGCCGATACCTTTAACCCTAACTCCCTACATCATTTTCCCCGCATGTAACCTGAATCCTCCAACATCCTCTTATGGGGATCATAGCATGAATCCTCCAAAATCCTCTAGGTGTTTTTTGCATACCCCTAGTAACCTCAATCCTCCAAAATCCTCATGTATCACATTGAGCCTGATAACCTGGATCCTCCATATTCCTGCAGGGGCAAAAACCCCTAGTAACCTCAATCCTGCAAAATCCTCCGATGCATCAACTTCCAAGTGCCCTCAATCCTCCAAATTCCTCCATTTTGCAAAGAGGATTTTTGAGGATTTGGGAAGGTTAGGGTTAAAGTGAATAAAGCAGGTCATATTTACTGCAAAGAGATTGGCAGAAACATGTACACATGCGTGTGATGCAACGACTCTCCATAACGTTCTATTTTGGTGTCAACCCAAGAGAGCAAACTCTGTCCGGAATCCTTATAACAACACTGGAGCCAGTCGACGTTGAGATGGCCAACAACTCCGCAAGGAGCACGGTGACTGTTCAAGACACCAGCCACGGCAGTGCCAACAGCACGCTGAATCCGTTTGAGGCCGACAGTGTCGACAGCTTACACCTGACCCAGTTCAGCCCTTCCGTCTTTGCCAAAAGCGTTGCCACGCCTGCCAGTACAAAGGTACAATAGATTGCACAATCGGTAGAAGTCTGATTACGTCTTAGCATTCTGATACGTCTTAATAATGATACGGCATCCTAGCGCTCGAAACTGCACAGGAGGACTATGCTAGAAATCGACATTTAAAAATCAGTTTAACTGCATAAATATTCTAGGCATCGTCTCTGCCAACAGTTTAGTAATTCATCTTTCTTGACGGGTAGAAATGTAAAGGCGATATTTCCGGCTCAAAATCGTCTCAACATGACGCTGACTTCGCATAGCTTGTCGCAGTGACAGTGCGACGTTCTGTGCAATCTGTGAAACAGGCCTTGCAATTTGTGCATATGCACACATACATGTACAGCAAACAACAAGATATTGCTCCTCTTGTTTGTGAAGTCAGCGTCGCGTGGAGAGACCATTTTGAGCTGGAAATATATCTTCTTGTCTATACATTTTTTGAAGGAACATTTCTATGTGTTGAGAAAGATGGACCTACTAAACTGTTGGCAGCGATGATACCAAGAATATTTATGCAAGTAAACTGTCATTTTTAAAGATCGATTTCTAGCATAGTCCTCCCGTGCAGTTTTGAGTGCTAGTATACAAATAATGAATGTTTATGAGTGCGATGGTAAGAATAATTTCATGAGGTGACAGATTGAATGTTCTATTCCACGAGGCGAAGCCGAGTGGAATGGGACATTCCATCTGTCACCGAATGAAATTATTCTTACCATTGCACGAATGTGAAACATTCATTATTTGTTTTATACAACGCCTGAATAAATCCGACAGATTGCATGCATGGATTTCTTTGTGTAACGTTACAACGACGTGCCGTTTACCTTCTCAGTCCCGCATAAAACCGCGACAAAAAATTGTCGAGTTCCGAATCAGTTAAAGCTTCAATTGTTATTCCTGCGTGTCTTGCAAATTCATCTAATCGTTTCACTGAATATTTGATTTGTCTCTTTGTATTTGGAGCGTCAGCATCGCCTACGAGTTCCAATATTTCGTCGTCTGTTAGGAGAACAAACCGCGGCAGTTCGGAAACTCGGCCGCCATGTTGTGTGAATGACAGCCCTGTTGTAGCGTCACTAGTAACAGTGACCGTGAAATTAAGGAAGTTCTTTTGGTTCTATCAATGCGCGCGCACCGTTTGATAGAACCATGTGATAGAACGTTTTGGGCGGTGCGGGTTCACGTCGTGTGATGGGTCGAATAATTCAACGCACGTGATCGACGATCCACCAATCGGATGGCTGGGATTTATTCAGGTGTTGTATAAAATGCCATATCCTTGTAGGGCTTAGACCCTCGTAACATTCTTATGTGGTTCTTGACCCTCCAGGGCATGTTTGCTAGAAACCCTGCCAGACGCATCAGATTGCATACTTTGTCACATTGACTTGTGTGCAGAGTCCAGCAAGGTCAAGCTGTCAGCACAGATGCACTGTGCTGCGTCTGGCAGGGTTAGGATTAAAGAACCAGGCTTTTATACTTGACGTTTTGATCAGTGTTCTCGGACCGTCATCATCCCGATGCCTGTTAGAGCATACTGACCAAAACATCTAGTTTTGACTCCATTTCTTCTAAAAACAATACTTCTCATTTTTTAGTAGTAAATTGACATGGAATAGCCGCAAACTCTCAACGACATATCTCTAAATGTCTAATAATTCTTGCTTCAGAAGAGCATGTTCCGCTGGTCTATAGATCATCTCGCTATCCTCCTCCCAGCTGACATCGATGAGCATGCGGTGCAACAAGAGAGCACATTGGATAGTGATACCGAGGAAAAGGCCCAACTCGCCATTGAACAGGTACGTCAGAAATCCTTTGCTCGATAATAGCATGTAACCATGTATGTAATAATAAGAATGTTTTGATTTATAAAGTGCACATAATCCCCATGATCACAGCGCTATATTATTACCCCTGCTCATCAGGCTCTTTAAGTTCAAACATTTCTGAAACCTCAGCTCCCTCGGGAGTATACAGCCTTGGCTGCAAGTTACGCGCACATGGGATAATCAAACACATAACCATCACTGCCCTCACAGGTACCCATTTACTCCTGTGTGGGAGAGAAGCAACTTTTGACAACATGTCTTGCTCAAGGACACAAGCACCATGACCTCTGCTGAACTCGAACCCACAATCTGTAGTATCACCAAGATCTTGAGTCCAGTGCACAATACCACAAGGCCCCAGCACTCCACACCTATACGATCATTTTAGTGCCCCATCAGATCTGCTATCACATACTTCAATGCAATACAGTGGAACGCCGCTATGGGCTCTGTGCGCACCAAAAGAGGGCGCTGTCCACATAGCAACTGCACTTCCATGGGCAGTACGTCGCTGGTATTACGCACTGCGCTCCTCGTTCATTTGATACTCGTATACCAGTGGGATTGCTTTGTCTGTTTGCAAACTCTCGATAATTGCTTTTTCAATAAGAATATCATAGCGGGAACCAGACACTTAAATTGAAGTCAGGTAAGATGGCGTCGATATTGACCCCCCAACTCGCCCTTTCTTTCCGCTGAGGGGGTAGTTGTGCACGGAGCCCATGCCGAACACTGCTGTATTGAACACCATCCTTGGCTCCCTAATTATGTGTACAAAACTTACCGAACATTGTTGTTGAAAAAAGAGGCAACAGATGTTTTTTAAATGTACAAATGTACCAGGTATTTGGGCTGTTTGTAATTCCCAAACAGTCACAGCTTTATGTTGAAGAGTGACAGGTGGCTATTATTTCCCCAAGAAATAGAAGGGAAAAGCCAACTGTTGCTTTAGATTTCGGTAAGCTTAGAAAGTATGGATACATGATTTAATATCTGGCACATGTTCAATTGCAATCAAAAGAGGCTGCGCACTTTAAATACAACGCAAGAGGGCGCTATTATTATAAAAAGAACGGATGTCATGTTGAAAAATGGGCACGACGCGGCAGACCGGCGGCTGAAAATCGCTACACCGAACGAAATCTGTGGATCCCACGATGTTCATTATAGCGGCGTTTCACTGTACATGTTTCATGCAAACGCCTGCAATTTTGAAAAGTTTCGTTGAAACTGGGTTGAAAGAGAGAGGCTATCCAGGCAAACTTTGGCTACTTCAATGGATGCTTACGTAACGGCTAAGCATCTAACATAACTCAGCAACCTACATAGTAACGACACAAACTGCAAAGGCAAAAACCTCGTTTTCATTTCAGTGAGGTGAAACTGTGCAAAGGGAGAATATATTGAGGATTTTCTATTTGAAGTACAGTTGGCATGATGAATAATCCTAGGATTCTTTTTCCTTTTTAACAGTTCTTTTCCCAGCAACACGTAGTACCCTCTCCCTGGTCAGTGAAGCGGCCCATCAAACATGTGACATTCTCGCCCAACCCTCCAACTATATCGGGTATGTAGTGATATACATGTATTGACTGCTGCAGAGGGCAATATTCATGTGCGTGTATGTTTTACCCATGTACCCCAGTATTTGTTGGGGAGTAGGAGAAGGCTCACCTAAAGCTTTTTGACAAGAGTGACTTGAGTACAGCACAGTAAACACAAAATAGTGATATATTGACTGGTGCAGTGGGCAGTATACATGTACATGTTTTACCCTGTAAATACAGGTCAGTAGCTTACCCCAGGATTTGTTGGGGAGGAGGAGAATGCTCACCTAAAGCTTTTTGACAAGAGTTACTCGAGTACGTACATGTACTGTACAGTAAACAAAAAATAGTGATATATTGACTGGTTCAGGGGGCAATATACATGTGCATGTTTTACCCAGTGTAATTAATCTACAAATCAGTGGTTCATCCAGGATTTGATGGGGGAGAAGGCTCACCTAAAGCTGTTTGACAAGAGTGACTTGAGTCCCGTACAGCAAACACAAAATAGCGATATATTGACTGCTGCAGAGGGCAATATACATGTATGTTTTACCCAGCAACTACAGGTCAGTAGCTCACCGCAGGATTTGTTGGGGAGGGCTCACCTAAAGCTTTTTGACAAAAAAGTGACTTCAGTCCCAGCCACCAAACACAAAATGAGACTAACAATTTTTTTTTTTTATTTATTTATTTTTTTATATTTTATATATTTTTTTATTAATTAATTAATTGAATCTTTGGGAGAAGTTAATATGAGTTTATTTCTTTAATGAGATTTTTTTTTCTTCTTGGGAAATTTCAGAGGCTGAAGATGGCATTAGTATTGTCGAGGCACCACCGTATTCATCAATAGAAAACGAGAATGGAAGTAAGCAACAGGAGAGGTCAGAAGGTCAGTTATGTGATCTGCTTATTGGTCACATGATGTGTAGGACAATTAAAACTAAACTAAAAAGGTGTCTGCAAATTCTTATGGTTGAAAACATCATCAAAAAGTTGAATATAATGATGTACATGGCCATCCTTTGAAAATGCACTGTTGGTCTGAAAATTGTCAACAAAGATACTTCCGAGAAAAAAAAAAAAAAAATTTTCAGGGTAAGTATAACACATTATGAAGGCTTTGTTCCACCAAGTCCCTGAAAAAGAAAAGGATTCGGTTATAAACCACAGAAATAATTTTTGCAAAGATTTCAGATAGATAATGTAGTTATTTGCTGCAGGAAATGTTGTTCTATGTTGACATCTGTGTCATGCCGATTTCTTACAGTATCATGTCAGACGGCTGTGACGCTGCCTGTAGACTTTGATCTCCAAGCCGTTCTAGGTAAGCTCGGAGAGTTTGAAATTCCGTTCAACCCGAAAATAGAAATTCTGAAAAAATCTTCCAAATTCCTTCCTGTGAATTTTACATTTTCCATAAAAAAATTAACAAAATCGCCGTAAAGTTTCCAAACCTGTGCAAAATTAAAGATAGTATTAAAGATAGATTTAGTCCGGAGAAATCTCGGTGTAAAATAGGGCTCTCCTGTAAATACCGAATATTCAAATATTCGATCATCAACTGAACGTTTGAATACCTTACTGGCAGTTCGAATATTCGAAAAGAAATATATACACCTACATATACGACTCTGATGCTATTTTAATAGAAAAGTTACGATGTTAAATGCCGCATTTTTGTCGACAGTGACTTTTTATGGACAGAGGTTTATCGTTCCCATCCTTAACCAGTTCACGCCGGGATTACTTTGACATTCACCGGACCCAGGCGCGGAATTATTTTTCACGAACCTCGATGCCAGCCGGGTTCAGGTGGAATCGGGCCGTAATCTGCGGGTAGCACACCCTGATATTGCCGGCCTCGCTCGCTGCGAGCGGGTCGCTGACAGTTATTTCCGGCCTCGCTCGAGTGCTTGTTTATCAGTCATCCGTTCTGAATACCGCAAAACCTTTGAGTGTATACACGTCATCCGACGCGAACTGGTTAAAAACCCTTGACACTTATGAAATAATTACTGCAAAAATGCATGCTACAGTAGGGATGTGCATCGGAACCGGGTACCCGAGTACCCGACCGTTCATGTCAGGAACCGGTTCCAGATAATGGAATCGAGTACCCGTACAACTTTACATTATCGCATAGTATCTTCCCAGTCAATGAAAAAGGAAAGGTTTTGAATGTTATTTGTTGGGAATTTTCAAAATTTATGGCGTTTATGCCGCTCACGAAAGTTGGCAATGAAGTCTGGGCACAGATATTAGCCTCGACCAGACAAAATAGTGTACCTCATTCCACAAGAAATACAACTGTATAAAGCTTCCGGACAACCGTCTTTTGTGATATGTCTGCGCATGCACGTGCCGGCATATGCAAAGGCAGAGAAGTGATCATACTGGACAGGCATGAGATTTTTTAGACCTTTGTCTGAAATTCTGAAATCAGACTTTTTGAATCTCAGAGAAAGACATTATTACAACTTCCGGGATTGGAAGTTTTGGGTTGGGTTTCTTTAACGGGTACCCGAGTACCTGTATTTTTTTCAATCGGGTACCCGGTTCTTTTACTACCCGTAAATGCACACCCCTATGCTACAGTTGATTTCTTGTTATCAGAATGTTATACGTAGCCGTAATGATCTGGATACAACAGGCGAATCCAACAAAATCGGGTTGTCCACAAGATCGATCGCCGCACGTAAAACACCGGCATGCTTTGCGTGCAACTTTTGACCGGCACGGCTTGCAGTTGATGCGTTGTGAAACTTGATCGGCAAGTATCGAATATTCGGTCAAACCAGTTTCGAATAATTGAATAATCGAATGATCAAATGATCGAATGATCGTATGATCGTATGATCGTATCATCGAATATTCTAATAACCGTATAATCGTATAATCGTAAAATCATATCAACGAATATTCTAATAACGGATAAATCAAAAAATCGAATAATCGAAAAATTGAATAATCAAAAAATTGAATAATCGAATAATCGATTATTAGAATAATCGAATAATTGATTATTAGAATAATCAAATATTAGAATAATCAAATATTAGAATAATCAAATATTAGAATAATCGAAAAATCGAAAATGAACAGCTCTAGTGTATCATTTATCAACCAGTAATTTTTGTAAGGATTTGTTTTTCTAGGCGACAGGTTCATCTTTGGTGACAGCGAGGCCGAAGCAGCCAATGAACTCTGCACTTCCTCTCTACGACGCAAGCTGTTCAGTCAGGGGGAAGCTAGCCCTACGATCAGTCCAGTGGCGGGTGGGCTGTGTCAACAACCGTCCCCTGAGAGAATCCTAGATATCCCGTCACCCCAGGTATGCCAAGAAGCTGGGTTCGGAGCAGGGGTGAGATTTGTCGGGATTTTTCCTGATTTTAGGAATTTTTTTTTTTCGGGATTTCAGAGTTTCTAAAGAATCTCTTTTCCAATCTGGAATTCCTGAGGTGTTTTCCTAAAGGTGTTTTTACCTGTAAAAGTGGATATAGACCAATCAAAACGGATATTTTAAGGGGTGCCTTTTAGGCAAATGCAAATTGTGTTGATCTGGGGGTCCTCGTGGATTTTTTGTGTGGATTTTTTGTGTGGATTTCGTGGATTTTTCATTTTTGGCCAATCTCACCCCTGTGAAGGCGATTTGGGGTGGGGGTGGGGCGAAATGGTGTAGCTAATCTCTGTCCAGTGACAGGTAGGCTATGGTCACAGAGCTGCCAACCAGTACGGATTTTCCGTATTTCGTACGGCAATTCACCAAAAATACAAAGTATGCATTTTTTGTTTATAAATAGAGATATTGTAAAATCCCACCTTTATGCCAATATATAAAAAAAAACATGTTTGGTGTCCGGTTCTTTTTTTTTTAAAGGAAGAAGGAGGGGCTTCTTATTTTTTTATTTTCAAGATGGCCGCCATTCTTTTTGAAATTTCTAAATAGACCCCAACAAAATCACTTATGGAAAGACAGCTTTATTGTCGTTTCAGGTGGCAAAATGTTTTTGTCAGAAGAATCACGTCCTTTTAGCAAAAAGTGAAAAAGGAAGCACAAAAATGTAACATGCCCTGGATACAGGGTGCCCCCCCCCAAAAAAAAAACAAAAAAACGAACCGCACACTTCCGCTACCCTGAGACTCAAACAACCTATACCAATGCATGGGTAATTTTGTTAAAAGAAAAATGATACCAAGATCTCCCGATTCGGTCCAGTAGTTTTTGTTATAGAACCTCTTTTGTGAAACAAAGTCGGGGGTCATTTGGTCCCGAGGTATAACAAGTATGCTATCATCATGCTTTTTTCTGCATGGAACAAATGGCCAAGTGACCCGACTTTGCTTCACAAAATAGGCTCTGAAGCAAAAACTACTGGACCAAATCGGGAGGTCTTAGTATCATTTTTCTTCTAGAAAGATTCTCCATCCATCGGTACAGGTGGTTTGACTCTAAAGGTAGTGGAATAATTCCGTTCCGGTTTTTTTTTGGGGGGGGGGGGGGGCGGCGCACCTTGTAGAGTAGTCAAAAATCTCTCTAAAAAAGAAAACGGCTCAAATGTTGAAAGACTACATAACTGCTTGGTTGTTTAACCCCTTGGGCACAGTATTTTATGGGCGACGTCGGGGTGTTGCAGCGGTTCTGGCAGCCAAATTGAACTGCTACAATGTGTTTGTGCAGTCAAGCATGACATAAACAATAATCCAACAATGGATTGAAACTGCACAAACGGCGGCCAATGGCGTCATCCGGCCTGGTGGCACTGTTTAATCCAACAATGGATTGAAACTGCACAAACGGCGGCCAATGGCGTCATCCGGCCTGGTGGCGTGATGTTTGTCCAATGTCAATGACCAGGCCACTAGGGCTGTTCATTTTTTTTATAACTTAGTATTCGATTATTCGAAACTGGGCTTGACCGAATATTCGAATATCGCCGATTAAGTATTTCACTCGTCAGCCGCCACTGCATGCTGCGCCGGTCATTATTATTAGCCTTTTAGAGGTATGGCGGACACAATAGGAGGGCGCTATTTGATTTGGGTATAAATACACAGGTTTTACCCAAATCAAATAGCGCCCTCCTATTGTGTCTGCCATACCTCGAAAAGGCTAATGGACTGCCCGATGGACACTTTTTTGCATGCATCAAGATCATTGCGGGTACGTATAATGATCTGATGACAAGAAACCAAACTCCAGCCTGTGTTTTTGCAGTAATTAGTTTATAAGTGTCAAGGGTTTTACTGACGGAATTTACACGGAAACAATAAATCTCCGTCCATAAAAAAAAGTTATCGTCGACACAAATGCGGCATTCGTCACTGCTAAGCGCCATAACTTTTCCATTAAAATAACATCAGAGTCGTTTCTGTACGTGTGTATATTTTTTTTGAATATTCGAACCGGCAAAATGGTATTCGAATATTCGGTATATTCGGGATAGCCCTACAGGCCACTGATAATAAATAAAGCAGTTCATTTGAATTGTTCCCTCCGTTACGCAGATATCTCCCATCAGGCAAGTGCACGATACAACTTTGTCAGCCTCGGACATCAGCCACGTCAAAACACCAGAATCGTTGCAGGTAAAATGGCATACACTGCCCAATAGTCCTAGCCTTGTTGCCGTCTCGCGATTGGTTAAAGGTAGTATACATCAATTGCTTTTGCTGTAATTTTTAGAAATAAATGGATTTGGGGGGTTAGTATTTTATAGGGTGCTAGCAAACACTGTAACACTGACCTGTTTAAGGTTTTGTGTGCATAAATGTGATGTGATCTGGGAAAACCCTTCACATGGTGAAGTCTATCATTCTTGTGTTATATGCATAACATTAATGAAGGCACTGTGTTCTTTTCAAAACTGTTTTATTCATGATTCTAGAATGTCTGTAACTCGAATTATGCTGTCAGGAATTTAAGAAAACCACCTGACTTTATTTTGAGAAATCAAGCTTTAAACTTCTGTGTAACTCATTGAGTTTGCACAAAAAGTGACTGAAAGATTGCAAATTGTTACATTTAAAATGATGGAATTTTTAGTTCATATTTTCAGGAATGATAATTTAGATATTAATAATTTTATGGGTAGCAGAAACTCAAATTGTCAAAAATAGAAAATCTAGGGGACTATCGTGCAATTATCTTCAATGCTGGTTTGGCGACATGTGAAGGGTTTTCCCAGATCACATCACAAATGCTTGAAAAACTGTTGTGTGCGTAGAGAGAAAAAAGATCTGTTCACTGACCATACTTTAGACAAAATGGAGCAATTTATAGACGTCGGGGAATTATCAGGTCAGGGAACTAGACTATTTCCTATGATTGTCGGCCGACGATCGTTGGAAAACGATATAAAATTCCAATTTTCTTGAAAACGACAGCACACCAAGTGCCATGATTTCACAGGATGATTGAGACTGCTATTAACTTACAATCTAGTAAGATATTTCATAATAATTCAGTAAAAATAAAATTGGGAGGATTACCAATCGTGTACACTATTAACTTTAGGATTTTCTCGTGAATATATAATCTGTTTATATCTTGACCCAGGGAAACTGTAAAGGGGGTAGGCTTGGCAATTGACCTCTGGCTGTTCATGATCATTATCCAATCGTAGCGTCTGTTGAACATCACATGATATTCCCAATCTTGGACAAACAAAAAACATTCCAAAGACACGCATTATTCGGCCGCATGTGCGCCCTGTTCGTTGAAACTGGTCAAATTGAACGCAAACGCTCAATCGGCCCATCACGTTTTCATTATACTAATTTTGTTTGCAGCACATTGGCCAAGCCCGTTTAGCGTAGTTTGTTCTGTTTATATTTCTTAAGTTTCCGATTCTCGGACGGTGACAATTATGTGAGTGGGGTCCGGGGAGTCTGCATTATTCTGCGTTATAACGAGCGGCTGGAAATTTTGAAAAGCTATTTTCCCACTTTTTGCAATAAATGGTCGCACGAAAGTCTGCATGCACACGTGGACAAAGTTGTCTCAGAAATCTGAGACAACTCCTGTATCCGGTCAGAGAGAGCATGTATGCAATGATTCCCCGTAATACGCTACTGCGCGTTTTGCGTATTTCATCCACGTGCTGCATGTGTGTAAAGTTGTTTAAGGGGCGTGGCTAACTCACAAATGGCGATAGGTCAATTGTCGCCAACCCCAATGCCTCTGATTGTAACCCCTTATCTAGAGTGCCTTTTAGCCTTGTAGTGGGTAATTTCAATGAAAAAGAGTGATATTTGCTGAAATAAGTGTCCAAGGATTCAAGTTTTCAGGCAAGCCTAACTTCAGGCTTTTTCATGTAAAATATTGGGCTAATTTGAGACTTTCAAATTGATAATCAGACTGCCTTTGTCTTCTTTTCAGGCTCTTGTACTTATAAATATAGCATTATTTTTCTTTTGGTATTTTTGTGCTATCACATTGTGCTAGTAAAGATATTGTGTTCCTCTACAGAGCCAGTTTTCGTCCAGCCCCATTTCCAGCAAGTTAACCCCAAGACGATGGACTCCCTACAGCCAAGGCTCCCGTTCCTCTTCCGGTCTCATTGGTTCCCCGTCATTCTCACCGATCTCCAGCACCATCTACCCAACTACCTCTGGTAAGGGATGGGGACGATACTCCGATCAATTATGATTCCCCCGGGAAAAATGCATACTTGTCTGTCAGACATGTACGATGCTTTGTTAATACTTAGGTATCGACTGAGGGGTGCCTCCTATGTCAAAATAGCCTTTTGCAATTATAGCCCTGGAACAGGCACAGGGAACGGATGATCTATCACTTGGTAATGGGTGCTGAACCAAACATGCAGTCAGTAGGCAAGGGGTTATTATGTCCGAGACTTTTAGTATTGTCACATCTGAAGCTTGCAGACCATTGTCACATCTTGACAAAGGGTACATTTTGACTTCTGGGTTTAACAACTTAGACGTCGCTGTGATTCTGGGCCCTGAATGACATTTTAAATGCCCATCGTTAAAATCACATCTTGTTATTCCCGTCCAATTTTAAACCAAAACAAAATCCCACCCACGGCTTTTATCGGTGTTATCTCCACGCAAAGCTTGTAGATCTTTGTCTGAAATGATGGACTTTGTATGGCATTGCAGATTCCTGCTATCCACGCTCCGATTCGTCGGGCCTGGATAAAGCGCCCCCTTGTGGCATGGTTATGCCAGACGCCTCGCCCATCTTGGCGGATCCGTCCGAGTCTGGAACCGGCATGATCTCCCCGTTCCTGGCGAGCTTGGAGCCCTCTAGTGTCGATGTGTTTGCGATGTCGTTTTTGGTCAGTGAAAGTCAATCGGAGAGCGGGACAAACGCCGATCCGAATGTTGCCTCGAAAGGTATTTCCCTGGTGATTTTATCATACAGTAGGCTATCACGAACACCTCTACCGCACATTTGGCTTTAACAAACATTCTTGCTCATCAGGCCTCTTAATCATTCCTGAAACCCTCTCAGCTTCCTGGGGAGTATACAGCCCCGGCTGCAAGTTAAGCGCACACCGGCTAATCAAGTGGAGAGAAGCAACTTGTGATCAAGTGTCTTGCTCAAGGACACAAGCACCATGACCGCTGGCTGGACTCGAACCCACAATCTGTAGTATCACCAAGACATTGAGTCCGGTGCACGAGACCACAGCACTGCACACAATAATGACCACATTCTTGATTTGTGACTAAGGTTGTTTCGTCACAGAATAATTCATTACCGACAAAGTGTTAATGACGTATGCGCTTAATTTTTGATCTCATGTTTATTCTACTGTTGAAAATTTGTCACTTAAAAGGCCCGATGCAAAGCTTCCCTTAAAAAACAAATGGCCCAGAATACAGGAGATAGTATTTGTTCACATCTGACACCCCCCCCCCCCCCAACCAAACCATGACCCGCCCCTGCAGGTGCTTGAGACCATGCATCCTGTTTATTATTGCAACTGATGCCAGGATTATTATTATTACTATTAGCAATCAGGCTCCAGTCCGTAAAAAAAAAAAAAAAAAAACAGTTTCAATCCACTCCATAACCCTTTCTTTCCTCAAACGGTATCCCAGGGTAGAGATTTCTCCGGATTTTTCCCGATTTTGGGTGAGACGCCTTCCAGACTTCTGGAAGATTGTTTCGTCTTAACCCTGCAAATTGCCATGGTACTGTTTTGTACAGTCTATTGTGCATCTGTCTTAATATTACTCCGTTATTTTTTCTTCAAAAAATCTGAAATTGTTTAAAGGGGCAAACCATGTTTTAATACAATGTTTGAACATACATAGAACTTACACAATTTCAGATAAAAAAAAAATGCACGATGGACTGTACAAAACAGTACCATGGCAAGGGTTTTGACCTCCTGAATACGGGTGACATCAATGGCCGCGGTTTGAAAAAAAAGTGGCCGGTTGTCATCTATATGCCCATTCCTGCACGTACTCAATCCAATGTTTGCCTATTGTTTGCACTATGCTTGGCTGCACAAGCCCGTTTTATCAAACCGGTACCCCATTAATAACAGGTGGCCAGAAGGTGTTAAATTGTTTTTATGATTCAAAAATGACCTCTGCAACCACCTGAAACGGCCTTCTTTTAACTCTTTCCTTACCAATGTCGAGTTTACTCGAGAAGGAAACCACACACCAGAGTATCCAAACAACAGATATATTCACCATGTTTCAACGAACTGTAGTGCTTGTGTTTTTCATTTTCCATACATGATCTATATACCAATGGAAAGAGCTTGTTCTTATCTTTCTAATGGTGCTATCAAATTCATGTGTCACCATAACAATATTTTCAGAAAACTGTATCCGAAGTTTCCCTGTAGAGTTATGTGTATGGAGTGCCATTGGTTCATGTGACAAACAACTTTCCTGTTTGATAAAGTGGGCCAGAAGAGAAAACAGCCATAACTGAAAGAGAAATGTTCATGGAACAAACTTTATACACATTTTCCTTTTTCAATCAATTCTCGAGGGTGAAATCTTTGGTTGAAAATACAACCATTCAACAAGCAGTCAGCTGCTTTTTCTGCGTCAGTGGTTTCATGCTTGACTGAACAAAGAATGTGGTACTGGGGGAAGATAAGCCAATAAACAATGTGGTAAGGAAAGGGTTAATTTTAATGATGCTGTTTCTCTTGCAATTTTGAACCATACCTTTTGGTAGACAATGCAGTTTTCTTACGCTTTTTTTCAGCAACGCCTTAAATACGAAATGCCTCCAGATATTTTGTGAATTGTTTCATTTTCCTCACATCTCACCCCTCTAATCCTCTTTCAGATGAGAGGAGTTTCCCCTCCCTGCCCCCAGCTTCAAAGAGATCTGTAATCAGTGATTCCGCCGATCGCAGTGATTCCGATGATTCAGGTGATTCTCAGTCCTCCGGTCTCCACGGTGCGTCGGTCTGTAGCATGGAGCAATCCTACATCAAGCAGAACAGCGAGTCCTCCGAGGATCTCGATCTTGACCGTCAGTCGTCACGGCAAAGCAGTATCAAAGATGAAGAGATGCAAAATGGAAGAGAAGACAGCTTGAGCGTGTCTAGCGACATGCTGTCGTTTCACGTCGATGACAGTGCTAGCGTTTCTTGTCCCGCCTCCCACAAACAATTAACGTCGACCCTGCGGGTACCTAGCCACGCCCCTCTTGATTCCTTGTTCGACCACCTCCCTCTTTCCTCGAAAACAATTCCTGATATATCACATGCTGTAAGGCCGAAGTCGGATCTCGCCGACAGCATCTTCGATGCAAAGTCTGCCGTCATCATGGAAACGACCGAGGCAAGTTGCAGGTCAAAGTTCACAGGCAGGGAGTTGGCGAGACAGATGCAGTCGGACAGTGGCTTCAACACTCAGAGTTTCACGTCCATGGAGGCGACTGACAGTGAGGGTCAAATGGATGTCATGCCGACTCATGAATATTTAATAGGCAACTGCCCAATGGCAGACAAAGAGAGTGTATGCAGGTGGAGAGTCATTAGGCATTGATTGGTGTCACCTCATCCATATTCATCAGGATCATGCATTATTCATCTGACTTTGGAAATTTGTACTTCCTCAGGGAATCCAGGACCAGTTTGTGTTGCACATGCTTTATTCAGTTGTATATTTTTGCATCTTATAGATACTTAATTTCTCAGGAGGTTTGATGCTAATAAGCCAGTTCGGTATTTCAACTACGCATGTGCACAATGACATTTTATCCCGAATGACCCACATGATCTAACGCACGCGTGTGAACGCAAAAGGTGGTCGCACAACGCGCACGTGTTAAATTCAATCAGTATGCGCATTCGCGTAACATGGCGTGAGATACTGAGATTACCTAATATATTTTAATACTCCGGGTGCGCCCACCGGAGCGTAAATTGTAGAACAGGCCGTGTACAGCGGCCAAGTTCAAGTTCAACACAAGGTCCGCCTCCACAGACTTCTCGGACTTTGTGTGCACAAAACAAATGAGGGATTAGCGTGTTGAGACGTCACCCGGAGGTGAGTCGAGGCAAGCTTGACGTTTTAACCCGTCAGCCGTGCCTGTGTATGAAAACAGCCAGATCGTGTTAACACGTCCTCCGACGCGAACTGGTTAATTGAAACTTTCCGCTAGAGCACGGACAACTTGAGGCGGCTTTAAAAGAAAGTGGTTATGCATGTAATTTTACATTATTACTGATGTGTATAATTATGGACATGCAGATAAATATAAAACATGTTTCATTAAATAAAATAAAATAGAAATTGTTTTTGACTGGTCCCTGTAGACGGTCGTGGCTAGTATTTGATAAGGTGTCCTCGTTTGGGGATGAAGATAACTAAATGTACATCTATATGTATGTATGGAACATTGTAAAACCTCACTTGAACAAAAATAAATCACAAATAACTCCAGACGTTTTTCACGCATGTGTTATTCTGGTTATCGTCCGTTGTGCAGGTTTTGTTGTTAAAGGTGTAGTATACAACATTTGCTTTTGCTGTAATTTTCAGAAATGAATGGATGTGGGGGTTAGTATTTTATAGCAAAAACAGCGACCTGTTTAAAGTTGTGTGCATATACATGCAGATGCTGGAGAGAAAAAATGCCGTTCTTGTAGTCTGGTTCCGTGATCTGACCCTACCCTAATTCAGACAAAATGGTGCAATTAATTGGTAGATGTTCAGGGACCTCATCAGGTGGGAATTGGAAATTGATACAATAATTGACACAAAAATATCACTTTTGTTGAAAACGACGGCACACACCAAGGTGACATGATTTCACAGGATGCTGGTGAGACTGCTCTTTTCTTAGTCTAGTATTTCATAATAATTCAGTAGTTTTGTTTTTTGATGTTTGCAAATGTTGTGTATTACCTTTACATAGTTTTTATCATTCTAAAATGACCTCTGAAACCTATGACAGTCTTTTTTTTTTTATTCTAATGACGCTTTTTTGGGGGGCAATTTTTAACTGTATCTATTGCAGGAAATGCAGTTTTCTTGTGCATTTTTCAGTAACAACATCCAAATTAAATGCCTCAATCTTGCGTGGAATTTTCATTTTCTGTCAAATCTCACCCCTGTGTAAATGCATACATGATACTATCAGCCTGCAAGAACGATGTAAAACGACAAAAGATACCCAGCACGGTATGGGGGAAAAGGGTACCCCCTTTTTTTGTCCCTATACCCAAAACACACTCCATCCACTGATACTATTGTAACCTAACACTCCCCCCCCCCCCCCTAAATTTCAATTCCTGATATTCCGGGAACACATGACAATAGGAAGGAAACAAAAGGGGGGGGGGGGGGGTCCCTTTCCCCCCATATTGTGCTTCATGCAACAAAAATGGTGTTAAAACAACAACTTGAAGGCGCAGCATGCATGCGCATAGGGCCAATTTCACGGCGATGCTAAGCACAAAAAAGTTGCTTAGCACTAAAAAGTCTTACTTAGTTAAACCATAGAGCAAACGGGTTACCAGCCAAAAGGCCATAGGATTTTCATGCTAAGCAAACAACAGCTGAATGCCAGCCACAAGCGATACACTTCACATCAAAATTTGGTTGGTAATCCTAGATTTGACAAGGAAGATTTTTCATGCTAAGCAAAACATTGTGCTTAGCATGAAATTGGCCCCTGCCGGCGCGCGGCGCGCGGCGGCCCTAGAGTGAATTTCAAGATGGCGTTTTATCATACGATGTGTTTCGTTTTCACGGTTTTAGTCATCTGCAATGTCGTCCTCTATCCCTCTATCTTTAGTAGCGTCTTCAAAAAATGGTTTGGATCACCAGGGACAGAAGAAAAAGAAAAGGATAAAGTACCAGGTAATGCTGCCTACCGATAAACGTGGAAGAAAATATTAAAAAACGTTACCCGTACAGACGTAGCCTACGTACGTGCACATCGAGCTGATCTGTCCGGAAACTGGGCAGAATGTATTCAACATTCAATGATTTTTTAAAATAATTTCATTGTTGTTAGTATTTATAAGGTCACAGAACTTTTGTGACTTGGGCCGTTACAGTGGCGATTGTGTAGTGTAGGGCCCCTCTTTAGTTTTGATCAAATGTTAGACTTTAGAAATTAGATTTAGAGGAGCAATATAAAAATTAAAATATGAAATGACTAATGAGGGGTAATTTTTCTCATTCCAAAATAACCTTTTCAACCTACAATGTTAATGTAACACTAACAGGCCTGAAGCCGACTTCTCTTTTTTTTTTTTTATTGAAATCTTGTTTGTAATTTTGAATGGTTTATTGCGGTTGAAAATACAATTTTCGTACATGCTTTACGGCAGTTGCCATGCGAATCAACGCGGTTTTGCGTGGATCGCGGTGATCGCAATCTTTATTTTCGCATTGCATTTTGTCGTCTTTATCGTAGCTTTACCCCACAATTTCCCTCAAAAACTAAAACCCTGCCCTACGAAAAAAGTACGAGACTACGTCTACGGCATATTTGTTGGTTGTAATGTCGCCAACTTAAGTTTGGCAATTCCAATAACATAACAGTTGATTTTTGTTCCCTATTAACAGACCCCTACACACAACAGTTCCTATTTTGTATTAATGTATTTTTTTGTCTAATGTATGAAATAACGGAAAGATTTTAATACCCCACCAAAATCGTTTAAGAACACCAACAATTTTGGAAAATAGACAATCAGTGTTCAGAATTGTACTAATGGCACAACTTTTACTTTTGAGACATTTGTCAGGACATTAAGGGAAAAAGGCAATAAACCTTTTTGACATTCTCAATGCATTGTGGGTTTGGAGGCCAAACAAACCATGTAATTTATACACAAACCTATGGCACTGTGAACCAGTCCAAATATTAATTGATTTTATGCTAAATATCTGTCATGAGTTGAGCGATACCCTTTTCACATATCTTTGCATGGAACATAAAGAAAATAATAACCAGAAAAATCAATTTTATATGGCAATAAAAATAAAGGAAATAATTGGGGAATCCCTCTCAGGGTACCAGTTACTGATGAATGCAAATTTTTGGAATTAGAACAGCTAAAAATGTCACATTATTAGCCAATCAGAAGAGGATTTTTGCAAGCATGACAACGAACATGTGACCAACGCGACCAATCACGTCCTTTCTAATGTGCTTGCTCTTCTAATGCCAGTTAAGCTGATGCAGTTCCCATGATGCTTTGTTTTAGGGAAAGTGTGCAGTCCTCGAAAGTCAAGTCTTTTGTTGAAATCAGTCCTCGCAAGTAGAAATACGTGCTTAGTCTATGGGGTTGGGTTATATTAAAGGAACAATAGGAAACACAAAGCATTGTCCTCGGAAGTATTGGTAAAGTACGACTGTATGTATAGTGTTCTCATACACATACATGTAGTGTGACCATGGAGGAATTCCTCCATGGTATATATGACCATGTTGATTTCTGCCTCATTTTTTATGGATTTTGCTGACTTACGTAAATCTTGAAATAACATGATGTTGTGTCACTAGTTTAGATAGTTGTTATCAAGGAGGAGGGTTGGTTATTTTCCAAGATTTTGGTGTTCCCACTTCCCACAGGCTCTCGGAAAGCACCGAGCATAAACTATGACGCGGAAGGGCAAAAATCTCATTCCTAATTAACATCATCCCCCAACGTAAATTCCAACTTGACACCAAGTTGTACTTCTGATGCATATTTAAATGCTTTTTAATGACGATCAGGATTTTTTTTCCTCTTTGTGGTCCATAGAAATGCCGCCGCAAATGAGAACTGGTCCTCGGACCCCTGGCACAACAAGGCGCATGGAGATGGAACGTGCTGCACAGCGCAACATGAAGCACGGTGAGATCGTCGTTAACCCTAACCGTCCCAAATCCGCTAAAATCCAACACCGTGTTGTGTTGTATTTTGATGGGTTCAGGACTGTAGAGCCTTGGCACCATTACTTTACATGGAGCTATGCCCCAATTTGTCTAGTCATGTAGTCGAGACCATCACAAGACCCTGCAAGACCAACACAAGACTATCACAAAACCTTCAGTCTTTAAAGGTAGTGTACACGATTGGTAATTCTCCAAAAAAATGTTTACTGAATTATTACGAAATACCTTACTAGACTGTAACTTAATAGTAGTCTCAATCATCCTGTGAAATTATGGCACCAGGTGTGCTGTCGTTGTCAAGAAAAGTGGAAATTTATATCGTCTTCCAACGATTTCCAGCTGGAAATCGTTGGAAAACTGCCCTGTAGCCTTTAGTCAAGGCGCGCGTGGCTACCCGGACGAGTGGCGCGCAGGACATGCTGGCATTTAGGGCGCGTCACGTGTCCAGCTGGTAGCCACGCGCGCCTTGACTAAAGGCTATCATCAGCCGTTTTTCTCTCAATTTTTTTCGCCATCCAACAACGCAAAACTTTGAACACGTGAGTGGAACGATATTTCCTATAACATTCTAACCCACAAATCTGCCCATTTTTTTAAAATTGCAACAATGACCAATCATGTACACGGCCTTTAATTCAAGTCTCAAGCTATTCAAATGAACTGTAATACAAGCATTCCTTTGTCATGGTTTATGCCTGTTACTTGTGGTTGTAACAAGCTGGTCTTGTGACTGGTCTTGTGCATTGCCTTGTGACTGGTCTTCTGATGGTCTCGACTACATCACTGGTCTAACAAGGAACTGCACAGAGCAAAAGAGATCGGGGATCACGCCAGAACGTCATGTGATGGACGTGCCAGAAAGTTGATGTACAAACTGTACAATCGCATAAAGTTTTGATGATCATGTGAAGTTAATTTTATTGTTGAAAGTTCATATTTCAGCTGTACCCGTATATGCCCTTGCAAGCTTCTAATACCATTAACTCTAATCCCACTAGTATTTTTGCCAGACACCATTTGACAAGATCATCTGTTCACTTCCTAGGCAAAATAAAAGTATAATATTGAAAGAAAAATGGTAAGGAAAGAGCGGAAATACTTCCCAGTCGATCTAATAAACCTTTTCAACATTCTCAATGCATTGTGGGTACGGAGACCAAACAAACCATGTAATTTATACACAAACCTAAGGCGAACCAGTCCAAATATTAATTGATTGTATGCTAAATATCTGTCATGTCTTTGCATGGAACATAAGGAAAATAATAACCAGGAAAATCAATTTTTAAATGGCAGTAAAAATACAGGAAATAATTGGGGAATCACTCATGATGAATGCAACTCTCTGGAATTAGAACAGCTAATTAGCCAATCACATTATTAGCCAATCAGAAAAGGATGTTTGCAACCGTGACAACCAAGTTTGTGACCAATGCGACCAATTATGTCTATTCTAATGTGCTTGCTCTTCTAATGCCATTATGGGCTGATACTGTTCCCATGATGCTTTGAGAATGTCAAAAAGCTTTATTGTAAATTGCATGTTTTTAATCGATTTGGAAGACTTCACTATCTGACAGAGAAAG
The DNA here is from genome assembly GCA_037893225.1 of Hippasteria phrygiana. Taxonomy (NCBI): domain Eukaryota; kingdom Metazoa; phylum Echinodermata; class Asteroidea; order Valvatida; family Goniasteridae; genus Hippasteria; species Hippasteria phrygiana. Next base: position 738,934 of record JAZGUH010000646.1, on the reverse strand, counting down.
CCATTTTAGAGGAAGCTTAGGCAACCATTTTGGAAATTATTAAAAACAGGGCTTCCTCCTTGTTTAATGAGGGTAAACATCTTTCTTTTTTTGCCTTAGATCTTTTACCCCTTCTGTTATTAAGCCTAATAACATCCTAGTCATTCGTTTGGGGTAAAGTACACTATAATACAAAATACTACACAATTTCTCCTATGCCAGACAATCAATGGATTATAACTAAATCCCACAAAATTATTACCTTGTTGCGCCTTTTTGCATTGAGTAGGATGCATATTAACTCATTATAGAATATGAAATTCGTCGTAAATAATCATATTAATTCCACATTCTCAAGGTACCTATGAATGTGATTTTTAAATTTTTCGAGCAGCTGATCCAGCGTCATACTTTGCCCAGCAGAAGCAGGAAGCATCCAAAGGTCGCGGGCTGCTCGGGTCAATACTTCCTGTCTACGCAGTGGGCATAGTAATCTACTTTGCCTACATCATGTACAGAGTAAGCCAGTAAAGTTGTGGGGTAACAATTAACAAGGTGCGCTTTAACCCCTTGAGCGCGGGTGTTATAATGGGGCGCCTGGACACAAGAGGCTTGTGCAGCCAAGCGTAACATACACAATAATAATCCTACAATGGATTGAAAATGCAGAGAATGTGTGTATAGCCGACCGTCATCCGGCCAGGTGGTAATTTTCTATAGACGTCATCCAGACGCAAGGGGTTAAAGCAGGCATGTTACTTTAGATTTAAGTTCCTAAAGAAGGAGTGGTTAATCTGTGGTCGGGCCAGGCCTTTGAAAAGCCCAGCCACGCCCGGGCCTTCGTGCTTTCACTCTTGCTATTGTGAGCCACAAATCACCTAACAATAGAGCATCAACTAATCAATAAAGCCCTGCCTCTGCCAGGCCAGGCCTGGTTGTAGCCCCTCCTACACTAATATGTACCCATTCACAGCTGGATCAAAAGATGCCTCGGCTGTCAGTCACGTCTGGGTGAACAATGGGAGCCCGCTGGACTCCAGAATGAATGGGCAGTTTATTGTGTACAACCAGGAGATTATAGAAGCCCGAAGGCCCAAGCGTTTCAGGGGCTTGGCCAGGCTTTTCAACGGCTTGGCCAGGCTTTTCAACGGCCTGGCCCGACCACAGATTAACCACTCCACCTTAAACATTAAAACCCATATTTTTAAACTGAACGTATACACATCACATTCACGTCACATGAATGGGTGTTTATTTGCTTTACTGAATTTAAACCTTGAGTTGTTTCATTCACGTAACTAAGCATATTTGTTTACAGAAAATTAAGTATTCAGTCACTTTTTAAAACTAATAATCAACCTTCCGATTAATGTTCTTCCCCTCCTTGAAAAACTACCACCCCCTTCAAAATCACACGAATTACAAAATAGATTGTCCCGATTTTGCTGTGAAGGTTTTGTTTCAATGCGTACGGATGACGCCAAGTGGCGCAAGAAAAACAGTGGCACCAGGCCGGATGACGCCATTTGCCGCTATTTTTGCAGTTTCAATCTATTGTTGGATTATTGTGTATGTTACGCTTGACTGCACAAGCACATTGTGGCCGTTTCGCTTGGCTGCAAAGGCTGGCGCGACACCCCGGCGCTTCCTGTGAATAACCGTACTCAAAGGGTTAACCATCAATTCAAAATGCACAGTCCTCTAGAATCCTCTAAAACTGCCTGGTTGATTTTGGAGGGTTAAGGCAGGTATGGGTTAATTCATGTCATAGAAATCATATTGCATGGTCCCTTTAATCCGTTCTGGCTAGCTAACCCCTGGCTAGCTAATCCTAAATCCACCAAAATCCACTTATTTTGTCGTGCACAAAAAGTTGGTTTTGGTGACTGCTCAATATGGAGGTATCCTGAATCCATCAAAATCCTGCAGTACCGCTAGGCTTACAATCCTCAATCCATCAAAATCCCCCAGTTTTCAATATGGAGGTATCCTGAATCCGCCGAAATCCTCCAAAACAGGGTTATGGATTTTGATGGATTTAGGTAGGTTAGGGTTAACACGTTGACTGCCAGCCATAATTTATAGGGTGCCACCACATTGCCACTGATGATCTTTGCTTTCAAGCTGTCTCTATTGATCACAACCATTCTATACATTGATGTACTCATACTGCCAGCAGCGTATTTGATGCGTCTTTGGTGATGCCAGAGTATTCAATTACCATAACAATAGCGTTTGGTTCACTACGAGTATACTCGTAGTGGCAGAATCCGGTACACCCGTCACTACGAATATACTCGTAGCCGGCAGTCAACGTGTTAATGGGGTGCTGGTATGCCAATACGGGCTTGTTCAGCCAAGCGTAACGTAAATAATAGACAAACAGTGGATTGAGTACGCACAGGAATGCGTATATAGACGACAACCGGCCAGGTGGTCATTTTCAAACCGCCATGGAATAGATTCTTGCACAGCTTTATGTTTGAGGCTTCCCTTTGTCTTCTTCAATAGATATTTCTGAAAGACAAGGCCAAGACTAACGAGGTGAATTCCGGCACCGACATTTGGGAACCGAATCGTGACGGGGCCTCGCTGCAGCGTGTCCAGCAAGAGCAACTGCAGAAGCAGCTGTCCGAGCAGCTCCGGGCCGACGACTACACCGGAATCAAAGCCAAGAAGACCGTCAAGGGAAAGAAGGGTCGCAAACCGCCCAGTAGGATCGACTCCGGTAAGCAGTGTGTAGCTGTGTGTTCATCAGCCAAAACGGTGCCAAATGGGAGACTTTTGAGACGTTTGTGGCACCAGATATACCGGTCCTTTTTGCTAGAGCATGCGCGCAAAGCTCTGAGCATGCGCGCAAAGCTCTGAGCATGCCCGCAAAGCTCTGAGCATGCGCGCAAAGCTCTGAGCATGCGCGCAAAGCTCTGAGCATGCCCGCAAAGCTCTGAGCATGCGCGCAAAGCTCTGAGCATGCGCGCAAAGCTCTGAGCATGCGCGCAAAGCTCTGAGCATGCGCGCAAAGCTCTGAGCATGCGCGCAAAGCTCTGAGCATGCCCGCAAAGCTCTGAGCATGCCCGCAAAGCTCTGAGCATGCCCGCAAAGCTCTGAGCATGCCCGCAAAGCTCTGAGCATGCGCGCAAAGCTCTGAGCATGCGCGCAAAGCTCTGAGCATGCGCGCAAAGCTCTGAGCAAGCGCGCAAAGCTCTGAGCATGCGCGCAAAGCTCTGAGCATGCGCGCTTTAGTCCTGAGCATGCGCGCTTTAGTCCTGAGCATGCGCGCTTTAGTCCTGAGCATGCGCGCTTTAGTCCTGAGCATGTGCATGACTGGTGAGAACAAACGATAAAGACCAGTATGTCTACTGCCACCAGCCTTCTGCATGTATTTTTTTTTGGTAGTTTGATTTTGCAATTGTGATGCGATCAAGCAAAATCAGTCGGAACTCTGCAATATTTGTTTTGAGATATGGGCCAAAATATGTTCGTAGTGGAAAAATCAAAATTGACCTTTTTTTTACAAAAACAGAAGGGAAACACATTCTTCTTTCACATGAAAATGTGACGTTATAAATGTGCTAAAATGACTCAATTAAGGTGCTCTCAGTTTCTTTCTTTTTAATGTGCCGGTGTTCAAATATTTGGAACTTTTTAACCAAAGGTCGTATTCACGTGGGGTTTTCACTAATATGGAGCTTGAAGTACGCTACAAATGAATATGTAAAAATCCCAAAATTGACCAGGGCCTACTTCAGACTGATTTTGCTTCATCGCATCACAATTTTGTTTAAGTTATGCCAATAGCTTATTCCTTTGTTCTGTATCTCTATGGAATTCTTTGCCTGGTGCATGTTTCCCTTCATCTTACGATCTTTCCTGCTTCAAGAGGAATATTAATTCCTACCTCTTGCATCTTTGAATATTTTTCTTTCCTTTGTAGCTCCATACATGTACCTCGAGTGGCTTTTAGCCTTGTTTGGGGCGAACCATGCATTGATTGATTTAAAAATGTCTTCTTTCACAAGTTTGCACTTCAGACGTAGTCAGTGCAGTCAGAGCTTCTTTAGGGAGCACTGCCTAACCCATGGTCGGGCCAGGCCGTTGAAACGCCTGGCCAGTTTCCGGGAACGCCCGGGCCTTCAGGCTTGTATAATCCCCCTGGCTGTACACAATAAACTGCCCACTAATACTGGAGTCCAGCCAGCTCCCATTGTTCACCCAGACTTGATCTCCAGCCTGTGAATGGAATTACAACAAAAGCAATCGCTACAGATTAGTGTGGGAGGGGCCACAGCCTGGCCTAGCCTGGCAGAGGCCGGGCTTTATCGATTAGTAGATGCTCTATTGTTAGGTGATTTGTGGCTCACAATAGCAAGACAAAAAGCCGCAGAAGGTCCGGGCGTGGCCAGGCTTTGCAACGGCCCGGCCCGACCATGGGTTAGGCAGTGCTCCCTTTGTCAAACTTTCCATTGACCCAGAAATTCTGGCCATAAAACACCACCAACAGGCATGTTAGACACGTACCACACTCTTTAGTATATTTGCAAGGGAGGGTATCATTATTAAATAGGCGGTATCGTTAGCGGTACCGCTGTGTAACCAGAGGTACCACATTTTGTGCTTTACCTCGGGCTTTTGAATGGAAATCCCAACTGTTTTGAACAGTAAAATAAACATGAGGGTGAACATTAAAGCTGGGAGCTCATTAGCTCTTCATTGGCAATTAATTTCTTTCTGAAAACTACCTGTGCATAGTCACAATCGAGAATGAGATCATTACCAAAGGCACCTGGTGGAGTGTACAGCTCACGTTACAATGTACCTCAGTCGAGCAGCGGTACCACTGAAACTACTGCCTGTTTAATAAGGATGCCATCCCTAGTACTTTGTTCCGGAAGGCTTACACCCTAATCCCTCACGCATGTGAATGCTTCTTGGTAAAGATATATACCAGATGCTTTCAATTATAGCCTTGGAGCAGGCCCGGGGAGCGGATGATTGACTCTGTATTACCGGACTCGTGACATTGGCTCTGAGCCAGACATCAGAGATGTAGTCGAGTCCATCACAAGTCCCTGCAAGTCCCTGCAAGTCCATCACAAGCCCTCCAGTCCTAATCCCAATCACAAGCTATTGACAAAGGCATTCCTTTGTCATTGTTCATCCAGTTACTTGTGACCGGCTTTATGAAAGGACTTCTGACTGGGCTTGCGAAAGTACTTGTGAAAGGACTTGCAGGGACTCGACTCCAACTCTGCCAGACATAGACCAGGGAGTGTAATATGTCTGTAATTACTTGGTCAATCTGTGACTGTAGTGGCTTGCACCTTGCTATTTGGCTGGGCCTGACATGTAAGCTTGCGGAAGATGACATTTTCAGACGGATTAAAAAAATAGATAAAATCATCCAACAAAATGTAGTATGAATCCATCGCCGGAGGGTTAGAGATGTTGATGCGCACTTCAAATTTGATGACTCCTTGACGTCCGGAATGTTTCTCTTATCAGATACGTCAGAAGGGACCCCCGATGAGGTGGCCGCGTTAAAGAAACGACTGGAAGACACGGAACGCTCCATGCAACGCATGATGGAAATGATGAACAGCATGGGCGTAGCGATGAGTCAGGTCACTGAACAGCTCACAGGTAGGTCATGACTGGGCAATAGAGGGTGGTAGACTGAGCATGACAGATAATGAACAGCTTAGAGCAAGTTCGGGTGCTGCTGATCTAATTCCTTTTGTCAATTTTGCGATTTATATCATGCATGCGTGGTCTGTTTTCACTCGAACGCATCTAGTCGATTAACTACGTCAAATCTAGTTTGTGTAGCAGCAACAAAGTGTAAAGAATGTCGTCTGCTAATTGTTAACGAAGCAAATGTTGGTACGTCATTTTTATTTTTATTATGTATTTCTTTTATTTTCTCTATTTAACTTTAGTGCAATAAATAATTCATTATCTTATTGCAAAGAGTTATTATCATTGGACAAAACTAACAATTTACCGTAAACGTTTGCAAAACTTGCCCAGTTTACCTATCCTCCATCTTGAAACCGTAACGTAACTCGCGAGTGACTAGAAAAACCATGGTCCAGAGCTAGGTTAATCCAGTTGCATAGCTGCCAACTGGTACGAATTGTTCGTAATTGTTACGAATTTAACTTGGAATTACGAAAATACGAATTGCCTTTAAAAAAATTCCGCCTAAAATTTTAAAAAATTGATAATTTTCACAAAACGATACTATTAATTCTGAAATTGTTATGTTGTTGTCGAATTTGTGTAAAAAAAAAATCGATAACATACCTTTGGAAACGTAGTCATTACACACAATACTGAAACACAAAAATATTGCCAACATCGATTTGTTCAGTATCGATACTGTGTGTCAGGGTACCAGTGTCAAATGTAGAAGTATGGAAAAAGGTGTGGGAGCCAGTGACAAAACACACGTGCGGTATATGGGGTATAGGCCTGCATGTATTTTCAAGATGGCTTCCTGCAGTCCTGAACTGTCAAAATTTTACGAACTTTCTGAGATTGCATTGTGAAACAAGACTGTGGAAGGGAATAGATGAAAGGACATTTTTACAGTTGATAAGCTGGTGAGAATTTCGCTGTTTTGCGGGAAGAAAAATAGTACTTGATGAACGGGATGAACGTGATAAAAATGCAGGAAAACATGTGCACGAACGCAGCACAGCACATCGTGAGTTTAATGTTATCCCAGGTATAACAGTTACATCGCGATTGTCAACTTTAACTGTTAGTTTGAAAACTTTACAGAATTTTTCGAGATTTCATCGTTTCTCATGGCTTCCAAAGGTAGACAGAAAGGACAATTTTATAGTAAGAAATACAGTGATGAATTTGACAGCTAGTAGGCCTATCTACAAAGCACTGACATGACTGAGAGATGACAGCACAAGGAAGGATCTATATGTATGTTTGTTTTTTTAAATGATACAATGTACTTTACTCTGTGGGGCCACACAAAACTTAAAGAAAAACATTGAAATTTCATACAAATTATGTACATACATGTACATGTCAAAGGCTGTTCCGCACTGCGCCGCGCCGCGATGTGCCGCGCCGCGATATTTTGTTACTTATTAGAATTTTCAAATGTTGGCAGCTATGCATGCAGTTGTACTAGCTAGTCAAACCACGCAGTGTTCGAGTGACATCTAGATTGACTAAGGTTAAGTCTAGTCACTCCAGTCGCCCAACCGAACTTGCTCATGGGCGTAGCGATGAGCCAGGTCACTGAACAGTTCACGACTGGGCAATAGAGGGCGGTAGACTGAGCATTACAGATAATGAACTGTATGGGCGTAGCGATGAGTCAGGTCACTGAACAGCTCACAGGTAGGTCATGACTAGCCAATAGAGGGCGGTAGACAGCATTACAGATAATGAACTGTAGGGGCGTAGCGATGAGCCAGGTCACTGAACAGCTAACAGGTAGGTCATGACTGGGCAATAGACTTCATTACAGATAATGAACTGTATGGGCGTAGCGATGAGTCAGGTCACTGAACAGCTCACAGGTAGGTCATGACTAGCCAATAGAGGGCGGTAGACAGCATTACAGATAATGAACTGTAGGGGCGTAGCGATGAGCCAGGTCACTGAACAGCTAACAGGTAGGTCATGACTGGGCAATAGACTTCATTACAGATAATGAACTGTATGGGCGTAGCGATGAGTCAGGTCACTGAACAGCTAACAGGTTGGTCATGACTGGGCAATAGAGGGCAGTAGACTGTGCATGACAGATAAGGCTGCGTCCGAATCGCTTGTCTAGGGCTATTGTCTAGGTGTTCGTCCATTACAACTACGCGTGACGTAGCCGTAGCTGTAGTTCTAGACGCCCATTTCGGACACGGCCTAATGGACTGCATGGGCGTAGCGATGAGTCAGGTCACTACCAGTGTTCTTTGTTCACTTTGAATATATTCAAATTTACCTAGTCAGTTTCCCTTGTTTATTTGACGTAAGAGCACTGTTTGTTATTTGATATGCAGGCTCAGTACCATCAGATCTTGTCAACTCGATCAGTCCTATTGAGCAGACGGGAGACGACGAGGCTAGCGATGAAGGTCAAAGGTCAAGCGAGGGGGACCTAGACTCCAGCCTAGATTCCGAAGAAGACGACGCCTTTGAACAGGAGGATCCCAGGCTGGTGGCGGAGACTAACTCAGACCAGGAAGAGGAAGTGGGCTGTTCCACTGATGATGAGGGGGGTGCTGCGGAGGTTACCAGAAGTGCTGAAATGGAACATTCGGAGAAGGTTCGCAGAAGACTGGTTCCGGCCGTTTGCGGGGAGAGCTAATATGCTTTCATTGCTCCTTTTCTTTTTTGTTAAAAGAGTAAAGATTGGTGAAGAGTTTTTAAGTCAACACAAATAATTGTTAATGGCTTTACCTTTGAGCTTGGTAGATGAGCAATAGCCACGCCCCTTTGTTATTGACAATTGACCTATCGCCATTTACGAGTTAACCACGCCCCTTAGACAACCCTATAGACCATATCGCAAATACCGCCTTGTCGAGACGTCACAATGGTCACAAGGGATTGTGGGAAGGAAATGGGAGCGATTTTGGTGCGCGTTTCTTTCCCACGTCCCTAGTAACCATTGTGACGTCTCATCCAGGCGGTATTTGCGATAAGGTCTATGGGAATTTTGTGTGGTTATTTTTGTTCGTCTCAGATTTTGCGCGTTCCACGTGGAATTGTCACTGATGTGATTGGACATAATTCACAAGCTGCGTTGACGCGATTCGACTGCGATAGGTCAATTGAATACGGGGTCATCAAACTTTTAAATTTGTGGTCAAATTGTTCGCAGTACTTCAGTGAAATCATTCAGAAAAAAATTGCTTCCTTGTTCATATGTATGTAATTATCTGGATTTGGTGCACGGCTTCGAGAAGAACTGCAGACCGCGGTGTTAGAACGTATGACTGCAACTATCTCCTTAACACACAGATATGCCCCAAATTATTCATACCCTTGCCAAATTCGGGGCATTGTGAATCAATTTATTTATTATTTCTACATTTATGCTAATGATGTGAAACCAAAATATATGTAGATTTGTACACGTGCCAAATAAAAGTCATTAAATAAAGCCTAAGTTCCGCCAATCCAGCTTGTATGAGAGAAAAGCAAACTGCCAGATTTTTCATAGGGTATAACTGTAGTTACGTATTATCCATTAGCATCATGCAAAAGTCAATGGACTTTTTTGATGAAATTGAATACTAGAAGGGTTTGCTAATCGTGATTGGTTGAGCTGACCCGTTATGCTAATAAGTGGTTGAACGCATCCGGTGTCATATGAATATCTGACTCCATGAATATCCGACTCTTTACCCATGGTGCATTGCAACACAATTGTGCTTTTATAACGAACACTGGTTTTGGCAATGGGATAATAACCCTTGGCTTCATCTCCAGCTATTCCCCAGTCCCATGCCAATCTGAAGCCTTGAAAACGTAAATATATAAACAGGCTCTGGCTCTGGATTAAAACATCAGATTTTGATGCACATTTAGCAAAAAAGTGTCCCAGATCTTGCCAAATCTGGGGACATCATAATTACGCAAAGCCGAAGCCTGAGCCCAAGCCAGGGTTTGAGAAATGGCCAATGGTTCTCACTGTTTGTGTGCACAGGAGCAGACTGAGCATGCAATATAAGTTATATAACTAAAAAGTCGTTTTTTCCCGGGAGTCTGATATTTGTGTGACATCGGTGTCATCAGACTTCTATGAAAATCTGACTCTTTTTCGCTATTATTGGTTAAACCCTCTCATGTGACCGGCCACTTTGCTAATTAGGCATGTGCAGTACTACCAAGTGAAGTGCTGTGACCTCGTGGCTTAGTGTATTGAACTCAAGATCTCGGTGATACTGCAGATTGTGGGTTCGAGACCCGCTGGGGGGTCATAGTGCTTGTGTCCTTGAGCAAGGCACTTTGTCACAAGTTGCTTCTCTCCACCTAGGAGTAAATGGGTACCTGTGAGGGCAGTGATGGTTATGTGTTTGATTAGCCGGTGTGCGCTTAAAATAGCAGCTGGGGCTGTATACTCCCCAGGGAGCTGAGAAGGTTTCAGGAATATGATTAATGTGCCCGATGACCAGGGGTAATAATATGTGTAAAGCGCTTTGATCTTGCTAAAAGCGCTATATAAGAACCTGTATTATTATTACCAATGAGCCCGTATTTCATAATCACTGAAATTCGCTCTACACCGGCACCGGCACTACCATGGTTTTGGCTGTAACTAAAGGTGATTGGTTTGAATATAAACTGCAACAATACTTTAAGACTGAGGATTCGTGTACACTTTATACCTACATGTAGATGTAAATTAACCCCTTGCGTACGGTTGACATAAATATGTGCAGATTGAAAATTGCCACCTGGCCGGTTGACGTCTATATGTGCATAATTTCTGCATTTTCAATCCATTATTGGGGTATTGTGTACGTTATGCATGGCTGCACAACCCGGCCCGGCACAACCGGGTTCAAGGGGTTAAACCCTTGAGTACAGTTATCGTAGTGAGGTGCGGCCACAATGTGCTTGTGCAGTCAAACGTAACATACACAATAATCCAACAATGGATTGAAACTGCACAAATAGCAGCAAGGGGTTAACCCCTTGCGTACGGATGATGCCATATGGCGTCAAACAAAAAAAGTGCCATCAGGCCGGATGACGCTATTGGCCGCCGTTTGTGCAGTTTCAATCCATTGTTGGATTATTGTTTGTCATGCTTGACTGCACAAACACATTGTAGCGGTTCGATTTGGCTGCCAGAACCGCTGCAACACCCCGACGTCTCCCGTAAAATACCGTGCCCAAGGGGTTAAAGGGTATGTTTAGTCGTTTTTTCTGTTCATCCTGATTCCCGAATAGCATGTAGTTACATAAGCTTTTTGAACGTTTTCATTTCTTGGTGTGCATTCTTAAATTTTCCATAACGAGTGTTATTACTAATTGTGTACAGTATTCATATACTTTGTCTTTAATGTCTATTTATTGCGAGTTAATCACTTTATGCTGTGCATGGTGAGAGTGTGATATATATATATAGTGCAATATTTAGATTACAAAATGTGTTTTGTTTTAAAATAGGAATTTCTAAGTACCCATCATGTACACTTTGTGCACATATTTGGGGTGCGTTCGAGCGTGTCACTCGTGTTAACACGAGTATGACCCGAGGGTATACTCCTGCACCAGAGGTGTCGTCACGTGATCGTTTCCACTTAACATTTTAAGATGGCGTTTTGTTATCGATTGTTGAACTGACCTTTGGATTATATATTGTCATAAATATGATACATAAGGGAAATGTTAAACTATGTTCAAATTTGTGTGCACATCCAATGGAAGATTGTTTGCGTAGTTGGCAAACGTTTGCGTGAGTGGAACGCTATGAGCTCTAACCTTGACCGTTCGCACGACGCTCGAACGCACCCTTGAAGTATATTTGCTGACACTGTATTCTTTGTAGTACTAGCGCATGATTTTTCTGAATTATTTGTGGTCAGTTATGTTCGGTCATGTGAAAATTTAAGTAGTACTTCTACTAATAATTGCAATGAGTTTGATGAAGTATAATACAGTACTGTATTTAAAAAAAAAAAAAAATTGCTCCATTTGAAACAAATGTAGCACAATCATTTATCAAAGAAGCCGAATTAGTTTGATGTGTTGTGGTGCTTTTTTTTTTTTAAGTTTTGAATTGTGGAACACTGCCAAGCCGACTTTACAAAAATATGCATTTTTGGTGCGCTTTGCTCGTCACATTTAAAGCCTGCGGCTGAACTATACCCCTCTTGACATGCACCCTTACTGGGTACCAAGATTTCTAAAGACTTCCTATTACCCCATAAGGTGTCTATTCTGTCTAATATAAGAACACTACTTGAAAGCAAGCTTTATTTCGGGTGTGGTTTGGGAAAACTGGAATTTAAAACAACAAAACGGAATAGACAATTTATACTCTTACCAAAATATATACGAACAGTGCTTTTAATAACTACATGTATTGACTTTTGCAGTTTATTATCACAAAATAAATTAGTTGTGCTCTCACTGAAGTCTACTAGTGAAACTTAATCAGTCCAGAATTTTTTTTGTCTGGGCAGAGAGCATCTAAATGAAAGAACGATACAACAGCTAAAAGTTTCTCAAGGAAACAAATTTATTATTCATCAACAATCAATGAGAATATTAGTTTCCAGCGGTTGCAAAAAGACCACCTTACAAAACCATCATGTACATATATCCCGTTAAAATTATCCATTTTTGGGTGAATTACATGGAGGAAACCTACTCACAGAAATTGGATTTAATGCTTTCATCTAGCCTGTAAATACATAGAACAGGCATGATGATGATTAAGAAAAAACCTTAAACCCCCCCAACACTCTTGGATGCATGCAGGGTCAGGGTCCCTGCTTTCCAGTTTTCTTTTCTACACTTGTTCTTTGTGTTAACGAAAACCCATCTTTTTCTATTTGGGCGTTTTACATATTGTTTTTTGCACATCTGATGCACACACAGATACACGCAGTGTGGACATTCCTTTGTATTCGTGTAGTTAAGAATTCTCGGCCAACATCCTCATTTTACTCACATCCAGAAAAAAATTTCAACCTCAATTTTTGATAGTGGCTCCCCCTGAAGTAATTATCTTTATTCTCCCACGGATAACCCTAACCCCATTTTGCCTCTGAAGCCCTTTTCCAGAGAGTGAAACACTATGTGGACCTGACCCAGGTCCACATAGTGTCTCATCTATTGTTCACGCCGAAATCAGTGTATGCACCGCTAACTCACCCGAATTATGTCGGCCTGCAAATGCTTCGTGAGAACTTTTGTATTGCCAGAAAAACGGCAATTTAAAGCTGCAAATTATTTGGGGGCTATTATTTTGAACGGTCTATCTTTAATGGGTGTGTACAGTAGATTCCTTTTGTAATAATGTTCTTGCCTGGTGACCTATTAGTAATCCATTGTGTCTGGCCAACTTGGAATACAACTGAATGCATTTTAATTAAAGGCAGCGGGAGCTTTCCAGTTCAGTGTTAAAACAGTTTTGGGAATAACAAGATAACCCTTTCAGTACATTTGTACAAAGGATTACCCAGAAAGGGTTAACACAATTTATTTTGAATTTTTCATTTTTGGCCAATCTCACATTTGGAGTACACATGCGCATAATATCTGCAACAGTTTTTAAAAAAAATCTAAATTACACTTTTTAAACAAAAGCATCATATCGGAGAAACATTTTTGCCCTTTGAAATAATGCTTAGGATCATATTTTCTCACTTTTTGGAGTGCCGGGGAGAACCAAGCATCTCTTGAATTCCGACGGGGATTTATTCTCAACGTATCGCAAAACCAAAAAAAAGAATAAAGTGTTCATAAAATAGAAATAGGTGGCACATCCGCAATGTAAACAACACCACCTTACAAAATGAACACCATAATAACAGATACAGTATATATTTAACTGTAACAAACTGAAATATAATAAAATCATCACTACGTAAGGATTTTTTTAAATCAAGTTTTTGCTGGCATGTGCCCAACCAGCCAAGGCCTGTTGCACCTTCCCCCAACCCCTGGGAGATTGCAGAAGTACACAAAAAGTCCAGCCTGTTGCACTTTCTACCCGAAGTGCCCCATAGAAAATGTGGTGCACTCCTAAGTGGCCCCCTGCATATTAGACCCTAATTACACCACTGTACCCAAGCAGGAATCGCAAGTGGAAAGTGAGAAAAGGAAGCATATCTATACACACGTACTAAGAAGAGCCATTCAAGTAACTTAAATACTGTATGACATTGCTCGAACTCCAAATTACATATCAAGACGAGGAGCTTATATAGCTAGTAGTACAGTATGGGTCCCCTTTGGGTCAATTCGCTCAAAAACCTGGGGCCATTTTCATAGAGCTGCTTAAAGGGACACATTGCCTTCAAATGTCATGAAATTTTGCTGTTTGGAAATGTTTTATAAGAGTTGTTCATGCAAAAAAACACGTATAATGTGTTGTCATTAGTGAGTAGTGATTACAAAACAAAAAATTGGCCGCTTACCCCTGACATCTGACCCGCGAAACATAGACTTATTTCCAGTACTAAATACCACCGTCTAAATAATGCGCAAAATACGCTGTAAGAGTCTTTAGGCTGGCGCCGCAGCCAGTGGCCTTGTGAACCTATCAGATGATCGCCAGGTACAATTCTCTACCTCGCGACACATATCGCCAGTGCTGCGCGCCGTGCCACAGTACATCAAAATGGATCAACAGAACGTACTTCAACCAGATGCGACTGGAAATACGACTGGTGAACACGGTCCGCCATTTTGTGGAGTCAAAAATTTGGTTCTACCAAATGGCGGACCGTTATTTGTCACGAAATTAAACAAAAACCACGCAATTTGAAGGGATAGTTATGTAAATCTTTATATTCTACTTTTAAAAAAGCTTCCCAACCATATCCATTTCAGTTTTATAGCCCAAATCGCAAAATCCAAAGCAATGTGTCCCTTTAAGCACAAAATTGACTTAAGCACTTGCTTAAATTTACTTACTGGAATCTGAGAAAGCAGCTTAATAAAAGTAGGATCGCCCTAGTTTTATAGCAAGAAATATACAACTTTGTATGAAAATAATTCCTCATTTATAATGAAGCTGCTTCAGGGAGCCATCTCAAAAGTCGGAGAGCCTGGAACGTTCTAACGAGAACGCTGTTCCTAATAGGAACAGCTTGGGAACAATGAGCGATCCCGTACTGAAAGAGTGATTTGCAAGGGCATGCTTATAGGAGAATGGCCTGTTCCAGTTGGGAAGGCACCGGGAATAAATTACATTCCTAACGGGAACACAGTGTTCCCGAAAAGAGTGGTTTAAATGAAACAGGAGCATTCCAGCTTTTGATGAGGACCTCCCTTGGCGGCCCCTTGATCTGCTACCATCTCCATCAACTTGGATTCGGGGTAGAGTTTGGAGCATTTCCCGACAGTAATGTTATGGGTGTTGCTTGGGTCAATGGTGTTTGACCAGTGGCTGTGAGTCTGGGTATCTTTGCAACAACAGCAGCAGCATCGAGTGACGGGGATGGTCGCTTTACACCCACCTGAAGGATGCCCTGAGGAGTTTGTATCTGCTGGCCTGTCAACCCAACTGGTGCAGTTTGCAAGATGACATGGGTTGGTATGGCTTGATTTATCCCTGGGCCGGTTGACGGTTGTGCTTGGACCAACTGAGAGGCATGGACAGTGATCTGTGATGGCCTGTTCAGCACAGCTGCCACCGGAACAGCTGAGTTTATGGGACCTGTGATTGAGCTGGCAGCATTGACGAACTGAAGTCTCTGTGGTTCCTGATTCGATGGATGCACCTGGCTGATGGCACGGTTGGCTGCTATGAGTCTAACAGCAGGGGCTTGCGTGACTTGTACCTGATTTAGAATCTGGGCGCCTTGTGGGACAATGGCGTGCGACTGTTGAGCAAACTGAACACCTGTCGAAGGAGTTAGTGGATTGGCTACAACAGATGCTGGTGCCGATTGCTGGATCTTTGTGACTAGCTGTGGCACTTGTTGGGACAGTACTACCGGAAGGGTATTTACAAGCTTTGGGGAGTTCAGCTGTTGGACTGGAGCTTGCTGCTGCTGGGAAATCTGAGGGCTTGCACTGGAGACTGTGATGGTCCGAGGTGATAGCTTGAGCTTCCCAGAGGCCAGCTGCTGCAGGATGACCTGTTGGAGATGCTCTTGCATGATGGCACTAGACACTGATGTTGAGACCTGCGCGACAGGAGTCGACAGAGTCACTCCTACAACAGGATCCACCTTTCCTGGCTGAACAGGCGGTTGCACCAGCTGCTGCCCAGCCGAAGTTTGATTTAAGCCCTGCACTCCTTGAGGTGCAAATTGGACAGCCTCTGTCAGTGACCTCCCAATCTGTCCTTGGTCGGAAGATGGGACAAATGTCGCAGCTGTGGACAAGTGGCTCGGTTGGACCAGGCTGACCACTTTTGTTGGGCTCCCAGCAGCCACTTTGGAATCTCCTGGACTTCTCAAAATGGCTGGCTGTGTCTTCTTGATAACGATGGGCATGGTTTGCATCTGGGGCGTACCTACTTGTGATGGAGCTGCCTGTGGGAGATTTTGATTGGTTGATGCCACCTGCTGTCCAGCATTTTGTCTTACCTGGCTTACTTCTGTGGCAGCCTCGTTGGCTTGGGATCCAGCTTGTTTGCATTGGGCACTGGCTTCTGCTTGAAGAGTTGAACTAATGGCTTGTTGGTATAGTTGATGTCCACTACCCTGTGCTAGTTGAACATGCACCGCCTGTCCTGGCTGAACAAGCTGTTGTAGACCTTGGGGCAAGTTTAGTGAAACGGGATTTGAAACCGCCTGCCTTGGTTGCATGATAAACTGGGCAGCCTGGGTGGTTGAATTACTGCAGGTTGCATTACTGGCCGAAGAGACACCTGCCACTGTTGGATTGGCCCGTTTTAAAAACTGCGAGTTCTGCCCGGTCATAATCATAGGGACTGTACTACCTGAGCTGCCAATGATCCCAGATGAAGAGAGGCTAACGAGTCTGGGTGCCTGACTTGAACCTGTATGCAAGAGAAACTGGGTGCCGTTATTTGTCTGCACAAGATGAAGTCTAGTTCCAGGACTCTTTGGGGCACTCAACACTGAGGTAGGATTAGGGGCCACTGTGACTTGGGCTGCAGTCAGAGGGTACTGTCTACTAGGAGAAGACAGGGTTGCTGCAGCTGATGATGCCACTCCAGCGGGTTGGGAGTTTATCGGATTCACTGTCATTTTAGGCTCTTTCACTGAAGCTGTCACAGTGGTCTTAGTGGATAGTTTTGTAGGCTGCAAGGACGAGGATGTTAACACAGTGCCCTGAATTGAAGTACTTTGAGAAGTTGGTAGTGTGGACACAAGTGATGGTGATGCACTGATGACATTCTGCATGACTGGTGCCTTTGGTCCACCTCTAACCTGGACCCGTTGTTGTTGGTTTGGAGAAAGCAAAGCTCCCGATGCCGATAGCACATACTGCTGTTGTACCTGTTGTGTTGGTGTCTGTATCTGTTTCTCTTCTTCCTTTTTCAACAGCTTCTGTTGCTGTCGATGCAGCTCCAGCTGTCTCTGTTGCTGTTGCAGCAGCGCAATCAGTTCTTTCTGAGATAGGTTTGAAGCCGGTTCAAAACCTAAACGACCTTTCCCCGAAGCCTTTGGCCGGGCTGGCTTGTTCAACTTAATTGGCTGGAGAGATGACAGGTCGGACACAATTTGCAAGTTCTTGGCTTGTGCGACTCTGCCTGTGTGTTTAGTGGGGGCATTTACATTTCCTGTCTGTGTTGAAGTCTTCTGTACTGCAAGCTGGTCTTTGGGAGAACTGCGTATGCATGTCACTGCCTGAGCTGGGTTGTTGACAGCTCCTGCTGAAGAGCTGGAAGGACCAGACTCTGCCTGGTTGCGCTGCATCTCTTTGATCTGCTGGAGGACAAACTGCTGCTGCAGCTGGGGCTTGCCTTGGAGCTGAGACCAGACATTTGCATCAACCTTGATAGTGTACACACCATGCGGCACACTTTCTGGACTGCCTGCAGGGAGTTGGGCGTTAGGTGCTGTCGCTGAAGCTTCCCCCTTGGGAGTGTCTTGTTTTGATCTGTGTTTTGGCATAATTGGTAACTTAGATGTGGGTACAGGAACTAAAAGGGAATTAGCTGGTCTTGTGCTACTTCCAGCACGCGCTACATCTACGTTGGACACATACTTGACATGAGCAGAAATTTCAGTTATTGACTTTGGATTTTTCAAATATTGCGATGGCTTGGGCAACATTTTTAGGAGGAGCTCTTTATCGGTTTCAGTCCTTGGAGGAGGCATGTTCAAATGGGCTGGATCACCAGGCTTCTTCTCCATTATCGGGCGAGTTTTGACAATGCTCTCTTGTAAATTTGGGTAATCGGGGAGTAATTCTGACAGACCAGTGGCTAGCCGCTCTCGCAAGATATCTTTGGTTTGAGCCAGAACTGCGTACAGCCCTGCCAACATGAAATCATCCATGACTTCTTTGGTCTTCGTGTTGGATCCCATTTTAAGGACGCCTTCATGAGGAGTATTTAACACGGAAAACCTTGTTTCAATTTTACTTGAACTGCTGTGAGCATCCGACTTAGCTTCTCCATCAATCGATTTGGAGGTGTTCTCTTTGGAATCAGGCTCCTTTTTCAGGGGCGCATTATCAGGATCTTGGCTTTTTGCAGCTTTGGACATCTTGCTCAGACCGTTCTTTAGGTTTCTGAAGATGAGGTTGTGGACAAATGTTGGGTATGTACTGATCAGCTCTTTCACAGTCTTTGCAACGTTGCCTTCCACAGTCGGAGGCTTTGCAGTGACCCAAAACAGTTTATTGAACAGTGCAGTCACTGCCTGCCTATCACCACATCCTGTGACGGAAGCCGGGTCAATCTTTGATTTGTTAGGAAGCACCTGGCTGCGGGTACCTTCCCCTCGCTTGATCATTGTCTGCAATCTCCTGCTTGCATCATTCAGACCATCTGTCGACAGGTTCTTCATCAGCTCCAACAGACTTGTGTTCAGTTGATTCTTGTGTGGGGGTTTCCTCTTGCCGCTGGGCCTTGGCCTGTTGGGTTTCTTAGGAGCATCTTCTTGGACAGACTCAGCATCCGCCTGTTCACCTTCAAGGGCAGGAGCTGGTGCTTTCTTATGAGGGCGCTTCCTGAGCTTCATGCCGTCACAGCTCACATCCCACTCTTCGTCCGTTTCTTCAGCAGACTCTTCTTCTTCACTCTCGGACCCTGAGCTTTCAGAATCAGAGGAAGACTCCTCTGATGCCCATATGTCCTTGATATCCTGCAGAAACGTGAAGCAAAATGGATCATATTAGAGAGAATTCTACGAACGTCCTTCTTTGAACAGACCTCTGTTTAATAGTACTTTGTGTTTGAAATGCAGCCCGGTGCGACGTCACAGAAAAAATGGTCTATATATCCCGAGTTGCATCACATATGCCAAAATCCGACACGTGGGGTACCGCAGGGGTGTGTAGATGTGCACTGAAAATGTGGGAACCAATAGTCGACTGTGCGCAAAATGTAAAGTACATGTATACGGAGCTAAAGGGGTTAATGCTTGTAAAAATAGCAGACAATATCCAAAAAGGGGGGAGGTGAGTTGGTCTCACCAACGGTGGAAGTTACCGCACCTGGGTCTACAAGTCTGAAAATCCGGATAATTTCTTTGGTATCTATTGAAGATTTATCCTCTATTTAGATCTGGACCCCAGGAAAACCTTATTGCCGGTAAGGCTGGCAACCTAAAATGTGGCCAACCCCACCAGCTGTTGCAGCCCTTTACCTGGAGTGGCTTTTAGCCTTCTATTAGGCGACTTCCGCAAAAAAATGGCATTGCAGTTCCAGTACTCTACTGTCCGGCTAGACAAAACTGTAGGACTGCTCATTTTCGAATAATTCAGTATTCCATTATTCGAAACTTGATTTGACCGAATATTCGAATATTTGATAATCACCGATCAAGTTTTTCACGCGTCAGCTGCAACTGCATGTCACGCCATTACGCCGGTGTTTTACGTGCGCCGATTAATAGTATGGACTGCTCAATCGACATTTTTGTGCCTGCGCCCATTGTATCAAGATCATTACGGGTACATAACGTTCTGATAAGAAACCAAACTCCAGCCTGCATTTTTGCAGGAGTATTAATACAAGTGTCAAGGGGTTTTTACAGATGGGAACAAAAACTTCTGGCCACAAAAAAAGTTACCTTCAACAAAATTGCGGCATTTGACACTGCTAAAAGCTCCGTAACATTTCTCCTAAAATAGCATCAGAGTCATATCTGTACGTGCATATAATTCTTTTTGAATATTCAAACCGCCAAAAAGATATTCGAATATTTGGTTGACAATCGAATATTTGAATATTCGGTATATTTGGGACAGCCCTACAAAACTGCCAAGTGCATGGTGTGCAACCTTCATCTTTACCTGATCAGTTTCTGGAGCCGAGTTGGCCACCTCGTATTCCTTTTTGAACTTCTCCCGGTTGCGCATCGCAAACTTGGCCAGCTTCGCCTCCCAGGGGGTCAGCTCAAGCAGAAGGTTGGTGAGTTTCTCGTGAAGCTCTTTCTCGCAGCGTTTGCGCTGGGGCTGCTTGGCATACGTGGCCGACTGTGTTCACAATAGAATTCAAGAATAAAAAGTCAACGACGACACTGACTTGAACAAATTAAATAATATGATGGCGAAGTGGCACATCCTTCAAGATAAGATTTTTGGACTTGACTTTCCCAATCCCTATGTATTTGCCACCATTGCATGGAATCAAATACAACAGCTACCTGTAAGTGCCAACTTTAACGGCTCTGCTCATCGTTACCGAAGAATGGCTGCTGCTTGCAGCAGAAAAGTCTGCAACAACAGCTAGCATATTTCACGGGTTAGCAAGGAATATTTGGTATGTGGACATGATTACATCATGAACTAAGAACTGTGTCTTTACAGGGTTTAGTGCAACATTTCTTCAGACTGGTCACCTCAAGCAGCGCAATGCAACAGGAGACTTTTGAGACGCTGGCAGCAGCAGACATATTGGTCCTTTTCCATTGTTCTCACCAGTTGTGCGCATGCTTAGAACTTAGAACTACATGTGCCTGCGCACCGTGGCAGGCAGACGTGTTTTTAATTTGCTCTGTTTCGGGGCAATTTTTATCCGGTTTTATCTCTTCCTTTATTGGGTATCCGCTCTTTTATCTCTGTATAGTCGGCTCTATTAACCTTTTGGATTATCTGATCGTGTTTCGTTGGACTTTTGATGTCGGATTTTTGTGGATATTTGGGTGTTTTTTTATCTTGGATTGAGTGTGTTTGTGCTGTGCACTGCATTGTGCGTCGAAATGGATCTGCGTCACACATTGTTCGTACTTTTCGTCGTCGCTGCTTATGCTAACAACATGTCAAACTTCAGAGCTACATCTCAACGAAATGGACACGGTATATCAAGCTTAAATACAGTGAAGTGGGAGGCATCTCATCGGGTGAGTTTGTTCCATATTTTCAAGATACAGTGCATACCAGATGCCATCAAAAATGGTGGGCGATTTGAACAGAGTATCAAACGTAGACATCCTCTGATAAAGGCCTGCGACAATATAACCATGGAGCTATTTATAGCTCCATGATATGACCAATGACAACTTTGACAAGGAAGATTTTTTCCAGGCTAGCTTCATGATTGGACTGAAATGTTAGGCATAGGCCTTTGTGATATTTCACTGAGGAATTTGAACACTGCGAAAAAGAACTGTGACAATAGGCCTACTGGCTTTCAAAAACTGGAAGGTGTATGACCCGGTATTTAATGGCAGTCCGGTTTTCAAATTACAAATCACAAATCAGATTTAATTCCAAGCTAAATTCGGTACAGAGTTTTTCCCCAAGCATCATGCACTTCGGATCTTCTTTGTGATGACCCGTTCACGCACGCAAAGGAACGGCCTATTAACATAACAATACACTCTCATACAAGCTTTCCAAGGAACGCGTTCGAAAGGCCGTTCGGCACGGGGAAGGAACGGAGGCCGTTCAGAACGGGAAGGAACCCGTCCGGACGCGTGCGAACGGTCTGTGTATTTCTGGTGTCTGCCCTAATCAGAATGTCTATCATTCTGCTCCTTTGTGGAGATATTCAAACTAACCCAGGCCCTGGAACTGTTAGAAAACCTAAATACCCATGTGGAATCTGTGGGAAAAAATGTCAATTCAAACCAAAAAGCCATGGAATGTGAGGAATGTTTAGTATGGTACCATAACAAATGTACGGGAATGAACGATCTTAACTTCATATATCCCTACGAGGAGATTGTTGCAGTATAAAGCAGAAGCAGAAGCAAAAAAAAAAAAAAACAGTATGTCTGCTGCCACCTACGTCTCAAAAGTGCCCGTTTAATTTACCCCACCGTTACAGTACTGAAATTATTCAGAGAGAGCTGGGCTTATTTAAAGTAGCTGACCTGTATAAATATAAAGTTTTGTGTTTTGTACATAATTGTGTCTTTAACAATCCTTCTGAAGTTTTTTATGAATTACTTTATATTTCATTGTCTGACCTCCCAAGGAGACCGGCTTTGATAGCAATTATTTGCTCACCGGTATCCTACCCATTGCATTGTTTGCCATAATATTTTATTTTTTTGGATTATATTTGTACGTACTTTACATTGTGGTGAAATCAATTCATTCATTCATTCAAGTGTTCTTCTTAAAAAAAAACATACCTTCCTCTTTCTTCCTGCAGTCGGTGGTGTGGGCCTGCTCTCTGGTGGGGCAAACTTTTCAACCAGCTCCCTCAGTGAGTCCATGCTGTCACAGACTAACTCAAACTCCCCGAGGACAGGGAGAACCACGGCGTGGGGCTTGGGAGGGGATGGAGGTGGGACTATGGTCTCTTCTTTGGTAGGGGCTGTATCACAAGGTTCGTCATCCGGCACAACTGAAGGTTTAAGTTGGCAAAGTGGAGCATCTGCAGTATGGCTGGAATTGTTGTTCGTGTTCTGTGTTTCAGCAACTGCATTCCCGTCCGGCTCCGATCCACCTTCAGATTTAATGGAGTCTTCCTGATTTGAATTGCCCTCGGTGCTTTGACTGCTCATTCCATTTTCCACTGAGGGATCAAGCTTCTTCTCGGTCCCTTCATCAACCCCGTTCTTAGTCTCTAGGCCTCTGCATGGTTTTGTCGAGTTCTCGGTGGAAACATTCTCAGACGTTAAGGAGGAACGACTCGAAGTTTCCCCATTGCACAATTCCTCGGTTTCATCGAGTTTTGATATTTCAGTCTGGCTGGAATTTTTCTCACCACTGGAATCCACAGATTTGTAACTTGTTAACTGGTCTTGTTTCCTTACTTCAAAGTTGTCTGATGGTTCGTTTTTCTCCTCGCCAGTTTGAATATCTCTGATGTCATGTTCCTCGGCTGAACTGCATTCATTCAAATTCTCAGCATCATCCCTTTCGTCATCTTCGCCATCCTTTTCATCATCTACCTCTTTGGTGTCTTCATTCATATCATTGGGCTTACTGGACGTCGCTGTGAGTTCTGATTGGCTGTCAGACTCGTCAGCTTCATCCTCCATCTCTGTGAACTCACTGGTAACGTCCTCCGACTCCGTGCTCGAGACGACGCTCTCGGCATACGTTCCAAAATGGACAGTGGTAGTCAGTTTCTATTCAATCAAACAAAAAGGAATGCAAATCTTATGTTACTCTTGACAGCTCACATTTAAAACATCAAAAAATGAAATATATGAACTGAGAAAAAATCTCAGAACAAAAAATAATTCTTTTTTTAAATATATAAATAAAAATTAAAAAATTATTAAAAAATGACATTTTGGATAGCAACTCCGCTTAGCAAAACATTTTTTAGTGCTCAGGAAAACCTGGTGCTTGGCAGTTCCATGAAACTGAATCCCGGTCATAAGTGCCTTGTGGACGTACCTGTCGTAGCCTGCTTGGCCTCGCCCGAGCTGCTTCCACAACAGGCTTTTGCCTGGTGGCTCTTTTCTGCACAGTTGGCATTTTTCTGTGTTTACGGAATGTCGGTGCTCGATTCTTCTCAACCAGGTCCTCTGTTCCGTCGGTCATCACCTGAAAAATGAGACAGTTACAGATTTTAGTGATTCTTTTTTTCAAGTTTCAAGGAACAATAAAAGGCTATCCCAGGTAGCTTGAATAGTCCGAGTTCAACAAAGCGTGCTCCGATACGAACGCCTGATATATGTATGCATCAAATCTTATGCAAGAGTTGTTAATCGAGACATCACAAGTCACTTCACAATTCTGGGTTCAAGCCATGTTTTTTATTTTATTTATTTTACTACACTTTTCCCACTGGCTGACAAACAAAAAAACATTACCGAATACATGTATACAGAATCAAAAATTGAAAAAAAATTAAAAGATTTACAATTAACAAAAAAAATTCGTAAAAAAAAAAATTAAGCCAGTGAGTGGCAAGATAAAACAGATGACAAGCACCTCTACAGAGCCATCCTACCACATGTAACAAGCTATTCAAACACACTATATAACAAAAGCATTCCTTTGTCATTGTTCATCCAGTGTACGTAGCTTGTGAGCTGACTTGTGAATGACTTGTGATCCGACTTTTTAGTCTGATTTGTGATTGATTTGTGATTGACTTGTGACTGACTCGATTACAACTCTGGCTAGGTTTGAGGTAAGGAATGCGAAGCTGCAAGGAACCACAGCGGTACCGCAATCAATACAGCACTGGAAAATATGAAACACTCCCTAACCTTGTCCTTCTTAGACTTCTTTAGAAGGTCGGGGTACTTGGATTGGCGATAGATCCGGAGGTCCGCCCCGCAGAATTGTGGGAAATGAATGTAGGAGTTGGCTTCCCCGTCAACTCCCAGAATAATCGGTCGCTGCTCTTCCACAGGTTGCCCCAGGACACAGCGTCTAACGGATAACTGGTTCTCCTGCGGGGAAAAAAAAAAGCAGAATTATTTTAGGGAGCACTGCTTAACCGATGGTCGGGCCGGGCCGTTGAAAAGCCTGGCTACGCCCGGGCCTTCTGGCTTTTTGTCTTGCTATTTGTGAGCCATAAATCACCTAACAATAGAGCATCTACTAATCGATAAAGCCCAGCCTCTGCCAGGCTATGCCAGGATAGGCCAGGCTGTGGCCCCTCCCACACTAATCTATAGCGATTGCTTTTGTTGTCATTCCATTCCATTCGCGGGCCAGAGATCATGTCTAGGTGAACAATGGGAGCCGGCTGGACTCCAGCATTAGTGGGCAGTTTATTGTGTACAACCGAAAGATTATATAAAAGCCCGAAGGCCCGTGCGTTCCCAGGGCTTGGCCAGGCTTTTCAACGGCCTAGCCCGACCATGGGTTAGGCAGTGCTCCCTTAGGGTGGAGTGGTTAATCTGTGGTCGGGCCAGGCCGTTGAAAAGCCTGGCCAAGCCCCTGGAAAGCCCGGGCCTTCAGGCTTCTATAATCCCCTAATTGTACACAATAAACTGTCCATTAATTCTGGAGTCCAGCCGGCTCCCATTGCTCACTCAGACGTGACTGACAGCTGAGGCATCTTTTGATCCCGCTGCGAATGGGTACAGATTAGTGTGGGAGGGGCTACAACCAAGCCTGGCCTGACAGAGGCCGGGCTTTATTGATGCTCTATTGTTAGGTGATTTGTGGCTCACAATAGCAAGAGTAAAAGCCCCAAGGCCCGGGCATGGCTGGGCTTTTCAAAGGCCTGGCCCGACCACAGATTAACCACTCCTCCCTCAATTTGTTTGTACACAATGCTATGACGACACTTCTGTTCTGGCTCCGGTGACATCATGTTTTAGCATATGAGTAGAAATATTCACATTATAACACAAAAACGAACATTTTCCAATTGGTTCGAAGGTCCTACATGTATTTCTGTCATCAAAATCCCATTGCTTTAATGCTCGGGTTTTTATGCAGAAATTCAAGTGACGTATCAGTTGACAGTAATCAGGATGGTTTTCAACTTGAAGGTACATGTATGTATGTATGTATACAACATTTGCTTTTGCTGTAATTTTCAGAAATGAATGGATTTGGGGATTAGTATTTTATAGCGTGCTAGCAAATACTGTAATGCTGACCTGTTTAAAGTTTTGTGTGCATAGATACTGGGAAAACAGAGAAAAATAACTATGTTCTTGTAATCTGGTTCCCTGACCCTACTTCAGACAAAACAGCATTTTATAGAGTCGGGGAATTATCAGGTCGGGAAACTAGACTACAGTCGACTCTCGTTAATACGAGGTCCTCGGGACTTACGCAAATATCTCGTATTATCCGGGCTCTCGTCCTATCCGGGCTGCAGGTTTTCCCCTTTATTGTGTATAAATGTGATGCGTGGATAGGCCCCAAACACGATGTAAACGCCACGCACATCGTGTCGATAACATTGTATTGCTTTATATTGGTTACATGTATGAAAATGTTGCAAGCTGATTTTTAATGAAACAAGCAGTAATATTTATTAAAACAACACCGGAGCACAAGAACAAAACCTCTGGAGTTCGCTGACCGGGCGATTTGAGCTGCCAAGATCACTGCAAACTACTGCATTATTAGCTACACGCACGTAAGTATTTCCATCATACACAAAAATCTTGATGGCGCCGGGCTCTTGTTAGTTGGTAACCATCACGGAAACTAGCATAAGGCACAAAAGGGAGGAAACCAGTGCATTTTTTTGTGGACAACAGAGGGCGTTTCTCGATCGTGGGGGGTCTTCATTAATGACTATTTTTTACGGTAAAATTTGAAATGTTGGGGTGCGACTATTGGGGATTAATAAGCTCTAAAATTAATTGATAATCCTGGGGGTAAATTAAATATTTTGAGTTACAAACGGGATTGATATAACTGAACAAAAGAGGGCGCCAAACATTTTGCTTTTCATGATTGCCTTGGCATGGTTGGGTTATTTTTTTTCCTGCTGGCTGGAGGGGAACGAAAGCAAGTGCAGGCTACTGTTTTCACAGTTTACGCGTTCCGGCGGCATGAAAGCCGCCATAAACAAACCTCTATAGCGGCACGGGAACCGCAGTCGCCCATTGTCCACCTTTTAATAGCCCCCTCTAGCGGCACGTTCGAGACACAAACAGCTGATGTCTACGTGGAGTGAAAACCGCAGAGCAGGATTAGCGAGCATTATGACTGCGCCATTAATCATTGCGGCATGAGACACAAACAGGTGATGTGTATGTGTACGCGGAGTGAAAACCGCACTGCAGAATTAACGAACATTACAATTACTTATCAAATTGAATGGATTCGCTGATTGACAGGTTGTTTTCCAAAATGTTCGTGGAAAATAGATAACAATACATGCATTTGCGCTCAATCGGGCCGCAAAAAATGCTCGTCTTAGCCGAGTTCTTGCATAAACAGACATGACATAGCTCGTATTAATGGAATTTTCTCCCATAAGAATGTGCACAATTCGGTCGGGACCAACGAAAATTCTCGTCTTAACCGGGTTCTCGTGTTAACCGAGCTCTTATTACCGAGAGTCGACTGTATTTCCAATGATTGTCGGCCGACTATAGTTAGAAACCGATATAAATGTCAATTTTTCTTGAAAACGACAGCACACCAGGTGCCATGATTTCACAGGAAGCTTGAGACTGCTATTTAATGCGGTATTTCATAATAATTCAGTATGTTTTCAGATGTTTCAAATGTTGTATACTACCTATGAATGTGAATGACATAGCCACGGTTTAAAAAGGACCACCTGGCCGGTTGACGTCAATACCCTCATTCTTCCATGTATTCAATCCACCTATTGTGTGCATTACACTTGGCTATATTACAAGTTGGCATACCAGCACCCCATTAATAACTGCCAGACACAAGGGGTTATAAAAGAAATATCAGAACATGTACATTTTATTTAATCCAGTGTCTCAAACTGACTCAGGAAAGAATGTGATTCTACTCAAGTCGACCAGATCACACTTTGTGATGTGACTAGACTTGATTTGCACTGTTGAGCAAGACTTGACTCAACTAAATAGATGACTACTCAAATTTAGTTATTTCCAATAATATTCATTACAACACCGGAGCATCGGCTATATCTCAAGTAATGAAGTAATTAAAGACAGACTTACAAAAAGCTGGTCGCAGAGGGCTTTCATGACCCAGACTCTTTCATAATACGTCAGCTCGTGGAACTGAACCCTGTCCAGCGGGAAGTTGGGGCCAAGCACCTCAAAGAACCGTTCCGGCACACCGATCTTTTCGTAAACCTGAACAATTGAAAGTGACCAAATCATGTCAAATGAACCACGGGTCGCCAAAACCACACACATTTCCCCTTAATCCCAACCCTGCTAAATCAAGCAAAATCCAACAATGGTAAAAATCTGTTTAGCAGTCAACACAAACTACACGGTGTGTTGGATTTTGTCATACTTAGCAGGCGGAATGTAAAGACATGTTGGATTTCGTAGTCACGGTATTCAGCAGGGTGAAAGCTAAACGAACCTTTTTGATTCTGTCCTATTTCGGAGGACGGAAGCAGACTTCTAGTAAAGTATTAGTTGGATTTTGTTGGATTTGGCAGGGCTCATACAAATACCTGTTGAATTTTGTTGGAT
Source organism: Hippasteria phrygiana (assembly GCA_037893225.1). NCBI lineage: Eukaryota > Metazoa > Echinodermata > Asteroidea > Valvatida > Goniasteridae > Hippasteria > Hippasteria phrygiana. The sequence continues at coordinate 710,669 of JAZGUH010000646.1, read as the reverse complement.
TCGGCAGGGTAGCTGCAAAATGCCAATGCTAGTGTGTAGGTGGTAAACTGCAGAATCCATCAAAATTTGCTGTTGGATTTTTTTTGTTATATTTTGCAGGCTTCTCAGTTCAGTTTTGTTGGAAATTGTTGGATTAAGCAGGGCCATATGTGACCCGCTCTACAAAAAAAGGGTAATATGTCGCACTATGTGGAAACACAGACAGGGCTGTTCTATGTGAAGCCGGCGAAAAAAATCCTTCAAATAGGTGATTTTTTGGGTTTTTGGTTTGTTGGCTTCTGTTATATCTATATTTTCCGTCAAACAATCCACAAGGGAAACTGCCTAGGGAAATTTGAATACATGATATATTTTCGTAATTTATTTTCAGAAACACTAATCTTGATGAATAAAGATGAAAAAATAAATGTTGATAGAAATTACTTCCATGTTATTTCTGTGCACTTTTTGTGTTTGAAGGGCTACATGTATATCTCTAAATGTACTTCCATTAAATTGGAAAATATGAGTATATAAAATGTCAAGATATCTCGAGAACACGAAATGCCACAGGGGTCAAACCTACACCAAATTAAAGCTTAGGATGTGACAAATTCAACTATGTATATAACTCATTTTTCAAATTTTTGCGACAAAATACCCATTTTTGTAGAGCCGGTCACATATGAAAAACATTGAAGAGACTTGGGATTAACACTTCAAATTCTGGGCCAATTCAGGGTGCTGTCGACTTTGGGGTTAACAAAAATGGAAAACAGGCTTTTTTGTCATTTCACAGCTGTTATATTGGTAAAAGGACGTTCGGGGCCCAGTCACGCAAAAATCACATTTAAAAAAAAAATTTAATTGTGCTCCCATTTCTAAATTAAGAATCACAAAAGGCTGAATTTTTGTCAGATGAAATTTATCAATATTTCCAATAATGTTGTGCATTTTTAAATACAAATATCACTTAATTGTAAAGTTACTTACATATTTATGCTAATGACCTTTAGCTGGGAACTCCTACCTTAAACGTGCACTTAAGCGGCATGTGAAATGCTAACGACCTTTTGCCAGGAACAAACTTTGCTCCTAGCGCGTTTACGTATCACTGAAGTGGAGAGCTGAACGCACTTGTATCATGTTTTGTTACATCGGTATTACACGCTAACGTCCTGTTACCAGTAAAAAAAAAATGCAAAACCCCCGTCCTTTTCATTCTGTTAATTACATCAGAATGACGTCACCCCTTCAGACGAAATGCATATCAAATGAAAGATATTTCAATACTCGATTACCTGAAAAACCAAAATTTGACCATTTGACCCATTTTTCGTCCTCACGACCTTTTTCCCGGGCACACGACGATATATATTAGTTGCTTACTACTCACTTTTAAGGGATCGCTGAGTTTTTCGTAGACGACATACCAGCCTCGTATCCACTCCCTCAGCCGCGCCTCCCAGACTTTGTAAGGCATCGGCGGTTTTTTGACAAGTCTTGGGAGAAACAAATAAAGACACATATATACACATATATACACTACTACCAAATTCATATAAAAGTCTGTACACAATTAACCCAGCAATTGTCAAATAAAACCATACCCTCGACCAGTGTTCTAGCCCGGGTAAAATTCAAGCGTAGGGGGCATTTGGCTCAGGGATGGACAATGTGAGCGCGGAGTGCGAAGCCCTTACAGGCCTGGCGTCCGGGGTCCGCTTAAAGGGCTTGAAAAACATTTGAATTTCTGATGCTCTTTTGGTGCAATCTTAGGCAATTGGTCGCCACTTTCCCTTGACTGTTTTGAGCAAAAGTTTATTTAAACGATTATATAGGCAAAATTGAGTTCATTTGAAATTGTTTCGAATATACTCATTGCTCTTGAATTTATAGCGCAGTGGTAGCGCAGGGGCAGGATTTAAAAGCGTAGTGCTAATTCCCGAAAGCGTAGTGGGTGCTAGCAAAAAATGTCATTTGAATGGTCCATAATATCAATCGCCATACGTAAAACACCGGCGTGCTTTTACGTGCAATGTTTTTTTACCAGTGCGGCATGCACTGAAAAACTTGATCGGCGAGTATCGAATATTTAAATATTCGGTCAAACACAGTTTCGAATATTCGAATACTAAATTATTCGAAAATAAACAGCCCTAGTTCAAGTAAATGTATAACAATGATTAACCCAGTCTGTAAACACGGTACTGGTATGCAAATACAGGCTTGTGCAGCCAAGCGTAATGCACACCATAGGCAAACAATGAATACACGCAGGAATGCGCATATAGATACAACCGGTCAGGTGGTCTTTATCAAACCGCGGCTATGACCGTCGTCCGTATTAAATGGGCGACGACTACATTTTATTGTGGCTGTGGGATTATCCAACCCGTGTTTCAGGATTATATTTAGCTCGAGGATCGAGGGCGGGAAAATACCTGGTACGCTGGTAGGGCGTGCTGAGCAGCGTTGTGAAGATCTGTCGCAGAATCATACTCTCCATCGGGATGGCGAAGGACCGTTCCAACTCGAAGAAGCTTATCTCGTCCAGCTCCAAGACCGACTGGCACATGCACAGGAAATGGCCGATGGCTGGGATCTGGAAAAGAATTCACCATCAATGGAAGCCTCTGAAAAATCCGATCCCTCGGAACACTAGTCAAAATTTATAACCCCATAATGTCGTATGGGCTCCTGGGAAGCGACACTGTGGGGATCACTCAATGAGTGGCTATATATGCTATTACGGGTCTATGACTTCTGACTATTGCGCCGCCCCCCAAACAATTTGGGAGACCGCCAACATAGAGCAATTGTGGTAGAGCACCGGTAGGGTATTCCGGAGTTCGCAGGATCAAATCCCACTCCTGCCAGTTTTCTTTGCTCGCTTTGAAAATAGAGTTCAATTTAAATTTTTAAAATCCCATCCAATGTGTTTATAGGGTAAGCGTTAGGGGCCGTCACAAATACAGCGAATATTTGAATATTCGATCGTCAACCGAATATTCGAAAAGCTATTTGCCGGTTCGAATATTCAAAAAAAATATACATGCACATACAGATACGACTCTAGTTGCTATTTTAATAGAAAAGTTACGGCGATTAGCAGTGTCAAATGCTGCATTTTTGTGGAGAGTTCTATTGTTCCCGACCGTAAAACCCTGGACACTTCTAAACTGATTATTGCAAAAACTCGGGCTGGAGTTTGGTTTTTTGTTATCAGAACGTTGTATGTACTCGTAAAGTTCTTGATACAATGCAAAAAATCGGGTGGTCTATAATATCGATGAGCGCATGTAAAACACCAGCATGCTTTGCGTGCAACTTTTTACCGGCGCGGCATGCATTTGCAGCAGACGCCTGAAAGACTTGATCGGCGAGTATCGAATATTCAAATTTTCGGTCAAGCCCAGCCTCGAATAATCGAATACTAAATTATTCGAAAATGAAAAGCCCTAGTGTGCGCACCTCCCAGAGGGACTTCATGAAGGTCCAGTTGGACTCCCCAATCAGCTGTTTATCCCAGCCCAGCAGGTCCTGCCTCTCCTTGATGATCTCGTCCCGTCGGTCCACGATCTTCTGCCGTTTATCCTCCCTCGCTTGTTGCTCCAACTCCCGCCGGATGTGGAAGGCGAGGGGCGTGGCCGAGGCCTGCTCTATGGCGCGGGCGGCTAGGCGGGTGCAGGCTCGACGCAGCCGACCTGATGGAGGAATCCCAGGACCAAATTTAAATGACGGACACAAGGGGCTACAATAGCCCTGGTTACGAGACCCCGACAGTTCCGACTGTTCGGACGATATGTAGGCCAGGGAGCAACCACTGTCACATGACCAATTGATGATGTCACCAGAAGGAATTCCTACCAGTTCTAAAAAAAAAAAACCTCAACTTTCCGTGCTGATTTTTGTTAAACTTTTTAATGTTTTCTTTAAACAAGCCACAAGGGAAACTGACTAGTAAGTTGAATAAAATCCCGCAGTTTTCTTTTTTCGCCTCCGTTCGTTATTCAAATTACCTGGTCGGTTCCCCTTGTTTCCCATCCAGTCTGCACTAATAAGCCAGTTCGGTATTTTAACTGCGCATGTGCAGAATGACATTTTATCATGAATGACCCGCGCGACCTGAAGCGCGCGCGTGTGAATGCAAAAGGTGGTCGCACAACGCGCACGTGTTAAAATTCAATCAGAATGGGCGTTCGCGTAACATGGCCTGACATTACCTCAGCAATTTTATCCCAAATAACCTATGACCTTTGGGATACCGAACTGGCTTATTGACAGAGGCAAAGACCTCTGGGAAATTGGAAGGCTCCCTGCACAAATTGTTGCAACAACAAAATGATATTAAACATACTGTCAATGCATAAAAATTAAGAGTTCGAATCTGTGACGGATTTGCCACCGAGTTCCGATTGCAGTCATTACATACCTGATGATAATTCTATTGTATTTGGGCAGCCATCGCTGTATTTGCCATCAGACGTCACATACAGAGTGGTCTTCTCCTGAAGCGGTCTGCGAAGTAAACATTTAATAATGTTGTGATTCCTGTGTTTTCTTGTCTTTTGTAGCCCACACCTTGAGTGGCCTTTTGGCCATGTGTTGGGAGATACCCATTAAAAAAGAAATCCTTGTGGAATGTTTGAGGCAAAAAAAAAAAAAAAACCAATCCATACAATTATAAGAAGCTGAAAATAAAGGTAACCCTTTGAATCTGGGTGTTTATAATGGGGCACGCCCCGGGATAACGCACACAATAATCCAACAATGGATTGAAAATGCAGAGAATGCACTATAGCCGTCAACCGGTGAGGTGGTAATTTTCAATGGCTCAATGGGTTAACATACAATGTACTCTACAGTAAATACATAAGTTGTGAAAATAAAGATTAGTCGACGTCCTTCCCGCACGTTTTTTTATGGCAGTAAAAGCGTAGGCCAAAATAGGCAGTATTTTTTTACCATCCCACCCTACGTTTTATTTCCACATACAAGCTCCGCCCCTCAATGTACGGACCAATAGCAGCCACGACTATGGTTTGCCGAAAGTTTGGCATGCATGACTGAGGCCGTGTCCGAATTACTTGGCTACGGCTGGATGTTACACACCTGTCTATGGTAGCGGCTGCAGCCACTTCTCATAGACTCGTGTGTAATTTCAAGCCGTAGCCAAGTAATTCGGACACGGCCTGACATGTGGCAGGTGCCGCTGTGTTCGGTCAGGACAAGGGGCGGGGCTTAACCCTAACCCTCCTCAATCCTCCAAAATCCTCCTGGTGGTTTTGGAGGATTTTGGAAGGATTGAGGATGAATGGTGATTGAAGCACAGGAGGATTTTGGAGGATTGAGGAGGAATGGTGATTGAAGCACAGGAGGATTTTGGAGGATTGAGGAGGAATGGTGATTGAAGCACAGGAGGATTTTGGAGGATTGAGGATGAATGGTGATTGAAGCACAGGAGGATTTTGGAGGATTGAGGAGGAATGGTGATTGAAGCACAGGAGGATTTTGGAGGATTGAGGAGGAATGGTGATTGAAGCACAGGAGGATTTTGGAAGGATTGAGGAGGAATGGTGATTGAAGCACAGGAGGATTTTGGAGGATTGAGGAGGAATGGTGATTGAAGCACAGGAGGATTTTGGAGGATTGAGGAGGAATGGTGATTGAAGCACAGGAGGATTTTGGAGGATTGAGGATGAATGGTGATTGAAGCACAGGAGGATTTTGGAGGATTGAGGAGGAATGGTGATTGAAGCACAGGAGGATTTTGGAGGATTGAGGAGGAATGGTGATTGAAGCACAGGAGGATTTTGGAGGATTGAGGAGGAATGGTGATTGAAGCACAGGAGGATTTTGGAGGATTGAGGAGGAATGGTGATTGAAGCACAGGAGGATTTTGGAGGATTGAGGAGGAATGGTGATTGAAGCACAGGAGGATTTTGGAGGATTGAGGAGGAATGGTGATTGAAGCACAGGAGGATTTTGGAGGATTGAGGAGGAATGGTGATTGAAGCACAGGAGGATTTTGGAGGATTGAGGATGAATGGTGATTGAAGCACAGGAGGATTTTGGAGGATTGAGGAGGAATGGTGATTGAAGCACAGGAGGATTTTGGAGGATTGAGGAGGAATGGTGATTGAAGCACAGGAGGATTTTGGAGGATTGAGGAGGAATGGTGATTGAAGCACAGGAGGATTTTGGAGGATTGAGGATGAATGGTGATTGAAGCACAGGAGGATTTTGGAGGATTGAGGAGGAATGGTGATTGAAGCACAGGAGGATTTTGGAGGATTGAGGATGAATGGTGATTGAAGCACAGGATTTTGGAGGATTGAGGATGAATGGTGATTGAAGCACCAGGCGATTTTGGAGGATTTTGGAGGATTTTGAAGGATTTTGGAGGATTGAGGATGGTTCCTAGCAATAAGGGCCTAGGGGGTTTAGGGTTAATGGACCGTTCTATTGACCTATCGCTCACAGTGCAGAGCCACACCCCTCAAGACGATTCCTATGGAAATTCAAGCCTTGAATATATTCACTTACCTTGACAGAAGCGCGAGTTTCTGTTCGAACACACACTCCAGAGTCTGCGCGTATTTGGATATCTGGTGCTTGATGCCGTTGTAACGATAGCAGTTCTCCACCATTAGTCTCATGTCCACGGCAAAGTCTGTGATGCTCTCGTACTCCTTGTTGACAAACTTGGATTCAACTGGTAAAGTCAAAGTGTTCGGGGGGGGGGGGGGGGGGGGGGGGAAACAAATTCATAAATTGTTTAAACCTTAATCTTTTGATGGTATGCAATCAGTGTCTGGTCCAGCCACTTGTCTACCTTTCTAGGGAACCGGCAAACAAACATTTTTTAAAGCAGTTTTCTCTGGTAGAAAATGTACAAACTCCCATTTTGGTATAATAATCTTCAACGCTGGTTAACCTTTAAAACCCTAACCATCCCTAACCTGCCAAAATCAAACACCCCATTGTGTTGAATTTTGTGTGATTGGGTACTGTAGAGCCTTGGCACCATCACTTTGCATGGGACTTGATGCCCTGATTTTGTCCAAGTACAAAGAATGTGCCATTGGTTTACTACACAGTGTTGGAGTTTGTGTGGTTAGTGAAGGATTCTAGTAAAAAGCCTTGGGCTGTTAGGGTTAAGACAGACAACGGAGCTACAATTGTATAACTTGTTTTGTCTTTTTTAAAGACTACCTGCCCCTTATCGTCTATATGCGCATTCCTGTGCACACTCAATCCATATACTTCAACTACATTGTTCTTGAATGGGAGTGTAAGGAATAGATGGGGCTTTTTCAAGCAAAGCTTTCATCGTGCGATGAATAGGGCCACTACTGCTTTGACAGTGTAGCGCCTATTGTTCGCATTTATGCTTGGCTGCACAGCCCTCTGACTATGGCTTCAGTTTTTGCTACCAACACCTACTGTACGGTGACTAGTTCCTACATTAGTCTCCTTACGGGGTACCGGGAAGAAAGGGTAACAATGGGGACAATGGTACCCCACGAGGGAGTCTTTAGAAATCAAGGTACCCCACAAAGTTAACGCTATGGGGTTTGAGATTTCAATAGGGACAAAGGAGAATAAAAGAAGGAAAGTAAAGTCTGCAATAGCGGTACCCCATATGGGTGCATATCGGCACCGACACCACGAACTGACACTCTCTAGCGCGTGAGTGCCAAGGCACGCACGTATACAGAACAGAGTAATTTTCGTTTTCACGAACTGACACCCAAGTAGGGGAGCGCGCGCTAACCACATTTTCATTTTCACGAACTGAAACCATTCTTAATTTCACGAGTTTAGAGGTTTTCAGTTCAATGTTTCTGTAAGATGGAGTAGATTCGTGTCAAAGCATTTAAAGCGTTTTTCTTGGAATGGTATTTCCGCTACATGCTTGCGTGTCAATTCGTAAAAACGAAGTCTTCTCTAGCGAGTCAGTGCCCGATGTGCGCGCGCACACCTGGGTGTCAGTTCGTGAAACCGAAATTTACTCAGTACGCGGTTTCACGAACTGACACCCAGGTGCGCGTGAGTGTCAGTTCGTGAAAACGGTGACGATATGTGAGGGTGTGTGTCATCTCATAGACAAAAATGCCCATTTCAGACACAGAGAAGTAGTCTGGGAATGAACAAGCCTTACTTTTCCTGAGCCACATAGGGTGTTTGATCTTTGTGTCGTAGTCCCACAGCGCCTTGCTATCCACGGCTTCCAGGAACGGCCAGACGAAGGACTTGCACTTGTCGCCGAAAATCTCCGTCAGGATGCGGTAGCCGTGCATCAGCTCATCCGACAAGTCGGGGACGAAGATCATCACGTTACCCCTCGTCTTGGATGGAGTCTTCTGGCTCGGAGCGGGCATGAGCGGGTTGTCTAACTTGTCTCCGCCCTCTACTGTCATTGGTTGGGAGTCGTTTGCTAGATCTCCCAGGCTTGTTGCCCGGCTATCGTTCGCCTCGTCTGATTGGTCGAGATGGGAATCATACGTTGTTGGATGTGGCAAATGCACGTCGTCTTTCGAACCATCCAAGCATTTCTCATCCACTTCCATATCAACTGGAATTTTGTACGTTTCTCCTCGTGTTTTTTCTACAACTGAACTGGCCTCCGATGGATTTGGTGTAGTTGGCGTCACATTATTGCATGGTTGGTTCTTTGGTTCGATGTTGTCATCAACTACGCGTACTCCATCTTCTTCGTTAGTTATTGCACTGTGTTGTTTGTTCGGTTGTGCTTTGGTCTCGGGGTCATTTGCTGTGGTTGTGGGAACCACACCGGAATTTCGATCAACCGGATCTCTCTGGTGCTGATTTGTAAATAGATTACCTAAATCATCAGGTGCAGATTTATGTACATGTACATGTACATGATGATTTTCTTCAGCATTCGTTACTGTTGTTTTCGGGGAGACAGCTCGTGTGACTGACGTTACGCTTCTCCCCTTTGTACTGTCAACAGTCTCTGTAACTTTTTCAGCTATACTGTTTAAAAGTAGATTTTGTTCTGTATCGAAGACTTCTGCAGTAGTTTTAGGTTTCATACTCCCACTGCTGAAATTTAGATCTGCCCTGTTCTGGCTTTTTTGGTCCGAGCGCTCTACCAGATTGTCCTGCACGTTTTCTTCGGTGAGAGAGCAATTCTGATTGGACAGTTTGGGAGGAATTTCAAGACCCTCCTTACTATACTGTGCTCTGATTGGTGCGTTTGCCGCTGCATCCTTCTGCTGTGAAGGTCTATCATCTAATTGGATGGCATCTTCGTGCTGTGGTAAGACCGGCGGTTCACTCAAGCACCCATTCACAACGCAGGTTTGGCCGGGATTTTCCGACGCATCAATGCTTCCCGGCTCCATGGTCAATTTGAAGTTATACCAGATCAGCATCAGTTGCCATGGTAACTCTGCCAATCACCTAAAACAAAACAATCCACTGCGTGATTTTTAAACAATTGAACATTTGAATGGATGGTCACAGGACTTTTTCATGTTAAGGTTTGAGCAATGCTTTGGAACATTTTCAGCTGTTGGCATTTTTTATAACTAATATTTTTTCTATATATAATTGGAAAGATTTTACTTTAATACCCCTACTAAAATCAGCCAGGAACAGCAGATCTTGGAAAATAACTATCCATCTGTGTTCAGAATTGTATAAACACTTGGTACAACGTTTACATTTGAGAATTTTGTTGGGAAATGTTCGTGAAATATAGGGGAAGAAAGTTTGTGTTTTCTGTGTTAGATGTTCTTGGCATTGTGCACAGTGTATGGTAACTCGGTGTTCACATACATACTTATGTACATGTTGATTTCTGCCTATTTTTTACAGATTTTGCTGACATAAATCTTGAAATAACTGTTACCAAGGAGGGTTGGTTATTTTGTAAGATTTTGCTGTTCCTGATCCATTTTGGTGGGGGTTATTAAAGTAAAATCTTTCCCCCTAACCTACCTAAATCCATCAAAATCCAAACCCTGTTTTGGAGGATTTCGGCGGATTCAGGATACCTCCATATTGAAACCTTGTGGATTTTGATGGATTGAGGATTGTAAGCCTAGCATTACTCCAGGATTTTGATGGATTCAGGATACCTCCATATTGAGCAGTCACCAAAACCAACTTTTTGTGCATGACAAAATAGGTGGATTTTGGCGGATTCAGGATACTTTCTAGTAAAGTTACCCAAGGGGTTAGGGTTAATACAACCCCCACCCACCACCTCCCCTTAGGCTTAGCTAGTCCGAGTATCATCCATTCTACAGAGCTGGCCGTGCTCCGATATGAACGTCTGATATATATGTGTGCATACAGATTTTATGCAACGCAGCACACACCCGCCAATCACAGCTGTTGCAAAATCATTTTTCGAAGAAGGCTGCTGATTGGTGGATAGGTGTCAGCTGATCCTACTTTGTTCCACTGAAGAAAAACACGGACTGAAAAACATGCGCTTAACATTTCAAAACTGAGTGCATGCTGCTGAAATTATTGCGTTGGCGTTCAACGTGACCTCAAACCATGTCAACAAATTCACCAATTAGTGCCCTGGTTGCAATTCTAATTTAATGATTTATCTGGACACAAATTTATGGACATAGGGCCTAATACTTAATAGGTTGCAGGATTTTTTATGAGGATAACGATTGTGTAGTTACGGGCCCCTCTTTATATTTGGTCCAATTTGAATCAGGGGTTATTTCTTTCCTTCCAAAATTCATCGACCTAAAAAGTATAGGCCTACTTCTATCAATTCTGATGACATTTATTTTGTAATTTTGAACAGTTTCTTGCGGTAGACATTTTCTTATGCACTTTGCGGTTGGTGTCTTGTGAATTAGTAAAGTTTTGCGTATTCACTGCGCGTCGCTGCAATCACCCATCTTTATTTTCGTGTTGCATTTTGTTGTCTTCGCCATCGTTTTACTCCAAATTTTCCCACAAAAAATGAAAACCCTGCACTCTATATATCTACGACATACTATGTAGGACGGGACGCTGTATTATCGCGGTACTTATCACGTTTCCCGATCTGAATAGAGATTGCTCACCAACCTTTCCGAATTTTCCTGTCTTTTATCTTGTATAACTCTTGCTTTTTTTACATTGACATAAAAAAATCCGACGGCGGTTTGGTTTATTCCCATGCAATGCCTGTGAAAATAGACATGCTCTTCGTTGCTCGGCGGAGTACACACTCTGTATTATCGCGGTATGTGGGAAGTGGGTTTTACAATGATCTCAACTTTTTTTATTCATAGTTAATGTTTGACCAAAACATCCCCTGAATAAAGTATGATATTTTCCCTGTAAAGTTCAAGTTGATTAAAGTCGATTAGGCCTGCAGGATGATTTCTAAACACCCCGTCCCCCCTGGAAGGCGACAAAATTCACTGAGACAAGTCTACTGATTGACGATTGGGGGCGCCATTCACTTTACACGGTGTGTCTTTTTTTTTTTTACCACACTGTCCTTATTTTGACCCTGTAAAAGTTGTTACGATTTCGCGGTGGAAATATCGTCCTTCGGCGTTATTTTGCGTTTGCAGCTGTAGAATGGGAACCAGACAATGGAACTTCCATGGACAGACCACCATTAAAGATTTATGTTAAAATATAGACGGTACTTTTTAGCAGACACGGTGAGGCAAAATTTACAAGTTTTGGAAAACGTGAATATTTATTACAAATCATTAAAAGTCCCGACACAACATTTTATAATCGTCATTTTTATATAACTCAGCAGGAAGTCCTTAATGCCTGATGAACTGGATGAAAAATTGCCAAACGGAGGAGTTTTGGCAATGCAAAAAAAAGAGAGATTTCCGATGCCGCGATAATAGAATTGCCGCGATAATAGAATTGCCGCGATAATAGAATTGCCGCGATAATACTTAATAGGGAGTCCGACTATACCTGTTGGTTTTTAATGTCGCAAGCTAGTTGTTAAGTCCAACTTAAAAGTTGATTTTGTTCTCTTTATAGGAACGGGGCCCGTAACTACACAATCGTCACGAAGACAGCCTACTGTAATGTATTCCTTCCTCCATCTGTCCACGTATTCAATGCCAATCTGGAGTGGAGGGAAGTTGCAAAATTTCGCACGAGCATGTGATGCACTAGCCACAGGCTTGGAGACATTGCATGATGTAGAATACGGAATAAACAGTTTCTTTTTAGGCCTAAACAAATTTTTCCTTTATTTTTATTTTTAATTCTATAATAATTTCTAGGCCTTGTCCTTGGCCCTATCTAAAAAATAAAATGTAGGGGGCCAAGTTCTGCACATCTTTGACACCTGGAAACAAGTGTAAATTTACTGTAGATAATTTCACGATTTTTATCAATCACCACTCTCTGTCGTAATTCCAGACTAAGCTGACACATATGCCATTCAAAATCTGCACGAAACTTCTCAATACAAACCCTATGTTTACAGTCAGAAATCATCAACAACACACACCGTTCTCAACTTGCACATTTTCCAATCGCATTCACTTGACAAAGACACGTTTTTTAACCGAACGACGCAGACGCATAACTCCCCCACCCAAAATGTCGCCAGAACAGCCGTCCTACCTCATAATCTGTCGATTGGAAGGTTGAGAAACCCCTCCCCGTTTATTCAGAGTGGTTCTTTCGGGATTTTGTCTCTGCTTATGCGGGAAAGTGTAGTAAATTCGCCGGCAACTCCAGCAAAGTTTCATTCATTTTCTCCAACAAGAAATCGACGTCTACCCAGAGTGCTTTGCGAGACGTCCCAGGATGCAACTGGACTCCTGACGTCAGCGGTGATTTGCATATAAACTTCAGCTCGATATATATAGCATAGCAAGAAACTTGTACGTGCTGTTAGGTTGCATGGTCCGGTCCCTGTGTTTCCATTATTGTTGGCTGGGTGGGGAGGGGGGTGGGAGGGGGGGGGACTTCAAGACACAAAGATAGTGAGGATGTAAATTCTATGTTTTTGTAATACGTCAAGTAAACAGCATTCTTTTCCGTCAAAATAGCATGTCCTATCAAATGCACGCGTAGCGGTCACTGGACTCCAGGGTTTTTCCCTTTTTGCGTGTACGGTGTGATAATTGCCTTAATTTAGGAGGGGAATATCACCCAAACGTTATTTTGGTAACCCCTATAAATTGAAAGTGAAAGAGGGTACTTCAAGTTTTATTTTGGTGTATAGGTTCGTTTGAGAGCTTATGATTATTTTCCAAAGTTTTGTTTAAGTGGATGGGTTGCTTATAGTTTTTTTCTACAGGCGGGTGAACTTGAAGCAATAATCATGAATAATTCAGTAGTTTTGATGAGAAAGTTATGTTTATTCATTATAACGTCACATCATTGTTATTGGGTGGCATGGGTGGCTTGTGCGTAAAGCGCTCGCCTCTCACCAACTTGCCCGGGTTCGATTCCCGGCTCGGACCATATGTGAGTAGAGTTGTGCGTTGGTTATCTCCTGTGCCACGAGGGTTTATCTCCGGGTCCTCCGGCTTTTTCCCCCTTAGGAAAAATCAAACACTTTCGATCCCTGGCTGTGATCCGTGGTCATATAGGCCTATGTGGGTCGATTCCTTCCTCCATGGTCGATGTAGGCCGGCTGCCAGATCAGATAGGCGCCTTTACGTGCCAGCGACTCGACCGCGTTGTAGCCGCCTCCTTCGCAATTCAACATCCCAGCTGCGAGTATTAAGGATGATTAGCCTCCCAAATTATTATTATTATTATTATTATTATTATTATTACATTTTCGAAGTGAACAAAAAAACTGGCAGGAGCGGGATTCGAACCTGCGACCTCCGGGTTACCGTACCGGCGCTCTACCAACTGAGCTATCTTGCCCTATGTTGGCGGTTTCCCAAATTGTCAGTATCTTTGTTCTGGTGGGCGCTATAGTCAGAAGTCATAAACCCAGAATGCGCCGTATAGCCAGGGATCACATCCAATTTTACGATACAACCTGGGAAGCGACATTGTGGGGATCACTCAATGAGTGATGATACGACTTTTTAACTTATAATAATTATTATTATTATTTAGTCAACTATAGTTATATTCAATCATTTTAATTAAAGAACTGCTGTTGCAGTGTCGATCGAGCTGCTTATTAGTCTAGTTATCAAAAGGTCCCTATAGTTCGAATCCATCTCTACCCATTGTACATGTTCTTTAGCTGTGATATCTTTGGGCTATTTTTTATTTAAGGGGGAAAGAGAGACCAAGAACCTAAGTGCTAGCTGTGCAGTGCGGTGATCAATGCAACTACTGAGTTATTCTGAGAGGAAATTTTGCTTCACCCGCCGAGCGCCTACAGAAAAAAACAATATGCGTCCGGGCCGGCCGGGTACGGTCGCGTCGGCAATAATTAGAGCCTGGCAACAAAATGAACAAGGGAGGGCGCTTTTACCAGCCCGTGGACGGTTATTTATGTCTGTGATTAAACCGAACTCACGGAAGCGCGGTGCACGTTCCTGAATTTTTCACATTCTTCTTTGGATATCTGATAGTGGACGTGCTTTGAACTTTGTGGTATCTTCTGCAGTTCAGTTGTAGAAGTTAAAATGTCGGCGTCTGCGAAGAAATCGGTTCTTTTCGTCTGCCTAGGTAATGTTTCCTTGCCCCTCGTACTGTCGCTACCGTATTCGTCTTGACTTTACTGTTTTACGTAAAGCACAAGGCCAAGGGGAACTGCCGGGTTGGCAGGTTGGCAGGTTGGCAGGTTGGGGGGCGCAGGGGGCGCAGGGGGCGCAGGGGGCGCAGGGGGCGCAGGGGGCGCAGGGGGCGCAGGGGGCGCAGGGGGCGCAGGGGGCGCAGGGGGCGCAGGGGGCGCAGGGGGCGCAGGGGGCGCAGGGGGCGCAGGGGGCGCAGGGGGCGCAGGGGGCGCAGGGGGCGCAGGGGGCGCGCGGGCGCAGGGGCGCGCGGGGAGGAGGGGGTGCGGGTAGTCTATAGAATGTGTATGATAATTTTGCCCTGCAGATTAATTTCGCAAGACCACCGTGTCCGGGTCTTGACCTCCAGATTTTCACCAATCACTCTGATCTGCGCCGTTGTCAACCACTGATCTGCTGATGTGTGCATCAGCTAGTAAGTAGTATGTAACTGGTCTTAGTTTACTGTTTAGTGCCTTCAATGGTCAAAACCTTTCACAGCAGCACGTGAAGGAACACGCACATGCGGTGACTTTTAAATACAGTGTTGATTTGCCAGTGCATTAGTGCAATAATTTGAGCCGCTTTCAATAAATGTCAATGAAAAAGTTGAATTTTTTTGTCAAGGTAACATCTGCCGATCACCGATGGCAGAAAGCATGCTGGCTCACATGCTGGAGGAGAAGGGGGTTTTAGAGGAGTGGACTGTCGACAGTGCCGCAACCTCATCCATCCAGACGGGGAATGAGCCCGACGACCACGTCAATCCCGTATTGACGGCAAACGGGATCAAAGCGAGCCAGCACAGAGCGCGACAGGTGAGCCCGCAAATCTTCTAGATTAGTTTAATAAAGGATTCCTTTTGCCGTCCAGGTAACATCTGTCGGTCGACAATGGCGGAGGCCATGCTAAACCACAAGCTCAAAGAGAGGGGCGTGGCCAGTGATTGGACGGTGGACAGCGCAGCCACGTCCACCTATGAGATTGGCAACGAGCCAGATGATCGCGGCAACGACGTGCTGGATGAAAACGGCATGGAACGAAACCGACATCGGGCTAGGCAGGTAAGGGTTAGTAGGGGACGGAGAGGTTAAAACCCTGCAATATCTTCTTGATCACATTATAAACCCCATACCCCAAGCCCATCAAACTCCAACAGTAGGTTTTGCCAAATTTTGAATGGTTCAGTGCCAATCATTAGACAACACATCTAAAAACATTGCACAGGTCCCACGTCCATCAAAATCAAACAGTACAGGGAGTGTTGGAGTTTGGCATACCCACAGTACCCTTCCTTTGCACAGCCTCTTGGACTATGGCAGGTTCAGTACATTCCCATATGTGTGCAATGGTTGGTTGTTGGAGTTTAGGGAGCACTGCCCAACCCATGGTCAGGCCAGGCCGTTGAAAAGCCTGGCCAAGCCCCGGGAACGCCCTGGCCTTCGGGCTTGTATAATCCCCTGGCTGTACACAATAAACTGCCCACTATAATAATGCTGGAGTCCAGCCAGCTCCCATTGCTCACCCCGACTTAGCCTTGATCAAGGCTGTCAAGCTTTGTTCCCTATTAACGAGCTGAGCGAACGCCCAGCGCTGACCTGGCCAACACAACCCAGTACGTACGTGCCCAGTCCTGTTGCCCAGTCACCACCATACGTACACGCATAGTCGAGGCGAAAGACAGCCTTGACCCAACCGTGTTTGCTCACTATGATAATGAGTACGCGCTATGGTAAACGGTCTTCTCTCATTGGATAATGAGATGACATGCGCGCGGGCATCATATGCGTGTTTACATTTGAAGCGCGTGTTTACTTTGGACTGTGTACGTGTATCGTGCATGCAGCTATGCTGACATGAATATGCATATTCGAGTCAAAGTTTACAAGGTTTGATTGGCTCGGCCAGTTTCGGCCGAAAATGTAAAGAAATACATAAGAAACCCGCCACGGTTGGGTCAAGGCTGTCTTTCGCCTCGACTATGCGTGTACGTATGGAGACCGGGCACGTAATGTATTCTTCGTACTGTTTACAGATGTGTGTGGGGGAGTACGTACGTACGTGCGTGTACGTGTAGCGCTGGACGCTTTCTCGTAAATAGGGAACAAGCTTGACAGCCTTGATCAAGGCTAACCCCGACTTGATCTCCAGCCTGTGAATGGAATGACAAAAAAGCAGATGCTCTATTGTTGGGTGATTTGTGGCTCACAATAGCAAGACTAAAAGCCAGAAGGCCCGGGCGTGGCCAGGCTTTTCAACGACCTGGCCCAACCATGGGTTAGGCAGTGCTCCCTTAATGGGTTTGGTATTCTGCTTATTTAGTGCATAGACCTAGGGGGTTATGGTTGATAGTGTTGTTACTTAATGAATAGTCTGTTTTTGTTATTACTTTGCAGATCACCAAGCAAGACTATGAGAAGTTTCATTACATATTTGGATTTGATAACGATAACTTAAGGTATTTTAGAATGCATTTTTACCATTGTAAGGATGTGAACGTATGCAATCCATGACCTTTCCTACCGTTTATGAGTCCAGCAGACGATTTCATGAAACCTTGCGCAACTTACGCCATGGCGAGGACTTGCAAGCGCTATAAATATGTTGCGCAGCTGCGATCAATGTTGCGCAGCTGCGATCAATTTCACGAAACAGTGCGTAGCTGCGCAATGTTGTATTTGTTTTATACATCGCGGACGAGGAATAATGCCGCTTTTAGGACAACTGTTTTAGTAGAACAATAAAAATGCATGGAAAAGTTATGAAATTGAACTGTGGGGGCGACATTTTGAAACCTTTCACTTTTGAAACTTGGCTCCGAAAAAGTATTGAAGGCAACTTTCGGAAATATCTCACAGGTAAACCTGCAGCGGATGATCATTTCATTACTCTCTGAAATAATCTAGTGAATTTAATAAATAATGTGTGCAACTAACGGCTCTACTATGCTCACGCTTCAGCTAGCTAAGTCATCATTTCGGTGTTTGTGCGGACAACTTAAGCCACCTAAAACGAGTGCGTTAGTTAACGCCATAATTTGTGTACTACGTACCTTTCGTGAAATCAATTTGAAAGATGTCACAGATGTTGCGCAATTGCACAAGGTTTCGTGAAACCGGCTGCTGAACATTTTCATTCAGTCACAAATCACGACAGAAAATTTGGGATTGTGATTCGAAAGGTCCATCGGTTCTTTTCTCATTTTTCCCCAAATAGCACAAAAGCAGATACCAATCAGCGACTTTTCGTGCACATGTGCAAAACTCGCAAAAAGGACCGGTATGTCTGCTGCCACCAGCGTCTCAGAAGTCTCCCATTAATTAACCCTAACCCACCTCAATCCTCCAAAATCCTCCAAAATCCTCCTTGCAGTTTTGGAGGATTTTGGAGGATTGAGGATGAATGCATTTTTTGGGGCAGGGTAATCGGAGGATTTTGGAGGATTGAGGATGGTTCCTAGCAAAAATGGTCTAGGGGGTTTAGAGTTAACCCATTGAATACAGACAACGGCCATAGCCGCAGTTTAAAAAAGACCACCTGTCGTCTATATGCGCATTCCTGCGCATATTCAATCCATTGTTTGCATTACGCTTGGCTGCACAAGCCTGTATTGGCATACCAGCACCCCATCAATAACAGCCAGACTAAATGGATTAAAGATGTATATTTATTGTATTCAATGTGCCGTCTGGTTCAATTCCCCTTGTGTCGACTTTCAATCAAATGATTTAGTCGAGGATTCCCCTTTGAATTTCTTTACAGGGAATTGAATAAGAAGAAGCCGGCATCAAGCGCCAGTCTCGTACGACTCCTGGGTGATCTGGATCCACAGAAGGAACGCATCATAGAGGATCCATACTATGTGAGTATAGGGCACCAGACCGTGACGTTTCGTGCTCACATGATCATAGTATCAGGTACGCTGGTGCAGAAATCCTGTCAGGATTTGTTTCTTGTGTCCTTCAGCAAGACACATTACTGCATTTTGGTTCTCAGCCAGGGATAAATATCGTCAGTTTGGGATTTGTCTATGGAGACACCACTATTGTGCCTGTGAGGACATTATACTCTGGCTCATAAATTTACAAATAGGCCAACTCCATAATGTTTAGTTGCGTACAAAATGTAGATACAATTCCTTTAATGGTGTTTTAAGGCATCATTTGTGTCTCTTTAAGTGCAGTTTTACATTTTTCTACAGCTGAATGATGCAGCCTTTGTCAAGGTGTTTGAGCAGAACACGAGATGCTTAGAAGCATTTCTCAAGGAAGTGCTGTGAGTCTGGATGGTCTGTTACGTCTTCAATCATTGATGCGGCAGTTGAAATCTTAACCCTATTAAATCCCTTGTGGTACATGTACATGTATATTGACTGTAGAAAGTATCCCGAATATGCAAAAATTCATTAAATTTGTCTCGCAGAATAATGTTGGTGCAGACATCGGACATATAACATAAGAGGAATTTCACATTAGCCCCTTCTGCGCACGAATGTCAGTGGCAAACAAAACAACACTTTTCAGTTGTTTACTGTGACATTGAGATCCTCGTTTTCAAACGCGGAAATGTGCAGATCGGCGCTAAACTCGTCGTTGTGTAATTCCTCGTTACAGAAACCAAAAAATTGATCGAAATTTTAATTATCTTGTAAAATTGGAAGAGCACCGGTATTGTATTCTGGAAGTTGTGGGTTCAGATCTTGCTTATGTATATTTTTCTTGGTTATACTTTTAAATGAACTTGTTAATTCCAGTGTGTTCTGGGAAAAAGAAAAATAGCATCATTGCAGAACAAAATAAACAGACCCGAGACACCAATTTAAAAAAGAGATGAATCAACGCGTGACTTTTATTGTGACTAATAAACGGATGAAAAAAATAGTCCCCCAAATGACCCATGTCACAAGGAGTGGAGCGGTCATGGTTCTCTCGTTTCACTAAACTACTAAAGAATTAAAGGCTCAAACTTATTTTAAATAAATGAATAAGCCAGTTCGGGATAAAATTGCTGACAATGTCACGCGAACGGCCATTCTGATTGAATTTAACACGTGTGCGTTTCGGGATAAAAATGTCATTGTGCACATGCGCAGTTGAAATACCGAACTGGCTTATTGCATCTTCTCACCTATGGTGCAATAAGTAAAATCAGTGAGGTACACCTGGCTGAAATATTCTAAGGCAAATACCTGATCCTTCAATTTCTTTTAGTAGTATAAATTACATTAAAGTCAGTTTAATTTAAACTAACTATTAGCCCTCTACAACGTTATTATTTAAGTTGGGTAAACCCTTTTGTATGTACCAAGACATGTAAACGCAGCACCCTCAAATTTTGTGAACTATCTCAAGAAGGTGTTTATTTGCAAACAGTTGGAGTGCAATATAAGGGCCGTTGGTTTAAACCCCACCCTTACCTTTAACCCTTTGCGTACAGAAGACGCTGGATGACGCCATTTGCAGCTGTTTGTGCAGTTTCAATCTATTGTTGGTTACGCTTGACTGCACGAACCACCCCGACGTCTCCCGTAAAAAATCGTACTCGAGGGCGAGGAGTTTCTTAATTTTAGTTTTGTCAGCACCCCATTGAAAAACTTGTAAAGAAAAGTACACGTATTAATTCAATATAAATGTGACCCTCTGGAGCGTAATGAGGAATATTCCCCAAGTCCAGTTTCCGAGTAATCACCGCTTGTATTCATAAATATGTGGAAGTGCTGTGGCCTAGTGGTTTGGCACATTGAATTCAAGGTCTGTGGGTAATTCTGCAGGTTGTGGGTTCGAGCCCAGTCCTGGGCTTTTGCACTTCTATGCTTAATATGGGTAGAGGCATTACTAATGTCTTGCAGTGGACTAGTTGCCCGACCCTATTCATACTGTGAAGAGATTAGCTGGTCTTGTTTCAGTGTGAGGGGCTGGTTCTTTCACATACTCCTCTGTAGCTCACACCTCGAGTGCCCTAGGGCTTGTGATGGGCGATTTGCATAAACAAATAACAATTTGTGGAATCAATTTTGAGAGTTTCGCATTTTTAGTAATCATTGAATCCCTCTGCAAATCCGTTTGAATTTTTTTTTTTTTTTAGGACTCGTGAAATGAGAAAGCCTATTTAATTCCAGTTCTCCTGGAATATGCTACCGAGGGTCACATTAATTTCAAATAGAAAAATTCCACTACGTGGTCCATCTTTGCGGCATATAAAAAATTCCTAGTGAAAGCCGGTGTCAATCAAGAATGTCGATTTCCTCATCGTCGTCATCATGTAGCTGAAGAGACAATACCTGAGAAGGAATGAGAAAAAAACTCTCATAAAATCCAGCAACGTTTTTATGTAGTGAACTGGACGTAAGATCTTGGTGATAACTAGAGATTGAGTGTTCGGGACCAGCGGGGTCCTAGTAATAATAATGGACATTTGTAAAGCGCACATATCCACCAAGACCATGGTGCTGAAGGCGCTACCATATTATTGCTCATCGGGCCTATTAATCATTCCTGAAACCTCGGCTGCAAGTTAAGCTACAATAATACAACAATGGATTGAAACTGCACAAACAGCGGCCAATTGCGTCATCCGGCCTGGTGGCACTGTTTTTTTGGGGCCATATTCCGTCATCCGTACGCAAGGGGTTAAGCAAGTTCTTTCTCAAAGGCAAATGACAGTGTACAAGAAACAAACGTGGGGGACACACAAGCAGACAGGGGTGGATGGAGAAACACAAATCTCTCTTTTTTTTTCTTCAAAGTATAAGGTCAGCTAATTTTGTTAATTTGTTCAGGACAGTTTTAACTTGTTTTGTCTAGATACCTGATGCTCAGTAATCCGTAACCCGATCTGGGTTGAGTGACCCATCATTTCAAAGAGACAATCGTAGCCTATGGAATGACACGGATTTAATAATATCGGTTTGATTCACACGTAATATATGTAGGGTTCTATTCTGGTATATCTTGTTAACCATAACCCCCAAGGCATTTTTACTAGGAAGTGTCCTCAACCTGTCAAAATCCAACACTGTGCAGTATACCTATGGCACATTCTTTGGAGAACCATAGCTCCATGTAAAGTAATGCCAAGGCTCTACAGTCCTGAACCCATCAAAATTCAACACAACCTGCTGTTGTAAGGCTTGGGGTAGTTAGGGTTAATCTATATGAAGGCCTTAATTCCGAAAAAAATAAAATGCACTAACAACTTCTCTGTCAAAGAGTCCGCTGCGCCTTTCCTTTTGTCCTTGCTTCTGATCTTTATTTATTCTCTTCCCGTGGGCCTTGTGATGTGCTCTCCTTTCAAGAACCTATCACATACAATAAGGAGGGAATGCAGAATTAAAGGTAGTGTACACGATTGGTAATCCTCCAAAACATTTCTTTTGCTGAATTATTACGAAATACCCAACTAGTAGTCTCAATCATCCTGTGAAATGATGGCACCAGGTGTGCTGTCATTTTCAAGAAATGTGGAAATTTCCCAGCGATTGTGCGGCCGAACAATCGTTGGGAAAACTGCCCTGTATTGACCGAATGTAGGTAGTCCGCGTTGTCTAAAATGGGTTAACAATCTGAAAACGGGCGCAAGGTTACAATTATCGTACGCGTAGTGTACTGAAGCAATGCGTTGTATGCAGTGAATCTTTGACGTTCGCCAAATGTACATGTACGTACCGCTCGGCCTATGTACATGTTATGTGACCAATTGAAAACGATCCCATTTACAAAAATTGGGCTCATTTTACAAGAGGGCGCTATAACAAATGCCGCCCGACGGTTGAAAATGAATGCCGTTTTTCTCTTGTTTTTTCGGCATCCAAGAATGCAAAACTTTGAACAGGTCAAGTGGAACGATATTTCCTATAAAATACTAACCCCCATTTCTGAAGATTGCAACAATGACCACTCATGTACACTACGTTTGTTAAAGGTCCCTTATTGAATGCAAAAACAAACTCACTCTTCCACCAACTCTGCCACCCCACCACCCGTCCACCCCAATTTTTTTTCTGGGTGGGAAATTTTTATGTTGTTTATTTTTTTTTATTTTTTTAATTTATTTTATTTTTAGAATTTGTTGAGAAAAACAAATGTCTTGGTTTATAGGGACGAAACAACTTCTGCCTTCCATACCTTCTTGTGCCTGGGCTCCCTTGGCGAATGCTCTTCGTCTTCAGCAGACCCCTCTGCACATGCTACTGATGTATGGAGTGCCATTTGGTTCAAATACTCATGTATGCTCTTCAATTTGTCGTCATCAATATTAGCAGGATCTTAAGAAAAAAAGACATGATAAATGATGTTGAGGTAAAATTGAAGAAATTCATGTCAGTAAAAAGATGAAATTTTACGTCAGGGACGCAAAATCCCACTGCTCCATTAGAATCAAATGGAGGTCCTGGGTTCGAGTCCCATCCGAGTAAGCCTGTAATTTTTTTTTCACAGGCTCTCGGAAAGCACTGAGCATTCAGTTAGCCCATCCTCCCCTGCTTTCTTTCTAGATATCAGATGCCATTTTGTTTCCTCTCAAAAAATTCCATAAAAATATGAGTAAGAAAAAAGGAAAATTCCTCCCTGGTGATCCATTGCATATTTTGAATTCAATTGGCGCACTTCACAGTCAGTGGTGGTAATTCTGACCAAAACAGGGCACGGCCATCTTGGAAAAATACTGCCCAGCAGAAACGGGTATGACCCCAAACATGGTTTTTTTGTTAATTTTAATTTTGCCTGGAAGTCAAAGCGTTAAGTTAACCCTTGCTTTGAATGAATTTTCATGTTATTCACTGGAAACAGAAGAGAATTCCTTCTCTGAAACATGATTTAGCTCTTGATCAAAATTAGGGCTGTTCCGAATATACCGAATATTCGATCGTCAACCAATTATTCGAATACCTCTTTGCCGGTTTGAATATTCGAGAAAAAAAATATGCAAATACAGATACGACTCTGATGCTATCTTAACAGAAAAGTTACGGCGCTTAGCAGTGTCAAATGCCACCTTTTTGTTGACGGTAATTTTGTTCCTGTCCATGATAATTTACTGCAAATTGCAGCGATTGTGCACATAAAACACCGGCGTACTTTGCGTGCAACTTTTTTTTACCTGCGCGGCATTCAGCTCAGTGGCAGCTGAACTGTGAAAAAGTTGATCCGATATCGAATATTCGGTCAAACCCGGTTTTGAATAATTGAATACTAAATTATTCGAAAATGAACAGCCATAATCAAAATCACGCATAGACGACAAGCATGTTCCGCATTCAAGAGGTTGATCCATCTGTTGTATTTCTCCCTTCATTCTTGTGTGTCCCCCCCGACAACTTTCTTTCTTGTAAAACTACCATTTGCCTTTTAGAAAGTACTTGATTAAAGGTAGTATACATCATTTGCAAACATCAAAAAACAAAACTACGGAGTGAATTATTATGAAATACCGTACTAGACTAAGTAAATAGCAGTCTCAAGCATCCTGTGAAATCATGGCATCTGGCGTGCTGTCCTTTTCAAGAAAAGTGGAAATTTACGTCGTTTTTCCAACGATTGTCGAACGACAATCATTTGAAATAGTCTAGTTCTCCAAGCCGATAATTTCTGGACTCTATAAATTGCTCCGTTTTGTCCAAAGTAGGGTCAGGGAACCAGACTACTAGAACATAATTTGTTTTCCATGATCTATGCACACAAAACTTTGAACAGGTCAGCGTTGCAGTATTTGCCAGCAGCCTATAAAATACTAACCCCCCCAAATCCATTTATTTCTGAAAATTACACCAAAAGTGAATGATGTACACTACCTTTAAGTTCAAAACGTTGGAGCCGGTCATTTTGTAGATTTTGAGATATAATTTTGAGATCAAATTAAAATCAAGCCTGAAAATCTCTTACTAATTTGAAATCTGCTGTCACAGGGAAGTAGCGCCAAGTCTTGTCCTATGATTCGCAGCAGCTCGAGCTGCTCCCTTAAGGTGGCACAATCCGTGATGGAACAGGTTATGAGCTCTAGCGCCCTCGCTTGTTCCTCGCTGTCCATCTCGCTCCTGTAGTTCAATCCAGGGGTTGAGATTTGTGGAAAATGAAAAATCCATGAAACTTGCGGAGGCACCTAATTTGCGTGGCGTTGCTGAAAGATGCATTAGAAAAGTGCATTTTCTACCCAAATATGTGGTTCAAAGTTGCAAAAAAATAGGGTCATTAGAATGTAAAGGGAGATTGTTTGAGGTTGCAGAGGTCATTCTATTAACCCTAACCCCTTGGGTAACTTTACTAGAAAGTATCCTGAATCCGCCAAAATCCACCTATTTTGTCATGCACAAAACGTTGGCTCTGGTGACTGCTCAATATGGAGGTATCCTGAATCCATCAAAATCCTGCAGTAACGCTAGGTTTACAATCCTCAATCCATCAAAATCCACCAGGTTTCAATATGGAGGTATCCTGAATCCATCAAATTCCTGCAGTACCGCTAGGCTTACAATCCTCAATCCATCAAAATCCACCAGGTTTCAATATGGAGGTATCCTGAATCCGCCGAAATCCTCCAAAACTGGAAGAGGATTTTGATGGAGTTATGTACGTTAGGGTTAAAAAAAACAATTTAAGGACCAAAAAATCTTCTGGAAATCTGTAAGACGCCTTACAAAAAAATCACGAAATCAGAAAAAAATTCTCAGAAATCTCAATCCTGTGAATCGCAAGGTAGGTAGTCTATTTCCAATTGTGAAGATGGAATTCTGCATTGGGGATGACTTAACTTAGACTAGATCACAAAACAAATTTCGGCCCCTCCATGTCAAGAAGAACACAAATGTTTTAAAATTTCCAATTGTTAAATTGAAAACTTCACTCCTACCTTGATTCTTTTTCCTTTTGTAAGCTTTGTACCTCGAATGGCTTTTAGCCTTGTTTAGGGTGAACTTGCAATAAGGCAAAACCAAAAAAAGAGTATGGTTCCCTACCTACTCTATTTTAACGGCCCCAATCCTAATTTTTTTTTCGGGAAAAAAGAAAAAAAAATAACAATTAAAAAACGTAAATGCTGTAAATACTACCTTTAAACCTTGACTACACGTAGACACCTACATATGATCAGCACAAAAAAGTGCCAAAAAGAAAACATTTCCCTACCTACCTACCTACCCTATTTTCAAATGCTATGTAATCGGAAACAAAATAATGTTTTGTTTTGACCTAAAAGAAAATGGTACACACAAAGCTTAACATCAGTGATGTACAAATGTAGTCGAGACCAGGCACAAGACCAGGCACAAGACCAGGCACAAGACCAGGCACAAGACCAGCCACAAGACCAGCTTGTTACAGGCACAAGTAACAGGCATAAACCATGACAAAGGAATGCTTTTATTACAGTTCATTTGAATAGCTTGTGACTTGAATTAAGACTAAAGGTCTTGTGTTGGTCTTGTGTTGGTCTTGCAGGGTCTTGCAGGGTCTTGTGATGGTCTGGACTACATCACTGGTTAACCACGTGCGCACAGTATTTTACGGGAGACGTCGGGGTGTTGCGGCGGCTCTGGCAGCCAAGCGAAACGGCCCCAATGTGTTTGTGCAGTCAAGCATGACATACACAATAATCCAACAATGGATTGAAACTGCACAAACAGCGGCCAATGGCGTCATCCGGCCTGGAGCCACTGGTTTTGTTTTGCGCCATATGGCGTCATCCGTACGCAAGGGGTTAACATAAATGCCAAACTGACCATTTTAAGTCGTTGAGCTTTTTTCTCTTGGCTGTGGGACTACCTGGGCAGGATGAAGCCACGTCGCTAGGAGCGCTGTTGGCCAGACTATTGTCCGAGTCCGATAGTTCGACGTTGTA
Source organism: Hippasteria phrygiana (assembly GCA_037893225.1). Classification (NCBI taxonomy): domain Eukaryota; kingdom Metazoa; phylum Echinodermata; class Asteroidea; order Valvatida; family Goniasteridae; genus Hippasteria; species Hippasteria phrygiana. Next base: position 684,192 of record JAZGUH010000646.1, on the reverse strand, counting down.
GGCTAGGTCTAGGTCGCTCTGTAGCAAAACACTAGCTAACTGTGTATCACTCTCCCCTGCAAGCAAATAAATAACCCCCCCCCCAAAAAAAATAAAATCACACAATTATATCAGAAAGCGTCTTAAAAGTTGGAATATTTTGTATTAACCCAAAACATCCTAGGCATTCATTTGGGGGTGAAGACCTGTGTACTATGAAATACTACATATAATTCTGTAGCAATGGGTCTCTCTGTCTTTGATGATTGAGTGTATCATGACAGCAGTCGAGATACTTGCAACTATTTTTATTTTTTATTGCGAACATCAACGTTAACAGCCGAATGTTACCGAAAACAAGTTCGGAAAACCTTAGATGTTTTCGGAAAATGGCAGAATTCTGCCAGTTTTCGTCACGTGACATTGGCGGCTACCGGACCTAATATTCATCAGAAATAGTCAGAATATTTTGGTCTGGGAACCAGACTACGAGTATCGAATATTCCAATATTCGGTAAAACCCAGTTTAGAATGATCGAATACTAAATTATTTGAAAATTGAGAGCCCTAGCTTATCTACACGAGTGCATACTTACCTATATCACCATGCTCCTGAAGTGCGGTCACGTAAGCACCAGTCAAGTAATCGCTGCCTGGACTGCCGAATACTGCCTCCCCCTTCCCCCTCGCTACATCCAGCAGTCCATGCTCCTCACCGCCCAGACCCTCGTTAAGAAGATTGAGATTGATGGCTTCTTGTAGTCTGTTGTAAAAGGAAGGAACTTTCTTGCAGTATTGAAATACTGGTGTCCCATATCATTCAACCCTAAATCCGTAAGCATTTTTACTAGAAACCTTCCTCAACCCGTCAAATTCCAACACCATGTTTGACTGTTGCTGGTTAATAATACCCAACCCGTCAAACTCCAACAGCCCATTTTCCATAACAGTACACAACCCGTCAAACTCCAACACCCCCTTACATGTACATGCCTTATGGTTTTGATTGAGTGGGTACACTTGGCCAAATGCACAGCATGAACAATGGGGACATACATGTACAGTACCCATCCCGTCAAAATCCAACTACTGTATTCATGTTCAAAATATTCAAGCCCACTTTATGCAACATACATTATTTAAAAAAAAACATGTGTTCCTATGTAAGGCACCATAAAAGCTGTTTATTCCATTGTTTGTTCTGCCTCCATACCCCATTGTTCAGTGCATGTCAAACAAAACATACAGCCACACACACATCCCAACACCAGAGCTCTATGTAGCCATTGCTCGAACCAACTTTCCCCAATCAGTCAAAACACAACACTGTTACTGTGCAGCTACAGTACCCATCCCATCAAAATCCAACACCACATCAAACGTACACAGCACCTAACCCATCAAATTTCAACAAAACCTGGTGTTGGAGTTTGACTGGATGGGGATTGTTAGGGTTAACCCCTTGAGTACGGTTATTTACAGAAGGCACCGGGGTGTCGTGCCGGCCTTTGCAGCCAAACGAAATGGCCACAATGTGCTTGTGCAGTCAAGCGTCACATACACAATAATCCAACAATGGATTGAAACTGCACAAATAGCGGCAAATGGCGTCATCCGGCCTGGTGGCACTGTTTTTTTTTGGCGCCATTTGGCGTCATCCGTAAGAAAGGGGTTTTAAGGGGGGAGGTGAGCTGGTCTCACCAACAGTAGGCAGATTCATGAAAATTTTAAGTTGCTTCAATCCTTTTAAATATCACTGGAAAGATTTAAAAATTAGAAATAAAATGAGGGGTCAATGGTCATATAAGGTTAACCCTATGCAAAGTTATGGATTTTTGTTGATTTAAATTTTGGGTCATTTTGGAAGTGAACAAGTTGGGACCATCTTGCTAATTATTGGTATATTTTTAAATTGAAAATGTGAGCCTCATTTATTTCAAATCAATTTGTTATCAATATAAAAATAATTTTAGGAGTCATTTAAAATAGTAACAATTAACAAACACCAATAATTTGCCAATAAATTATCAAAAACTAAATTAAAACAAATTATAAGCCGGTCACAGTGCTGACAGAAAATTGGGTATCGCAAATAGCACCGCTAACGCAGGTTCACGTGAATCTGCCTACCAACAGTGGAAGTTACCCCACCTGGTCGACACAGGTCTGAAAACTGGGATAATTTCTCTGGTATCTATTGAAGATTTATCCTTCCTTTAGATCTGGACAAACAAACTCGCAATTCTAAACACGAATACATGGTTACTTTGTAGGATTTTTCTGTTTTATTTTGGTAGGGGGGAATCAAAGTAAAATCTTTCCAACCCAAGTTACAATTTCCCAATTTTACTTTAACCCTAACCCTCCAAGGTATTTTGGCTAGAAACCCTGCCAGACGCATCAGATTGCATACTTTGTCACATTGACTTGTGTGCAAGAGTGCAGCAAGGTCAAGCTGTCACCACAGATGCACTTGGAAAATAACCAACCCTCCTTGATAACAACTGTCTAGATGGCACAACCTGTTATTTCAAGATTTACAAAAAAAAATAAAAAATGTATGTCAGCAAAATCTTTAAAAAATGAGGAAGAAATCAACATGTATGTGAACACTTTGAGTGACTTTACATGGTGCCAAGAACTTCTAACACAGAAAACACAAACTTTCTTCCCCTATATTGCACTAAAATGTCCCAACAAAATTCTCAAAATTAACGGTTGTACCAAGTGTTTATACAATTATGAACACAAATGGATGGTTATTTTCCAAGATTTGCTGTTCCTTACCGATTTTGGAGGATATACTTTCAGGCACAGACACATGAGCCCAGGACTCGAAATTTACACTGAGCTGGTAGATCAAGTCCAGTATAAAACTAGATCTTCGTCCAGCAGACTCAAATAGTCAAGTGGGTTTGTGATTTTTCTTCGCTTACCCATTCAGTGCGACTGTATCACTGTAGGTCACGTCCAGCAAAAAGAGATCATCACTGGTACCCATCAACACCGGTTCCTCATCCAAACTGTTGTGCACAATGCACATGCAATGAATAAGTACAATAACGGAATGAATTCATTTATGAAGGCTCTAAAAAATAATTTTTGAAATATTCTGGATATTCTTCAGGTAAGTATACCAGTTTCTTGTTTGTTTTTTTCTTGGGCGATTTTTCTCTTCAAAATGGTTTATAATAAAATTTAAAAAAAATTATTTTCCTAATGTATGGTTTTTTTTATTTAGGAAAAACAAGTCAGAGAACCTGTCAAGAAAAGTGAAAATTTATATTGTTTTCCAACGATTGTCGGCCGACAATCATTGGAAATAGTCTAGTTCCCTGACCTGATAATTCCCAAGCTCTACAAATTGTTATGTTTTGTCTAAAGTATGATCAGGCAACCTGACTACTAGAACAATTTTTCTCTGTTTTCCCAGCATATGCACACAACATTTAACAGGTCAGTGTGGGGTAATGGGTCAACTCGTACCCAGGTCAACTCGTACCCAGGTCAACTCGTACCCAGGTCAACTCGTACCCAGGTCAACTTGTACCCCAAAATTTACACCCAAGTCAACTCGTACCCAAGTCTGTTTCCGTTCCTAAAACGTACAAACACCTAGAAAAGGTTGTCGACGTACGTTGGTCAGGGTCAGGTGTGCAGCAATTAAATTCTTGATTGAGTTTTGAGAGTCAGATCTTGGATGTTAATATTGTCAAGAGCCAGTTTAAAAGACTTGACATCTGGAGCAGAGCGAATATCAAGATGAAGTTGATAAAGTCAACTCGTACCCAAGTCAACTCGTACCCAAGTCAACTCGTACCCAAGTCAACTCGTACCCAAGTCAACTCGTACCCAAGTCAACTCGTACCCAAGTCAACTCGTACCCGAGTCAGCACGTACCCAGGCTCGGGTGCGTGCACACAAACAAATGCACGTCTTCAATTTGTTTTGCGCGAAATCATCATTCAGTTACATTTTATATTATAATCAGAGAAAGGCATACGGTGATCCATTTATGCACCTAATAGTAATATGTGGAACAGATTTTTTAAATCCCAGCTTAAAATATTCCTTTTTAAACGGTATTTAATTAATCAGTTTCTGTTAATGTAGGCCTAGTTGTGATTTTTTGTAAAGTGTTTTGAGATTTTTTAATGTATCCTCGTGTGGCCATTATTCGCGCACTTAAGACTTTGACCGAAATTTTAGCAGTATAAACTAAGCTTTACATGGTTTTGGTATTTACAATTGTTTAGTATGACTAATATCTTACCTGGAATTTTTTTTTTAGGAATATTGAAAGTAACTGAAGCAACAGAACCGCCACCTACGCAAACGAGTCGGATTGGTTCTTCCAAAAGTTACGTGACCAAAATTCGCGCATGCGGGGTAAAGGTTGAATAAAAGGAGTCTCCGAACTCCAATGAGATGAAAAAAAATAATGGTTTTAGTCTTGTACATTGCATGTGATTTTGGACACGACAAACGTATTAAGTTTGGTCATATGCATATTAAGTAGGCCTAATTTTAAGACATGTATGCCGACAAACAACAACTCAATGATGATATCGGTAATCTACGCAAAACGATCGTAAAAAAATAAAAGGCGCATGTCTTTTCTGAGGCTCCATATTTTTGATAACGCCCTCTGTTGTTTAGCGAAAGTAAACTGAAACGTCATTTACGAGTCGGAGCTGGTCGTGCAACACTGACCGGGAGCTCGCAGTGAATTTTTAGTAGACTTTTGGGAAATTTAAACAAGCGGTGTTTTGTATTTAGTCTATATGGTAAGATTTTACTCTCTTTTTGCATTTTGTCAAAATACTTACGGGAAAAGCTTTTACTTTCCACATAACTGCACACAGAAGAAAGATGATGTGACGAACGATCATGACAGCAAATTTGATGTCAGTGCGTGCTACGTGCAAAAAGTTACGCGCCGAGAAAGTTGGTCGCGCGAATATTGGGCAGCGCGAATTTGGGACCCAGCACGATACATGTATGTAAGTATCTCACCGGGCCAGCGCTGCAGACGGGCGCCATTCAAAATGCAAACGGCTCTTTTCTGAGCCAACCCAGAGCCAATAATCATTAAAATAAATGGCTAAGCAAAATAAATTATTAAAAACAAGTAGTTGAAATTACTTCTTAAAATAAAAAGTTAAAGATCAATCAATACAGTATTATTAACTGTTAATACTGTACAATGCCTAGAGCAAAAAAAAGTGCATATTATATGCGTGCATGCACGAAGTCAATGGACATTCCTCCATAATAATACATACCCGACCCACGTACATTTTGTATGCGACAACCAGCGATGGTGTTTATACGTGATGCACGATATTAATTATTAACCCTAACCCTGCCAGATGCAGCACAGTGCATCTGTGGTGACAGCTTGACCTTGCTGCACTCTGCACACAAGTCAATGTGACAAAGTATGCAATCTGATGCGTCTGGTACTGAAAAACTGGTAGTGGTGAGGGTTTCTAGCCAAAATAGTGGAGGGTTAGGGTTACTCCTAGAACTATGAGGTTCCTGACATGAACCTCATAGGAAGACGCCGATTTTTCCCATAGGCTAGTACAGCAAGAATAAGAACGTCATTTCCATGCAACACGTTTCTACATTTTTCGCCGTGAATTACTTCATGGCTGCCCCCCAAAAAAATAATATGCCGCATTTACATCCTCACCTTGGTTGCGCCAAGTCAATTTTCGCCTGAAAGGGGTCCAATTTGCGGGAAAAAAATAAATAAAAATGCAGTCGTTCCGAAGCGATCACACACGCACACCATCGATTAAGCCGCACACACGAAGCTCCTGTAAGATATCCCAGCATGCATCCAGCCGGGTAATGTGCGGGGGGCCGTGGGTCGGTCAAGTCATGATTATTCATCGGAAATTCGAAGCGCGGTACGGCAGTTGCCTGCCGTACCGCGCTTCGAATTTCCGATGAATAATCATGACTTGACCGACCCACCACGGCCCCCCGCACATTACCCGGCTGGATGCATGCTGGGATATCTTACAGGAGCTTCGTGTGTGCGGCTTAATCGATGGTGTGCGTGTGTGATCGCTTCGGAACGACTGCATTTTTATTTTTTTTCCCCGCAAATTGGACCCGTTTCAGGCGAAAATTGACTTGGTGCAACCAAGGTGAGGATGTAAATGCGGCATATTATTTTTTTGGGGGGCAGCCATGAAGTAATTCACGGCGAAAAATGTAGAAACGTGTTGCATGGAAATGACGTTCTTATTCTTGCTGTACTAGCCTATGGGAAAAATCGGCGTCTTCCTATGAGGTTCATGTCAGGAACCTCATAGTTCTAGGAGTAGGTTAGGGTTAACGTTTAATTAAAGTTATAAAAACAACAACTCTTTTTCACAGCATATTCCTACCTTACTGGACTTGGAAAGGGTAGATTATATTCTGCCAACATCGTTTTAAAAGATAACATACAGGGTAGACAGTAATGTGACGAAATTGCTATCATTAAACCCAAATTTGACCGGTTACTTTTTCAGCAGCATAGGCTAGCGGGATGCCACGTGAATTTTACATACATGTATCGGTGGGTAGTCGGGTGCCATTCGGGCACGTAATGCAAATTATACTAAAAAAGTCTAGGGTTTGGATGTAGGAGTGTTTGGTCTTGCTCCCCGTATCCCTTTGCTGTGATTCCTGTAGAGTAGGAATGCGGAAATCATCCACCAGACCATATGATTTCAGTTTTGCGACAAATGAACGAACGAGGAAGGACGGCGTTGTTTTTCGTGGGGAGGACGTAGCCTAACATTAGGCCCTAACGTTAGTTAGAAATAAAGCCATTTTTAGAAATGTTGTTGTTGTTGTTGTTGTCGTCGTACTGAGGTTGGCGCTTATGGCATTAGAATGTGCCCTTTGCGCCATTAACTGTGCGTGGTTTCCGCAAAGAGGTCTAATCGATACTGACAATTGTTAGGCAGTATTCGTCAGAGGAATCGATAATACAAAGATCAAAGGAACAAACCAGAATAGTCTAGGGGATCTGTAGGTATTTATGCGAAGGGAAAGGGAAGGAATTCATAATCTCCCAGACAAAGCGCCACGGAGAGCTCCCGGCCGGCCAGACCGTGTCCCATGCAATTTAAGAGCCCGGACCCCGCCGGTAGATTTGCAGGTCTGCGTACCCCCGGGTGACGAAAATTGCGACGCTTTGTCCAGTCAATCACTCACCCATTTTTAGAAATGTTCCCTTCACACTTCAGGTTTTGATGCATGCACCGAAATTCACCCGCCGCGCACTGCCAGAGGCATTCACGGCAAAATAAACACTTCGTTATTTTTTTCGGGCGCAGTGTGGCTATTTTTACGGCAGCTGTAACGCGACTTTCAAATGCTATTGTTAGTGTTACGGCATACAATAGACCATATATCAAATACCGCCTGGTCAAGACGCCACAATGGTCACAAGGGATTGTGGGAAGGAAATGGGACCGATTTTGGTGCTCGTTTCTTTCCCACGTCCCTAGTAACCATTGTGACGTCTCATCCAGGAGGTATTTGCGATAAGGTCTATGGAACGGTTTCCTACCTCCATGATTTAAAAACGGAAAGAGTTCCATATCCGGACATCACTTATTTTCCCTTAATATGACTTAAAAACTACCAAAAAGTGTAAATCTGATGAAGAAACACGAATTTAGGAGGAAAACAAATTCAACTTTTTCTTTGAAAATACTTTGACTTTTTCTGTCATGACCCATAGACTTTGTGCACGAGGTCCAAGTGATGGCCGGATATGGCACTCTTTCCGGAACTCTTTCCATATATCAGCCGTAGATTATTATTTGTTTATTTAGTTGCTTGTTTGCTTTGTCTAGGCTTTATATACAGACCTTGAGTGTACATACCGTGACCTTTTGTCATTCGTCACTGTGGCAAGTGGTAGTTTTCAGCAATCTTCAAGTCATGGCAGCGTTGGAGCTGGACCCGGTGTTCGTCAAAGCTCTGGGCTTTCTGCGGTCTCGGAGCAAGGACTCGACGGAGCAGTTAAAGACATTGTTGGATGAAGCACTCGTTGGTTCTGGTCGCAGCCGACCCAACAGACAAGTATGTATTCGAATGACATTTGAATTCAAAAATTCCTACTTTTCCTACTCTTTACTAATATTTTTTTTACCTTGCTCCAAGTTTTCCGAGTTTTTCTTGACATTTAGATTTGTTCATACTTTTTCATACTTGTTTGTCCTACAGCTCCGAAAAATGAAATCTCAATGAATATTTTTCATAACAGTAAACACTGGGAAAGAGTTCCATATCCGGACATTACTTATTTTCCCTTAATATGACTTAAAAACTACCAAAAAGTATAAATCTGATGAAGAAACACGGATTTAGGAGGGAAAAATTTTCAACCTATTCTTTGAAAATACTTTGACTTTTTCTGTCATGGCCCATGGACTCTGTGCACGAGATAATAAGTGATGTCCGGATATGGAACTCTTTCCATCTACTTTTATCCTGATTTTGTCTTTAAGTCCTACTTTTGTCCTGTTTTTTTTTTTAAGTTGTCAACCTACTATATTCTCCTACTTTTTCACCTGGGTCTGCTTGAAAGCCTATACCATGTTGTGTTACTTGGAGTTTGGTTTGCATTTTCAATCATCTGCGTAAAAACAAAATAATACAAAATTGGTTTGGTCTGGTGCCATTATCTTCACAGCAGGACACTGAAGGAAGCAAGAGGTCAGGTACCAAGCAGAGAGAGGAAAAGGCGCCTACACCGTGTATCAAGTTGGCAGCCACCGAGGGATCCAGGAAGGAGGCGGAGAGACGGGCTGAAAAAAGGGCGGGAGAACGGGTAAGAGAAGGAAAGATTTTACTTTAATACCCCCCACCAAAATCGGTCAAGAACAGCAACATCTTGGAAAATAACAAACCCTTTTTGATAACAACTGTCTAAACATGTGGCACAACCTGCTATTTCAAGATTTATGTCAGCAAAATCTGTAAAAAATGAAGAAATCAACATGTATGTGAACACATTGAGTGACTATACATGGTGCCAAGAAAGTTCTAACACAGAAAACACAAACTTTCTTCCCCTATATTGCACTAAAATGCAGAGTTGTTTTCGAGTCCCTGCAAGTCCTTTCACAAGTCCTTTCCCAAGCCCAGTTAGAAGTCCTTTCATAAAGCCGGTCACAAGTAACTGGATGAACAATGACAAAGGAATGACTTTGTCAAAGCTCATTTGAATAGCTTGTGATTGGGATTAGGACTGGAGGGCTTGTAAATGGACTTGCAGGGACTTGTGAAAGGACTTGCAGGGACTCGAATACAACTCTGCTGAAATGTCCCAACAAAATTCTCAAAATTAAAGGTTGTGCCAAGTGTTTATACAATTATGAACACAGATGGAAGGTTATTTTCCAAGATTTGCTGTTCCTTACCGATTTTGGTGGGGGGTATTAACCCTAACAGCCCAAGGCTTTTTACTAGAATCCTTCCCTAACCACACAAACTCCAACACTGTGTAGTAAACCAATGGCACATTCTTTGTACTTGGACAAAATCAGGGCATCAAGTCCCATGCAAAGTGATGGTGCCAAGGCTCTACAGTACCCAATCACACAAAATTCAACACAAATGGGGTGTTTGATTTTGGCAGGTTAGGGATGGTTAGGGTTAAAGTAAAATCTTTCCTTCAACTTGAGCTTTAATTTGATATATTTATTTTTACCGTACCTCTTTCTGGCCCATGCTATAACTTTTTGTTTAGTGAACTGTTTGAGCTATACCCACTCTGCGCAGCCCAATAAATATTTATATAAAGCAAAAACAAAAACCTCCCAATTCACCCTGCAATAAGCCAGTTCGGTATTCCAATTGCGCGTGTGCGCATCAAGATTTGACAGCTTTTCTTTCGGGCTAAACATTTCATCGTATGCGTGCAAAAGCATAGCGAGTACCAGCAAATTTAAAGAGATCATCGTGTTCTGAAGTAACATTTTTCCAAAAACGTTTGGACAGCAAAGTGTTTTCAGGGGTCTTGTGTGTCCAAACTTTTGTTCGAACAAAAGTTTCCATCGTCTTTTCGATTGCACGAAAAATTGCACAGAATGCATATTTGGTTACCACCTCCCCCATAGAATTGTGTGTATTTATCTGCCACGTTTGGTACGTGAGAAAAATCGTCAAATCTTGATGTGCACATGCGCAGTTGGAATACCGAACTGGCTTATTCCCACAGGTTTTTGCATGGGAGATTTTTGTAAAACAAGAACCTCCCATGGGATTCCCATGGTGTCCAATTCACCATGCAATTCCCATGGGGTTTTGCATGGGAGATTTTTGTAAGGGAGTGCATGATGGCCCTATCACTTTAAATGAATTATGAATAATAAATGGGGCAATTCACGGTACAGTGCGTCACCAGCAGTTTAATTTTTATCCATATTGAAATCACCCACCACAAGTCTAAAAGCCACTCTAGGTAAAGGGTACAGTCAGGTTGTGTGGGTTGGCGACATTTTGAATTGCCAACCCTACCATCCTTACTGTACTCCTGGGCCCAGATCGAAATAGAGGATAATTCTTCTAGGGTGTGTGAAAATTCTTATTGAAATTGAAAGATTTGGGACTGTTAGGGTTAATGTATTCCAGAGAAGTGATCCCAATTTTCAGACCTATAGACCCAGGCGGGGTAACTTCCACTGTTGGTGAGACAAACTCACCATTCAGGGTTCCCACCGCATCCTGGAAATAAGGGAAAACCTGGAAAATGAGTTTCGTTTTTTCCAGTCGAGGAAAAGTCAGGGAATTTGAGACAAATGCCTCAAATCATTTAAAAGTCGGGGGAATTTGATTGGCCCAAAAGAGAAAGTGGTCAGTCTGTTATATTTTGTCTCGTGGCCAAACAGCGTATCCACTGGATGATTGGCTATGGTGGCTTTTTAGTGTGGAAATCCCTCTTTATCTCTCTCTCAACAACATTGAAGATGTGTCAAATTTTGAAAATTCATCAGGAAGATTTGTTTTCATGAAATGCATGATTTTATACTAAAAAAAAAGTGTGGTGGCTTTACGTACAGTGGTCATGCAAAGTTTTACATTGCTCGATATGTTTAGTAGATAGATGACCTTAGCTTGTATTTACAAGTCTACGTGTACTAAAGGCTTTTCAAATACTCTTAGCTTCTCAGCTGAAATATCTGGATAAATACCCCTGGATGAACGACATAATGTGAGCAATTTGTGGACTGTCAAGATTAAAAACGGCCTCACTTGCGAACGCTTGGTGGTACACTGTATTGTGAATCACTCAAATTCGATTGTCCTGCATACAGTTGAAGGCTGACTCATCCGACAATCTGGACCCTCCGCAGTCCAAGCGTCTCCGCTCGTCCGAGAAACAGCGGAAACCGGTCATCGATGATGATGATGAGGAGGACGACGAAGATGATGACGAGGACAACGACGAGGAGGCAGAGGACTCGTCGGCAGGCACCGAGGACAGCAGCAAGGAGGACACGGGAGACAGTAACCACGGCGACAGTAACCACGGCAGCACGGATGCCGACGACTTTGCGCTGGAGCTGGGGCTGGCTTGTATCGTGTGCAAGCAGCTGGAGGTGTCGGCTGGTAACCAGCTGATTGAGTGCCAGGAGTGTCACAGTCTGTACCATCAGGTAAGATGGGGACCAGCCAAATATCTTTCGGGATCATTTCGTATTGTCTGAAAGCGGTATCAGAAGCGGGACTGCTGTTCATTTTGCGGTACGAGCTGGCTGATGTATTGGCTGATGTAGTGAGCTTATTCTATACAGGTCAGTGCACACAGGCACCACAATATTCATTAGGAGTGTGTTTTCCTCGGGCCGCGAGTGCTTTACAAAGAATCCGATTGCGGCATAACCTCCAGGCTTCCTGGCTAATCCATCTCGGTGGAAAATGGGGAATTAAAGTGTTCCAAGCCAGAGCTCTTTAACATGCACTGCAGCAAGACCTCCACTAGTATGGCTCTCTGTCCATGGTCTGACCGCTGTAAACTCAGTAGAAATCTTTGAACAAGCCGACTGGGCTTTAATGAGCTCCAAGCTCCAGTTTCGAGCTCAGTTATTCAAGCCACCTGGCTTTCCCATTCATCAGCAAGGTTTGAAGTAAAGAAACGGTGGTACCGCAATCAATACCGCATCTGAACAATATGAAACACTCCCTGACCATCCATATATTTGTTTGTTGAAGTGTTTCTTTTTTCCATTCAAACAAGAAATTCATAAAATGTAAAATAAATAACAAATGATAGAGTTATTGTATCAAGATGAGATATGTTAACCCTAACCCCTTGGGTAACTTTACTAGAAAGTATCCTGAATCCGCCAAAATCCACCTATTTTTGTCAAGCACAAAAAGTTGGTTTTGGTGACTGCTCAATATGGAGGTATCCTGAATCCATCAAAATCCTGCAGTTCCGCTAGGCTTACAATCCTCTATCCATCAAAATCCCCCAGTTTTCAATATGGAGGTATCCTGAATCTGCCGAAATCCTCCAAAACAGGGGTATGGATTTTGATGGATTCAGGTAGGTTAGGGTTGATAGCATGAGTAGGGGTGACTTCCGAGACGAAGACTAAGCCCTCTGTAAGGAAACTCCCAGGACAACTGTTCATAACAAAATGACAATACACTGAACCAGACAATACGTGAAGTCTGGGGTGGGGTGTATTCCTCCTCAAAGTCCCCCCTAGAAATACGAAATGTGTACAGTGGTGTGCAAAATTATTCGAACACTTGGCATATTTTAGGTACTTGAGTTGTTTGTGATGAAATTGCAATCAATATACCGATGTACATTCAAATGAAACCCTCTGGAATGAACTTCAGAAGACTTGGAACAGCATTAGTCTAGAAACTCTCAGGAAATATATAGACACTGTGCCCGAAAGATGTGCCGCAGTGATTGCTGCCAAGGGTGGACACACCAAATATTAGAGTAAAGTTTGATAGAAAAAAGATGGTAGGACTGGCAGATACTAATGTGAGCTATGCTCACAACAATTACATGTACCTTTTCTATTTAATATAGGTGAAAAATGTGAACCAGGCATTAAAAGGCATTAACCCTCCTGTTCTCACAGCCACAATCGACCCAGCTGCTGTACAGATCAAAACGTATCAAATGACAGATTGAAACACACAAACTGTGAGAGTTGGTGTTTAGAGTTTTTGATAGGCTGTGATAGTTATAAGTATAGGAGGGTTAAATATCAATTTCTTCAGATATATGTTAATTGTTTGAATAATTTTGCACACCACTGTATATCCCCAAATGAAAACAATAATGACTAGATTCTACCTAATGGTTGAACTTCTTCTTTTGGTAGCTGTGCCACAAACCACCTGCCAGTGAATCTGATCCGAACGACCCCCGCCTGGTCTGGTACTGCAACCGCTGTACACGCAATATGAAGAAACAGGTAGGCATGCAATCATGATTGATTGATTATTGATCGATGATTGATTACTACCCATGGAGTGAAGCTGATGATCCCACCAACGACCCCCAACTTGTTTGGTAATTTATATGTGGGTGTGCCAGCAATGATTTGATTATTGATCGATTGTTGATCACTACCCGTAAGTGAAACTGTTCTTGATGTCTGAATCGTTTGGCATTGCAGCCAGTGTTTTGGGGTGTGCATCGGAACCAGGTACCCGAGTACCCGACCGTTCATATCAGGAACCGGTTCCAGATTATGGAACCGTTTCCAGATTATGGAATAGAGTACCCGTACAACTTTACATTATCGCATAGTAACTTCCCAGACAATGAAAAAAGGAAAGGTTTTGAATGTCATTTGTTGGAAATTCTAAAAATTAAAACCCAACTACATGGGAAACCAGCACAGATTTCACGTTTATGACGCTCACGAAAATTGACAATAAAGGGATTTACCGGTCGTGGTTTTTGTAGTCAAGGCATGGATAAGAGCCTCGACGAGACATAATAGCATGCCTCATCCACCATAAATACAACTGTATAAAGCTTCCGGATAGCCATCTTTTGTGATATGCCGGCGCATGCACGAGCCGGCACACGCAAAGGCGGAGAAGTGATCATGTTTACTAAACAGGCATGTCATTTTTCAGATTTTTGTCTGCAATAAGACTTTTTGAATCTCGGAGAAAGACATTTTTACAACTTCCGGGATTGGAAGTTTTGGTTTGGGTATCTTTAACGGGTACCAGTATTTTTTTCAATCGGGTACCCGGTTCTATTACTACCCGTAAATGCACACCCCTACAGTGTATATACTTATAGAGATAGGTACGTGACCATTGTATGCTGATTAATTGATTACCGGCAGTGATCAAACACTATCCACAAGTAAATCATAAATAAATCACAATACAATCTCAAGTCGATCTCAAGTCGATCTCAAGTCGATCTCAAGTCGATCGCAAGTCGATCGCAAGTCGATCGCAAGTCGATCGCAAGTCGATCGCAAGTCGATCGCAAGCCATGACACAAGTCGATCGCAAGCCATGACACAAGTCGATCGCAAGCCATGACGCATGTCGATCGCAAGCCATGACGCAAGTCGATCGCAAGCCATGACGCATGTCGATCGCATGCCATGACGCAAGTCGATCGCAAGCCAGGACACAAGTCGATCGCAAGCCATGACACAAGTCGATCGCAAGCCATGACACAAGTCTATCGCAAGCCATGACACAAGTCTATCGCAAGCCATGACACAAGTCTATCGCAAGCCATGACACAAGTCTATCGCAAGCCATGACACAAGTCTATCGCAAGCCATGACACAAGTCTATCGCAAGCCATGACACAAGTCTATCGCAAGCCATGACACAAGTCTATCGCAAGCCATGACACAAGTCTATCGCAAGCCATGACACAAGTCATATCATCAGTCAAGTCATGAGTGAAATCACAAGTCACCTGTCAATCACAAAAGGTCAGGAGCTACCGGAGACGAACAATGACAAGGAAATGCCTTTGATACATGACTTGCGACGTGACTTGTGACTGACTCGTGACTCGTAATGACTGCTAGGGGGTGACAGCATTTTTAGAGAGGTGCAAAAACAGGTGCGCTCCAACAATTAGCAGATGAAGACACTGAACATGTCATTGTTCTACTCTGCTGAAGACAACCAACCACTATTGCAATTTTTTCATTCCTTTTCTGCTCTTGTTCGTTTCCGCAAAGGTGACAAAGAAAGTCAAAAATACCAATTCAAGCAGCCATGCTGCTAAGGAGAGCAGTCACAAGGAGACGGAAGCCAAACCAGAAACGGAAGTCCTCAATTTATTCAAGAGAGTGGAACCTAAGGTATGTATTCTATAGTCTTAAGACATGATAAGAGTTTGTGGGGTGATGTGAGTTGGTCGTACCGACGGTGGAAGTCACCCCGCCTGGGTCTATAGGTCAGAAAATTGGCATAATTTCTTTGGTACCTATTACAGTTTTATCCTCGATTTAGATCTGCAGCCGATTTCACGAAAATGTGCGTAACTTACGCCATGGCATAGGACTTGCGCTATAAAAATGTTGCGCAGCTGCACTACTTCCTTGCGATTCATTTCACGAAACACTGCGTAGCTGCGCGATGTTATATTTATTTTATGCATCGCGGACGAGGCTGAATGCCGCTTTTACGACGACTGTTTAAATAACAACAATAAAAAATACATGGAACAGTCGTGAAATTAAACTGTGGGGCGCCATTTTGAAACTTTTCATTTTTGAAACTTCGCTCCGAAAAGAATTGATGGCAACTTTCGGAAATATCTCGCAGGTAAAACCAAGAGCGGAGGATAATTTCATTACTCTCCAAAAATAATCTAGCGAATTAAATAAATGATTTGAGCAACTAGCGGCTCTACTATGCTCACCCTCGGCTAGCTAAGTCATCATTTCGGTGTTTGTGCGGAAAACTTAAGCCGCCTAAAACGAGTGCGTAAGCTTACGCCATCATTTGTGGCGCAAGTCAGCGACTTACGCACTGTGTAACTTTCGTGAAATCGATTATTAATATGTCACAGATGTTGCGCAACTTACGCAATACATTGTGGCGTAAGTAGAGTTGCGCAATTGCGCAAGGTTTCGTGAAATCGGCTGCTGGACCCAGGAAAACCGTAAGGTTGGCGGGTAGGACAAAATATATCTAACCCTACCACCTTTACCTAGAGTGGCTTTTAGCCTTGTATTGGGCAACTTCCAGTAAAAAAAAACAACAAAAAAACAACTCGCGACTTCCAAAAAAAAAAAACCTCTAATCATACGGTTCAGACTAGGCAACAGCAGGCTTAACCCTCCTATGATCCAGTCTCTTGTATGAGAAGTTAATGTGTCAATCAAACTAATCAACTGACTGTATAAAAACAAAATGGTGCCCCCTGTGGTATTGATGATGTGATTCGACTACCAACATCGCTGGAAATTGATACAAAAATTCCATCTTTTTGAAAATGACGGCGCACCGGGTGCCATGATTTTTACAGGATGCTTGAGACTATTATTTGCTTACACTCAAGTCAGGTCTTTCATAATAAATCAGTAGTTTTGGATGTTTGAAAATGTCGTATATTACCATGCTGGCTTGTGCAGCCAAGAGAAATGGAAACAAGAGGCTTGTGCAGCCAATCATAACATACACAATACCCCAACAATGGATTGGAAATGCAGAGATTGGCATGAATAGAGGTCAACCGGCCAGGTGGCAATTTTCAATCCGCACGTATACGTGTCATCCGTACGCAAGGGGTTAAAGGTCCATTTCTCGGAGACAAAAAGTAAACAGTTTGTTTACAACTTTTGCACCCAGGCCCATAATTAACCCCTTGAGTACGTTCTTTTACGGGAGACGTCGGGGTGTCGCGGCGGTTCTGGCAGCCAAGCGAACCGCTACAATGTGTTTGTGCAGTCAAGCGTAACATAAACAATAATCCAACAATGGATTAAAACTGCACAAACGGCGGCAAATGGCGTCATCCGGCCTGGTGGCACTTTTATTTTTGGACGCCATATGGCGTCTTCCGTATGCAAAGGGTTAAAAAACATGTAGAATATATTAACCGCTTGAATACGGATGACGGCCATAGTCATGGTTTGAAAAAGATCACTTGGCTGGTTGAATCTTTAAGTGCATTCCTTCGCATACTCAATCCATTGTTTGCCTATTGTTTGCGTTAGACTTGGCATACCAGCGCCCTATCAATAATGGCCGGACAGAAAAGGTTAAAAGCATTTGAGTAGTAAAATGAGCTTTCTGCCAAAAATGAGTATCCATGGTTTTGAAGCAATCTGTATTTTTTCCTGTTTCCCCTGTTTTGTTCCAGTCTGCTTCAGCTACAACTCCAACCACCTCGTCCAGTAAGAAGACCCCCTACACAGGCCTGGCGAGCTTCGCCGCCAACCTCACAGGGCGGTCCACCGCATCCACCAAAGCGGGGACGACCAGCAGGCCCTCAAGTGTCAGCGGCAAGCCAGGGTCGAAGGTCAGCCGTGTGCCGTCGCCCGTCAACAAGACTGCGCCCCATGGTGGCTCCAAGACCCAAGGGTCGGCCAAGGGTGTCGGACATTCGGGGAAGAACATGCCCCAGACGAGCACGGCGTCGGCGATGAAGCGTCTGCAGCAGATGAAAAAGAAGGCATCCTCTAAGCGCTGACGAGACAACATTTGCTGTGATGGAAATCTTGAGCCGAATGGAAGATAGGAAGTAGTTTTATGGAGCCTTTTTAGAAAAGCAGTTTTGCTGTCCAAGTTCAAAAAAAGAAATATATATATATACCTCTTTGAACAGCACCCCAAGACCCTAACTCCCTCCATTATTTTTCCTACAAGTAACCTGAATCCTCCAAAATTCTCTGTTTCAAAGTGTTCAAGATGCATGTAACCTGAATCCTCCAAAATCCTCTTATGGGGACCATTGCATAAAGCCTCCAAAATCCTCTAGGTTTTTTTTTGTAAACAACCCTAGTAACCCTCAATCCTCTGAAATCAACCAGCATCAGATTGGGCCTGATGATGACCTGGATCCTCCATTTTCCTCCAGAGGCAAAATCCCCTTATGCCCTGGGCCCAATTTCATAGCACTGCTTTAGACACGATTTTCTGCTAAGAGAACCCTGGCCATTTCATAGAGACTGTAAGCAGTAAGCACAGCGAAGAGCCCGCTGACTTCGGAAGCAGGGTTTACTTAAATTAGTGACGTAACAATATAAATCTCCATGCACGCGCAAGCGTTAGCACGACTTGCCCATGAAATACGCTAATGCTTAAGCAAATATAGTTAGCACAACTTTTCTGCTTACCGTTAAGCAGCGCTATGAAATTGGGCCCTGATCAAACCTGCAAATTCCTCTGATGCTTCAACCTTCAAATTCCTGCATTTGGCAAAGAGGATTTTGGAAGATTTGGGAAGGTTAGGGTTGATCCATCGAATCAGACGACGGCTAGATCCGTGGTTTGAGAATCCCAACCTGTCCGGTTGTCGTCTAGATGTGCATTCCTGCACATATTCAATTCATTGTGTGCCTATTAGGGGGCGTCTCAAAATTCGGAACGGTCGGAACGTTCCCACTGGAACGGCCTGTTCTCACTCTGGACCGGTCTGCCGTTCCACTGAGAACCGACCCCGTTCCACTGAGAACGGCATGTGCCTGTGTGAGAACGATCCATCTGCAACATACGGGAACACCGTGTTCCCGTTGGACCGTTCCCAAGCAGAGCGCGGTACATTGCCCATTTGGGAATCTTCGCCCGTATTCAAACTGTGAAAAATGGCGTCGTCAACAAACGCGGCAACACCGTCAACAGTGGGTAAGTTCACAGGTTTAAGGCAATTCTGAATAATGTTTTGTCCTGATTGTGGAATTGGTAGTGTATTATGAGAGGAAGGCATTCTAGTATTAAAACTGCAGGTGAAGGTCGGTTGTGACGAAAGCTTCGATAATTTGATGATTGAAATTTCATTTTGTGTAACTAGTACAAAAGGGAAATGCACTGCAGGACAAATAGCGTCATCATCATCATCATTAGAAATCATGTATCCGCCTCCCAAGGTTCACACGGTAGTCGGAAATGTTGAAATCGTCAGAACTAAATTTCACGGTCGACCTGTACCCAGCCCCCCCCCCCCCCTCCCCGTCTTACAAAAAATGCAGAAGATACTTGCAAAATTCCCTCTCCCACACCACATACACCCACACACACCGAGCGCAGCCGAAAAGAGAAACACTTGCGGTACCATTATTTATTTCATAAACACGATGAAATTGCCGGTCTGCAGAAATTCAAATAGTCAGCGAGATCGTCTCAGATTTGAAAAACTTCATTAAACACTAAACAGAACAAGAAAAAACTTACCACTGTTGGACTGGAAATCTACCGCAGCAGCCAGTCTACGTTGCATGCGTCAAATGGCAGAAATGTATACGTCCGATTGCGAATGCTATACACTGGGAACGTTCCCGTTCCATTGGGAACACGGCATTCCCATTGAATCGCTACCTCAGAACGGTCTATGCACAAAGCGGACCGTTCCCGCGTTCCAGTCGGAACGGGAACGTTCTGATGGACCGCTGGCGTTCCCGGCGGGAACGGTCCAACGGATCGCGAACGGTCCAACGGATCGCGAACGGTCCAACGGATCGCGAACGGTCCAACGGATCGCGAACGGTCCAACGGATCGCGAACGGTCCAACGGATCGCGAACGGTCCAACGGATCGCGAACGGTCCAACGGATCGCGAACGGTCCAACGGATCGCGAACGGTCCAACGGATCGCGAACGGTCCAACGGATCGCGAACGGTCCAACGGATCGCGAACGGTCCAACGGATCGCGAACGGTCCAACGGATCGCGAACGGTCCAACGGATCGCGAACGGTCCAACGGATCGCGAACGGTCCAACGGATCGCGAACGGTCCAACGGATCGCGAACGGTCCAACGGATCGCGAACGGTCCAATGGACCGCGAACGATCCCGACTTTTGAGACGCTCCCTTATGTAGGTTATGCTTGTCTGCACAATCCCATATTAGCATACGCCTGTAGCATGACATTTTTGTTACCATGAAATACTGTAGCCTAGGATTGCACATGCCTCAATGATCGATGAATCAATTATTGGGAGAGTGGCCGGTCACATGAGAGGGTTTAACCAATAATAGGGTAAAGGAGTCGGATATTCATGGGAGTCGGATATTCATAATGACACTGCATGGCACCCCATTAATAACAGCCAGACGAAAGGGGTTAAATAAAAGACAATATAATGGTGGGCTCATTTGCATTTAATCTACATATTTATTATTCTGTGTAATCAATTTACAATATCAAGTCATATTTAACATTACATTTAGTACAAGGTAAAAGAGAAGGTTAGTTTTCTGTTTCCTTACCAATGTCTAGTTTACTCGACACGGCCTGTTGCTTACCAATGTCGAGTTACAAGGAAACCACACACACCAGAGTATCGAAACAATCAATATATTCACCATGTTTCAACGAACGGTAGTGCTTGTGTTTTTCGCTGTCCATACATGTTCTTTTCACCAACGGAAAGAGCTTGTTCGGATCTTTCCCATGGTGCTATCAAATTCATGTGTCACGATTACAATATTTTGAGAAAACTGCATCCGAAGTTTCCCTGTAGAGTTATGTGTATGGAGTGCCATTGGTTCATGTGACAAAAAACTTTCCTGTTTGATAGAGTGAGCCAGAAGAGAAAACAGCCGTAACTTTGCTATTTTAGCAGTTATGACTTTAATTTTTACACCATATAAAAGAGAAGTTGTCATGGAACAAACTTTACATTTTCCTTTTCAATCAATTCTTGAGGGTGAAATCGTTGGTTGAAAATACAACCTTTCAACAAGCAGTCAGCTGTTTTTTCTGTGTAAGTGACTTTATGCTTGACTGAACAAAGAATGTGGTGCTGGGGAAGATGAGCCAATAAACAATGTGGTAAGGAAAGGGTTATAAAGGGTTGTCATATTTAGACAATAAAAAGATTAAGCAATATTGCGCTCTGTAGGCATAAATAGATTGAAGAGCGCCCTCTTTAGTTACCAAGTGTGAAACAAATTCGAGATGGTACAACACCCTCTCGCAATGTCTGGCGTGAAATCTCGAAACAAAGTTTCCTGTTCCGGGAGTTTAATGTTGCTCATAATTCCTCGTTTGTAATACACTGATTTAGTGATAATCGGTAAAGGTGCACATTGCCCTAAAATCCCACACGAATTAAATCTTTTTGGTTAGAGGAACCCAAACTATTTTCAAGGTCCGAGTGTAAAATTGCTACCATAGTGTGTACCCATGGTGTATGTACCGTACCGTACCGGTACGGATAAAATTTGTGTACAAAACCAAAGCATTGACAATCAGACTGGCGCCGCACATAGTGTAGCCTGTACGCAACGAAACCGCTATAGACCAAGGGCACCACTCTAAATTCCAACGATCCGCCTTTTCCGAACCAAACTGGCGTTCCCGACATTATTTTCGTCAATGAATTTCATACAAACGGCGCATTTTCAAGGGATGGTCGAAGACATTATTACAGTCGACTTTTTTATGATCTTTTTAACCATAGCAATGTTAGGACGAACGCTTATTGGAACCCAATAACAGTTTCTCACTCTTTCCACCTAATTGAGCATTATATCTTTTAAGTTTTGTCTGAAGAGATGCGAAATAAAATCCCAAATACTACGGTATCCCTTTTCGTAAACTTAAGAAAAGAATTAACGTGTCTTTGTTACACTTCATGTCAGAACCTAGTTATTACATGCACCTATGGCCATGCATAGGCCTATCCGGGTGGCAGTTTGTTGAAAGCCTCGCAGCTGGTTGTACATTCGGTCGTCATGGGAAAAATCGCCCATTTTCCTTTCCATAGCCGGGTGCGTGACACAGACGCATTCTTTCTGGAAAATGGGAAAATAATGCATACAATTTATGTTCAACCTCACATGGACACGTTAACTAACGGTGCAGCGTAACCATGCTGCATGCAGGGGACAATTTCATTAACCTGTAAGCACACAAATCGCGTCTTAGCACTTTTAGATGTAGTATAGCATCCTGTGAAATCATGGCACCTGGTGTGCTGTCGTTTTCAAGAAAAGTGGAAATTTATTTCGGTTTTCGACTAAAATGGCCTTGATACAATTGTTTCTACCAAATTGATTTATACAAATGTTACAGAAATCATTTTAAAATGCTGATATCCAATTCTGCAAAAGCATTTCCAATGCTGTGCTGCCATTCGCATATACGATCGCTCTATTGCGGTCCACACGGGATAGTATAGTTTACATTAATTTTGGTCGCTTGGGTTAAAAATGTAAAGGTAGGTCCGTCCAAAACTCGATGCACTGTCTCACGCAATACGCACCTAGTATTTGGGCTCGCAGGTACCAGACTTGGAGGTACACGCAAAGTTGTCTGGATTCTTGCAGCGAGGCGGTTGGCAGTACAACCCGAGCGCTTGCGAGCATTCTCCCATCATGTCATAGCCCCCGCACGGCTCGTCGTACCCCTGAAAAAAAGAAAACGAAAAATTGACCTGCGAATTAAAGCTTTCGGAAAAAAAGCAAGCTTAACTGATATCGCATAAAGTCCTAGATGTATAAACCCCATAGGCAAAGGGTAACTATCAGAGATAGGGTTGGCGACATTTTGAATTGCCAACGCTACCACCCTTGCGGTGTTCCTGGGCAGAGATCTAGGGTAATTCTTCAACAGATCCAGAGACATTATCTTAGTTTTCAGACCTATAGGCCCATGCGGGGTAACTTCCACCGTCGGTGAGACCAACTCACACACCCCGCCATGCACACACATATGGGCCATGCTAAAGTGCATGAGGTGCTCCGGTCAAGTTGGTTGAGGTGATGCTAAACCTTACGTGAGGTGCTGATAATCCTCAGGCGACGCTCACAGACCCTCAGTGCACTTTAGGCAGTGGAAGTAATTAACCAACCCCATGAAACTGATGCATCATCATGAGGTACATGATACAATTGACAACTTAGTAATTTGTGGTACCTCCTGCATGTGATGTGGCTATAAAGTGTTTATAAATCTGTACAAATAATGCCTGAGGTGCAATACCTTTTGGCGGTGGACGTGTACATACCTTGGAACAAACGTCGCAGCAGCCGCAGTGTTCCTTGACCAGCTCTGCGCCTGTGTAGCAATCGGACTCCTGAACGGGAAAGCATTTTACCTCCGAGCATGGCTTGCAGAGTAGACCCTCGCCTCTGTGTGTACAATGATAGGCCTAGATAAAATGACCAAAAAAATGCCACTTTCGTCTGCGCACTTTCGGGTTGAAAGCGAGGATCTCGGTGCTAAACAAACAGTGCTATTCAACAAATTAATTCATGCATGAATGAATCACGTCATAAATGGCAGCGCAGCACACGTTCAACATTAAGTTGTTTACTTGACACTCGGAGCCTCGCTTTTAAACTCGGTGCTATTTTTGTCAATTATAGAGGAAGGTCCTCATATCAAAACAAGTTTCGCAACTAGTCACAAAATGCCTAAAATGACTAAGCCGTCCAAAATCAGAAAACCGACGTCAGGAATTACGTACCCTTGCAGGCAGACAGCGAAAGCAGCCAACACCACGACGATCATCATTTTGCTGATCCCGAAACGTTGCCTTGCGTGAAGGAATTAAATATTATGGCCTTAGTAAAGACAAGTGGCAAGTGTGTGAAAGATGCGACTTGGTATAGAACTGGTGTTTTTACGAACTCCGTAAGGCCTTATATTGATCACAGTTTGCAAATTGCTCTTCTCGCCATACAATTTAATAATGAGACTGTTCCATTGTAGCAGAAGGGGATACAGATAACACAAGCATGAAACTAAGCTGACGCCAATAAGAGAAATTAATCATGAAATACATGGGATTGTACATGGCACTGGATTTATTTCAACAGAAAATAAAGTCATTATAGGCCTACCTCTACTTTTGTTTTGTTACAATATCAACATTTATCTACTAGTGTACATATCATGCAAATGATGCCAGTACAATCTAATTTGTGGCGGGTTTTATTATTAATCACTTCACAAAGGCTTCACGCAGTTGAAACTAGAATAGAAAATGCATTTAAGTATTGTTTGCGTGATTGACACGTCATTACAGAACAGAGCATCATATAATTTTATTTTAACATTGTGTACATTATTTATACACCATTCTGTTGACTTACATTTAAATGTAGTATACATCATTTGCAAAATCAAAAACAAACTACTGAATTATTACGAAATACCGTACTAGACTGTAAGTAAATAGCAGTCACAAGCATCCTGTGAAATCATGGCACCTGATGTGCTGTCGTTTTCAAGAAAGGTGGAAAGTTATATCGTTTTCCAACGATTGTCGGCCGACAATCGTTGGAAATAGTCTAGTTCCCCGACCTGATAATTCCCGGACTCTATAAATTGTTACGTTTTGTATAAAGTATGGTCAGGGAACCAGACTACTGGAACATGTTTTTTGTTTCTCTCTGTTTTCCTAGCATCTAGTGCACACATAACTTGAAACAGGTCAGTGTTATACAGTGATGTATTTGCTAGCACGCTATAAAATACTAACCCTTAAATCCATTTATTTCTGAAAATTACAGCAAAAGCAAATGATGTATGGCCTAATATCTAAATTAAGAAAAGAAACCGTAAAACAATGGACATAATATAGCTAAAATATGAATTATATACCGATCAACATTTAGATATCTTGCAACATATATACATGTATAGGCAAACTGGTTATTTGATCTCTTCCCAAACCTTGCAAAAATACATTCCCCTAATTGAAAATGGCACAGCCTTATTTTAGTGCAATAAGGTCCCCTGAAAGATAATTGCCTGTAAAATTGAAACCATTCTTTGCAACCGTAAACATTTTCTTAATGTTCCATTCAAACAATCAAATATAGTGTCATATCCGACAGTGGTATAGCAATTAACCGCAATATGCGTCTGTGAGCCTTTATTCAGAGTTACAGTATTGTATTTGACGTTTATTGATTTGTCTTGAATTCATCAATAGGTAATTACTTAGTTCAGCCTTTGGGGTGAATAGTTTTATAAAGGTTTCGTCCTTGCTAATTGTGACGAAACGTACGGCACCAGCTGTTTGAGGAGTATAAAGGCTTTTATGCTGGTCCGCCGGCTTGTCTAGCTTAATTCCTCCAGTTAGGGTGTTTGAGCGTGAAACTTGGCTTTCCGCCTGTTCCCACCAATACTTTCTATAGCTATACACCTAAATGTAGAACAAAAAACTGTGCCAATAGAGCACCGAAGTGACGACGTCAATGCAATGTTTGGAACCAGAATACTTTTGTTATGTGTTTGCATGACTGGCTGTTAACAAAGGAACAGTCGAAATTTACATTTGTTTGGAACCAGTTGTCACGCCAACTGACGTCAGACTTCGGTACTCTTTAGCTAATATTTCCCTGTAGGCTATAGAATTCTTTGCCTAATACACATTTCCCTTCTTTGTATGATTTTTCCTACGTTAGGGGAATCTTAATTTCTACCTCTTGTATTCGTTTTCTTTTTGTAGCTCCGTATACTTCGAGTACGTGGCTTTTATAGCCTTGTCCGGGGCGAACTTGTGTAATAAATAAGGGTTTTTCACCGTCTTTGTGTTTATCCATCGCGGTAGAATCGCGCGAACACACCTTGTGAAATTGCCCAATCACATTAGCTAGAATTGGACGAGGAATGTGTAAACCCTGAGACAATTAAAATTGTCATATATACACAATTACGTAGGTTAATTAACGGTTATCTTAACGTGGTTATCTTAACGGTTATACATCGGTTCCCAGCACCTGCAGAAATCAGTCTCGTTAAAAGAACATTTACTCTTTGAACAGTAGTGATTTTTTTTTAAATCTTAATCCACCAGTGTAAGAGGTTTACTATATACAGTATGTCCTGCTAATTAATGTACACCTGTGTTGATTTCTGTAAAACGTACTTGATCTTCCACAAGTTCTCACGCCGTATTTTGTGAAACCCTTTTAGTAAACGTATTTTCGTTGATGAAGACCTTTCCGCAGATAGCACCCCGTCGAGATCGATTCCCATCACTTATACACTGTAAAAATATACTGAACAGCAAAAGAAACGTCGTAAGAATACAATATATCAACAGGTATATTTTGTAACGTAGGGCAAACACAAATTTGACTGGGGATATCTGAGTAAGTCATTTCCTTTCTGTCGTCATCGCCACAGTCCGGTGATTTTTTTGCGCATGTTTGCCTTTGGGGCTGATCACGTGATGGCACTTGTGTGGCCACCATAAGAGATGACCACAGCTACGTACACATCTCCTGTACATGTAGTGAACAAGGCGGACGTTGATAAAGGCCATTGGGATCTGTGCCTATACCCTCAGGAAATCTGCACTCAGTTCAGCTGCAGTTGTCGGCCTTGGGCGCACTTCATTAAGTCGTCTTTGGATCTCGTCTCACAAGTGTTCTATGGGGTTCAAATCCGGACTGAGGGCCGGGCAGGCCAAGGCATGTTACTGATGTTGAACTGCTGGAGAAAGTCCCTGGTTGCTCTTGCATTGTGGGCACGTCACGGGCACGTCACGGGCGTTGCCATGCTGGAAGACATGATTCTGGTGGCGTGCCGATACGGCACAACGTGAGGTCTCACAACTTGATCGATGTACCGGACAGTCGTGACCCCATGACCTCTACCTGGGCCCGATGTTCTGAAAGACCACAGGTCCAACTTTATGATGAAAGCCAATACCTCCCCAAACCATGTTTGCACCTACCCACCATGGCCGTTTACATACCGGATGCTTTGAAAACCATTCGTCTTATTCCATCCCCCTATATAGGATTTTCAGGCACAGTCATGATTCAGAATGTTAGACTGCATAGGCCCCTATTTCCCGAAAACGATACATGTCAAACTCTTGTGGTTGAGTTATGTCAACGATTTAAAATCACGACGTTTCTTTTGCTGTTCAGTATATATGCAATTGTGCACACATTTTGTCGAAATCCTGTTCAAAATAACAATTTATATCAAAACTCCAAAGTACACACCCATACTAATTACCATTTACTTAATTGCCATCTGTAAAACCAAGTAATGATAATAGGTTAATTCCAATAAGGCTATATAGTTCCCATAATGCACTAGTTTCTTAAGAGTCATTTCGTGTAAATACATCATATAAGTGTCCACGGTAAAAAAAAAAAAAAAATTATACTTTGTGGGATGAAAGTACTTTAGGAGTAAGTAACCAAAATAAAAAATTTAAATCCATATTTTTCCGTTGCCATGGTAACTGGCGGTTAAGTGTTTTTTGGCCATTTCCGGCTATTTTTTGAGCTTCGATGACTGATTTTGGGGGATTTTCAAAAGGCCATTCTGCCAAACTGCAAAACAATATCACTTAAGTAATTATATCACTGCAAAGCATTGTCCTTACCCTTCCTGGAAAAAAAAATATAGAAGGCATTTTGAAACACCTTCTTGGGTTGTTTTTATACCCTTGAAAACAGCTGGAATTTTGAACTTAAAAAATTGCAATTTTTACCCCATTTTTAGCCTCCAAAAAGTCAAATTGCCAGGGCACTCGGAATTGTTTCCTTTGACTCGTGCCAGTTCTATTTGTTCACTTTGAAAATTCATCATGAATGTATATAAATATTATAATTAGGCCTACCCAAAAACATACATTTTAAGACTCGTTTTCGTCATTGTCTGTACATTAATTTGATGTCTTCCACTGTGGTTACTCCTTTTTAGAATCAGCTTTTTCTTTCCTCGCAATTCTCTTTTTAGTTTCTATTGCCTGTCTGAAAATGAAAATGTAAATAACGTCTGCTAAAAACGCGGGAAGGAGAGACATCGGTTTGTAGAAGAGTTTGGCGTCCAGTCCCGGTAGGTACCGTCGCCATGGAAACCGGGCGCAGAGCGCATGCTCCATGGCATCAGTTACTTCGTTCAAATTGGGCGATGACATGCGCAGAGCATCAGTGATAAGGAGTTGCACTGAAAAAAGGATCACATTTTGACATGATTATGAATGGGTACAGTTTTCTTAGAGGTTTTTTGTTGAGCAAAGGTTAAAATATGGCCAATTCAGGAGTTATATGTGAGCTTGAATATGGGCCAATGTGAAGCACCATGAGCTCCGTGCGCCAACAAAAGAGGGCGCTCTTTCACCAAGCAAAGATGTCCCATTAGCCTTTTAGAGGTATGGCGGACACAATAAATAGGAGGGAGCTATTTGATTTGGGTAAACCTTTTGTGCCATACAAAAGGTTTACCCAAATCAAATAGCGCCCTCCTATTGTGTCCGCCATACCTCTAAAAGGCTAATGGGTGGGTCACATACAATTTCGCTGGTTTCACACACGCCATAAAGATCCTCGTTCATATGATACACGTATACCAGGGGATTGGATAGTCTGTTCGCGGACTCTCTCTTTTCGCGGTTTTGATTCTGAATAATAGAGGTAGGAATCAGACTCCACAAGTCAGGCAAGATGGCGTCGATAGTGATCCCCCAACTCTCCCTTTCTTTCCGTTGAGGGGGTATACTTGTGTAGGGAGCCCATTGATAGTGTAAAGATAAATAATCTCGACCCCAATGACTACAGCAGGCGTAAACAAGTCCAGGGTTGTATATCACTCCCCTCTACTTTTGGCATTGGGAAATACGATCATCTCTATCTCCTAAAATCAAATGAGAATAATATTCGCTCAGTGAAAGCAATAACAGACTGAAACATCCTACAACTGCAAAGTTTTAAAAACACCTAACACCCCCGCATATGCATTAGGAAGTTCCATGAAAAACTGAAGTTGCGAAAAATTAGGAACATTAATATTTTCAAGTCGAAAACGGACTCGCCGTTTTCTTTCCGGTGGCAAAGATACATGTATACCCCAGAAGAATGTTCAAATGTGATATTCATTGCTGACGCTCTTTAAGGCCTGTACACTGTGGTGTTAAATTAACACCATATGAACAGATGGATGGATACTAGATGGTGTTAATTGAACACCGCGTTGTTGGTAGTGTCAGTGCTTCTATTGTATTACAACTGAGGACACAAGGATAATGAAATGACAATGGTACATTGCTATCTTCAGAAAACGGTCCTCCGATGTACAAAATTACGTTGGCGAATGTTAAAGATAAGGACAGCGTAAGACAGAGCCATGTCCTCGGTCATTATGTAAAGTACGGCTGTGCTCTAACCTTGCATACTCTTTGTGGATCTGTGAACAAAAGATATCCCAAGGATGCAGGAAGAGTCAGCAACTTGTGGACTTGCCCACGTCCACAGAACGTTTCCCCCTCTCTGAACAAAAACAGTTTTTTCTTCGTTGTTCTTAACTACATAAAAACAAAGGAATGTCCACAGTAGGTATGTAAAGATAAGTGTGAGTGTGTTTACATCTGGGCGTGGACTTAAATCATGACACCCAACTTACTTGCTTTATGTGTAATGTCGCCACCAAAGTCGTCCTTCTCTGCCTGCGGGAGGCGCCCCCAAACGGTGTTCATTCGTCGTTTCATGGCATCCACGTCGGAGAATGTTCCTTGGAAGGCTCCCGGCTCTATGACGTGTACGGAGACGCCCGACCGCTTCATCTCGCACCTCGTCAATGGAATGAAAGAAAATGCACAAGAGGTAACTTAATTATTGAAACCACTGGTACAAGGCGAAAAGCCACTTAAATTAGGTAAAGGGCAACGATCAGAGGTGGTAGAGTTGGCGACATTTGAAATTGCCAACCCAACCACCCAGATCTAAATAGAAGATTTCAGAGAAATTATCCCAATTTTTTTTACCTAAAGGCCCAGGCGGGATAACTCATCTCTCCGAACCAGTAGTTATTTTGCTTTATATTTGTTGCTTGATTGTTTTGTCCGTTCGGCGTTTTCGGTCTTGTCTACTATTTGTGTGCAGTTGTCAACCCACTGTCATAAGCATTTTAGGAACCGCATGATCCCTGAATTATTTACTAAACCCCACAATGCTCTTTAATTTTGGCTGTTTTTGTCCTTTTTTTCCTGGTTTTTCTTTTCGGTCTTTTTGTTTGAAGCAAATCTCTACAAACTTTCCCAAGACTCTATCCCCATTATTTTCCAGACGCGTGTTTCTTTTGCGTACACATGGTCAAAATACAGTGCATATTTTCCCAAATAAAACTGCTCATTTACTGTCTACCACTTTAAAAGCAAATTTAAAAAATGAGAACAAAGCTGATATCTATCGGTTGAAGATTACTAATGTTCATTTCCGTACCTGATGTTGTCTGAGAATGCCTCGATCCCAGCTTTCGAAACTGCATATATCGTGCCCGTCGAGGGGAAAATCGCAACTGCACTGGACACGTTGACAACACGCCCTCTAGCGACGCGGAGCAATGGGTAGAGCGTATTCGTCACCTCGATCGCGCCAATCAGGTTGACCTGAAGCACTTTCAGAATGTCCTCCCTACTCAGCCAATGGTACAGTCCCATCGGCGAAATGATCCCAGCATTGTTTACTAAACCCCACAACCCTGGAATACAAAAGTAAAAATCAATGGATTTTTGAAAATTATAGTTATTAAAGCATCAATATCGTGTTACTGTAGCATATGGAGTAGCAAATCATCTCGTAAAAGCAGCAATAATCACCAGACTGTGTATAGTATTTTTTCGTTCTGAAAGCAAATGTTCATGTATAACTATTCTCCAGCAGGGGATTCACAATTATAGTGCGCCACCAAGCGCTTGCACAGGAGAAACCATTTTCAAATTGCGCGGGCGACAAGTTACCCATAGGCCTACTACGTCGTTGATCCAAGTGAATTTCTCGGTATATTTGAGGATAGTTAGTTGTATTGAAATGCATTTGGAAGCCTGGTTAATTCAAACCGTTGATAATGTCAAACTACTTGAAAGTTCGCCCGTATCATAGAAGTTTTCTTCCCTCCCTACAAAAGGACACATTCTGTTTAGATGGCAATATCGACCTCTTAAATGGTAGTGCCCAAATGGCCTCTCCGTGTCAAACTCTTGAGGGCGCACCGTATTGCGAATGTTAGGTCGTGTCCGAATTAGCCTTTTAGAGGTATGGCGGACACAATAGGAGAGGGCGCTATTTGATTTGGGTATACCTTTTGTGAAACCACAGGAAATTTCAAAGGTGAAGATTAGGCATGATCTATGGATTGTACTATAGATTGTACTTTAACTCAAAACAATATCTGATTCTGACTTTCACTGGAATTTGTGTTTTCACAAAATGTTTGCCCAAATCAAATAGCGCCCTCCTATTGTGTCCGCCATACCTCTAAAAGGCTATTGATCTAAGTAAATGTCTCGGTATATTTCAGGATAGGTAGTTGTATTGGAGGGTATTTGGAAGCCTGGTCAATTCAAACCGTTGATAATGTCAAACTACTTGAAAGTTCGCCCGTATCATAGAAGTTTTCTTCCCTCCCTACAAAAGGACACATTCTGTTTAGATGGCAATATCGACCTTTTAAATGGGTAGTGCCAAAATGGCCTCTCCGTGACAAACTCTTGAGGGCGCACCGTATTGCGCATGTTAGGTCGTGTCCGAATGACTTGGCTGTGGCTTGAAATTACACACATGTCTATGGTAGTGGCTGCAACCACATCACATAGATTTCTGTGTAATTTCAAGCCGTAGCCAAGTAATTCGGACACGGCCTTATACTCCCATGACGATGTTTTGAGGAGGTATGATCGAATTAAAAGGCGACAACTTGTAAAAAAGAAATAAATTTGTATATTAACAGCAATATGTAAACTTACGTCAATAACAGTGAATCAACTTATATTTTTACCCCCAAAATGGCGTCGGTATTTCAACTGCGCATGTGCACAATGACATTTTATCCCGAATGACCCGCGTGACCTAACGCGCGCATGTGAACGCAATAGGTGGTCGCACAACGCGCACGTGTTCAATTCAATCACAGTGTGCCTTCGGGTAACATGGCGTGACATTACGTCAGCAATTTTATCCCGAATAACCTTAGACCTTTGATATACCGAACTGGCTTATTGCATGACATACCTTTACCCGTCGGTATAATAATTTGCACCGCATCATGTGCGTTCCGGATACTCTCGCTGCTCGTAACGTCCAGCTGCACCGTGGCAAGCCTTGGTGACGTCACACTTTTCAGTTTGGCAGCGCCCTCCTCCGTCAGGCATGCAGCGATCACGTTGCATCCGCTGCGTTTGTCCAGGTTGCGGGCCAGCAGGTTGCCGAACCCTGTGTCGCAGCCCGTGATGAAGACGTACTTGCCGGTGATGTTGACGTAGAGGCGGTCTAGCACCGCGACGACTAATGCGATGCAGGTACACACTGCCAGTGCAGTGCCGACGAGCGCCAACATTTCTGCTGTTAAATGTACGCTCAGCAAACAAACAAACAAACAAGCAAAAAATGTATGTTCAGTTCTTTTATGGTAACGTAAATTGAAAATCTGCATGGCATGGTTTAAAGATATTATAAGGATGATAGCGCAACAGGAATACAGTGTAAGTTAAGTACAAAAAAGTATTCCCGTGCCGTATGAATACCATGAATATCTTACCCATGATGCATTGTAATGGAATTTCGATTTTATAATGAACTCAATAATGGTTGGCAATGGCTTAATCTTTAACCTCACCCAACCCTAACCCTACATTAAACCCTAACCCTATTTCTCACCCACACCCTCACCTTTACCCATGTTTCGCATTGTTTTTGTGTCCGGGTCCTACTGCATGAGCACCGCCCTCTATCCGACAAGTCGGATTTCCATAGAGTCTGATATTCACGCGAGGCGCGCCACCGGAATGGAACCCGAAAATCACTTTTGTGAATCACGCTGATATCACCAAATTCGTATCATTATTTTGCGTAAGAACATCTCTTTAAAATGGTAGGGCCTCATGCAAGATTATGTCATGGGTTACGAGAGCATGAGCTATCTCTACCCAAAATAGGTCCAAACGGTTCATGTCCAAAAAAGTGAATGATTCAGTGATGATATCTGGTCAACGTCTATGAACACGCATGAACACTTTCAACACATTGCCTACAGAAACCGATGCCAGTCAACGTCACCCAATCCTGCAGCAACTTGGACAGTTTTGACAATTACAGTTAATTGTGGGCAGATAGGCCTAATCTGGGCTTTATATAGCACCCCGTGACCTAATCTGAGTGAATAACCTATACTTTCGAAAAGAAGACCGAAGGTTATTGTTGATACTGATTTGGTGAGATCAGCTTCATTCATACGTGATGGGATTTCTGCTTTAATCCCACTGTACAGTAGGACATATAGGTTAATGGTATAATGTTTATGAGAACTGTTTGTGGTGTAGGCCTACTCTGATTGTCAGAGGTGAAGGCGACTTTGCACATCTTTCGTTTTAACAGTACGCCTTTACGTCGAAGGTGGAATTAGTAAAGGTTGTGTAGGAAAACTGACAGAAACAGTGTGAACTTGAAAAGTACAGTGGTATGACACCTACCTTGGTGGAAAAGCTGTTTTCGTGTCGTTCGAGAGATGATCGGGTTCTATACAGGGCCAACGAATACTTGTGTACTGTGTACGGTGCGATTGATAAACTCACGTGCGATAAGGACTCTCGACCAAGGCACTCCTTGACCTATCGAGCTATAAATAAACGTATCTGACAAAGTACATTCCGCTATTCTATTTATCTTGTAAAAATCACCGACCTCAGGCGCGGATCCAGGGGGGGGGGGGGGGGGGTTTCTTGTAGGGGCCTACGCCTAAAGTTGCAAACCAGAAAAGCAGAAACCCCACAGGTCTTATTTTGCCTATGGCAAAATGGCGCCACCAACGGTGAGAAAGTGTGTCAGGCCACCCCCCCCCCCCCCCCCCCCCCCCCCGCTTTTATTTTTGTTTCGCAGACGAAACAGTTTGGTAGTCACCTTTCTGAGCAAACCCCTCCCCCTGCAAAAAATCCTGGATCCGCCCCTGGACCTCGACGCGAAAGTAAGTCTAGGATATGTGGTTTTTGTGCGGATAGCCGTCAGTGTATTGGCTCAGTATGAGTTTTTTGTTTGCAATTATGATCTTGGGATATGAATACATGTTAAATACTCGTTACTATAGAGTCAAAGGTCCTTCATAATTTAATGTAGGGAGTGACTGCAAGAATTTGTTTTAATGTTAAATGAATATATAAACAAAAACAGCGGCCTCTAGGCAGAGAGAACTAGAAGAAATTAATTTGAAAACATCCCTTTTTTCTTGAGAAATGTAAGCA
This sequence comes from Hippasteria phrygiana, assembly GCA_037893225.1. Lineage (NCBI taxonomy): Eukaryota > Metazoa > Echinodermata > Asteroidea > Valvatida > Goniasteridae > Hippasteria > Hippasteria phrygiana. The sequence continues at coordinate 649,847 of JAZGUH010000646.1, read as the reverse complement.
AGCCTATCGATCATTCTCGTGTTTTATATAAGACATGGGTAACAAATGTGAATAGTGTATTTGCATGGATAAATTATATTGCATGGTTGGATTTTGTATGGAATATCGAAGGAATTAAAGGAACAATATAATGTATTTTGGCTCATCGTAGAAAAAACACGTTCATATTTAACTGTTGATTTTCATGTTTACCTTTTTAAAGATATAACATCAAAATGTGGCTACTTTTCCGTAAAAAATATGAACAGTCTTGGCTAAAAATGGATATCAGGCAATGTTGCCTCAAATTCGGTCCCAAATAGGACATGCATGCAAAACCACGAGTAACCTAACAATAGAAAAGTATTTATGAAAAACGACAGTTAAATATATACGTTAAATATAAATAACATTCGTTCTTGTTGAACTTCATACAAAAGCCACATGGCCTACCTGTCTCTTTTAACGCCATTAATAAAAGCATCATATTAAAACGTCAGTTTAATTCTTTTTGTTCTTCCACATATTTTTGAATAAGTATTTGCTGCCTCTGGTGAATAATTTTTTTATATTAAGAAATGAGTGTATTATAATTCTTTGAATATATCAGTTTGAATACTGTTGTAATGCTTAAATTGGACAATCGATAAATATGCAGATAGCAGTAGACATTTACAAACATATGAAATTTACCATGATTTTACTCTCGAAACATTATGCGTAGCGTAGCGTAGCGCTGCAAAAGAAGTAACGCGATACAACTTTTACATCCACAATTAATTATTTATTTGTGCTAATAGGTATATATATTTAAGGCGGCATACTGTTAATTCCGCACGGAGGAAGTGGACACCTTTTTCAAACTCCTTTTCAGGAGAAAATTTAACGCTGAGGCGAAAACGAAGTCTGTGAAAATGGCGGGAAGGAGGGAGCAGACTTTGTAGAAAAGCTTTGCTTCCAATCCGGGCAGGTATCGTCCCATGGAAACCGGGCGCACAGCGCATGCTCCATGGCATCCGTCACGAGGTGCAAACTCGGGGACGCCATTTCCAGAGCTACTGCCAAAGTTAATTCAACTGTTAGAAGAATAGAAAGAAGATATTTTTGGTTTGTCACAATTCATAAAATATTTACATTTCGTTCAGCAAAATTGAATTTCGATGGAGACGGGTATACCGACAGTTTAATTTTCATGAAGTTGTTGAACCATGGAACGTAATTATTGGTACAAATCTGAGACATTATACAATTAATTTGAACTGATTTTCAGCCAAAGATGACTTGTTGAATTTGTTCTGAAAAGCAGCCGCTGCAGTGTGCTCTGATCTATATTTAAAAAGATTTTAATAAAAATAGACAGTTACAAATTGGAAACCATCGATGCTGGCCTATTTAAGCATGCCTTGAATTTAATTAGCTGCCGTAACGTTAGTCTGTATATTACTTCAGTTCTTTAACAAGTTCAGTTTTACATGCCAATTTAAAAATTTGTTTATACATTTTACAAGGTGGAATTGGGTTTGTTTTTGCATTCAATAGGGGACCTTTAACAATAGAGGACAATAGGGTCCCCGGTTGAGAAAGGTCCCTGTTTGAAAATCGTGTACAAAACAATGAGGGTCCTTGCTAAAGTATGAACAATAGGAGAACAATAGGAGGTCCCCAATTGAAGGTGTTTACACAATTGGGCAAGTTGGTCTCGTCAACTGTGGAAGTTATCGCGCCTGTGTCTATAGATTTAAAAAAATTGATAATTTCTTTTGGTATTGAAGATTTAATGATCTTCTATTTAGATCAGGGAATGTGGCCAATCACGTTGTAGTCCTTTATCTCGCCTGAGTGACGCTAAGCCTTGTATTGGCCGATAAAGAACACAGTGTGGCTACTTTTCAGTAAAAATAGAACAATTAGGCCTAAACTGGCTGAAAACTAATTACAGTCATGTCAGATAGCCGCAAAAAGATAGGCACGCTAAACCATGAGTAACTTTTCAGTGACTGATCAAAAGAGTAAACAATTTCCACCCTTTTCCTTTTTTTTCAACATCATACACTGCAATCTGTTTCAAAGAGTTATGTTAATTATACATACGTGCTTTATATGCCATCTCGCCGCCAAAATCCTGCCGCTCCTCCGCGGGTAGCCTGTCCCACACGTTCCTCAACAAGTCCTTGGTATTTTGCGGATTCAAAAATGGACTTTTGAAAGAACCAGGCTCTATTATGTGCACGGAAACTCCCGATAGCCGCATTGATGCCCTGCGTACAAGATATCGAGAAGAAAATTGAATAAAGTAAGATTTAAAACCGGCGCGGTCTGTACTTATTTTATTTCAAATATGCTGTGTCCGGTTTTTTAGGCTCGCACCACGAAAAACATATTTTTAAATTGAAGTGATATTTTTAGCATTACCAAGGCTTTTAGCTTTTTAACGAGATGCTAAACTAAAAAAGAATCGGCCATCCATTAGTGATCAATCAATTATTTCCAACTGAATTGGGAGCGTTTTACTCCTCAGCTGAGCTGTACATAATTTTTTCTGTCAGCCATCTTGGATGTCAGGCGATATATATACCGATACACAGATTTTTCCTTCGACTCAAGTATTTGTCCTACTTTTATACTATAGAAGTTGTGGTATTTACCATTCATGTCTATAGGGAAGTGTATTTGGAGGCAATCAAATACCTTATGAAATCCGAATAGGCCTCAACGCCTGCCTTGGACACGGAATAGTAGCTCCCAGCCGTTGGAAATAGCGCCACCCCGCTGGACACATTAACCACGCGACCCCTCGCCTGCCTGACCAATGGAAAGAGAGTATTTGTGACGTCAATCGTGCCCAGCAGGTTGACTTCCATCACTTTGGCTATTTCGTCTCTCGTCTGCCAGTGGGGGAGACCCATCGGAGAAATGATACCGGCGTTATTGACTAACCCCCACAAACCTAAGTTAAGATTGACAGTTTTGTTTTCTATTAATAGCACACGACTCCATTTTCTTCATAAGATGAAAAATCGGGAAGTATATTTCTTCTCTCTCTAGAGTAGTCAAGCTCTGCTCACGCCTTCATTCAGTAAAGCTATCCAAATCAACAACACTAGCTGGCCTAATGTTTTGAACTTACGCAAGGTCTTTATTTGCCTTTGAGAAAGAACTTACTTAAAGGGACACATTGCTTTGGATTTTGCAATTTGGGCTATAAAACTGAAATGGATATGGTTGGGAAGCTTTTTTAAAAGTAGAATATACAGATTCACATAACTATCCCTTCAAATTGCGTGGTTTTTGTTTAATTTCGTGACAAAAAACGGTCCGCCATTTTGTAGAACCAAATTTTTGACTCCACAAAATGGCGGACCGTGTGCACCAGTCGTATTTCCAGTCGCAGCTGGTTGAAGTACGTTCTGTTGAACAATTTTGATGTACTTTGTGGCACGGCGCGCAGCACTGGCGATATGTGTCGCGAGGTATATAGAGAATGGTACCGGGCGATCATCTGATTATGTTTACAAGGCCACAGTACTGGCTGCGGCGCCAGCCTAAAGACCCTTACAGCGTATTTTGCGCATTATTTAGACGCCGGTATTTACTACTGGAAATAAGTCAGCTATGTTTCGCGGGTCAGATGTCAGGGGTCAGAGGCAATTGTTTTGTTTTGTAATCACTACTCACTAATTACAACACATTATACGTGATTTTTGGCATAAACAACTCTTATAAAAGATTTCCAAACAGCTAAATTTAATGACATTTGAAGGAAATGTGTCCCTTTAAGTTAGAAACGTTATGCCAGCTAATTTTGTTGATTTGTATATTTCAGATCAATCCAGTCAGTTAGCAGTTTGCAACAGTTAAATTCATGTTCTAATAAGCTATCTCTTAAACAACAAAGAAATGAGGTTTTACCGTTGTAACCCGAAATAGAAACAAATGAACACAATACGTATTTTCAGTTGGTAGATTGTGAATTGCAAAGAAATGTTTAATTGAGTAACCAAAATTCACGAAACCTTGCGCAATTGCGCAACTCTACTTACGCCACAATGTATTGCGTAAGTTGCGCAACATTTTAAAATCGATTTCACGAAAGTTACGCAGTGCGTAAGTCGCTGACTTGCGCCACAAATTAGGGCGTAGCTTACGCACTCGTTTTAGGTGGCTTAAGTTGTTGGCACAGAACACCGAAATGATGACTTAGCTAGCTGAGCGTGAGCACATGCAGCAGAGCCGTTAGTTGTTCAAATCATTAATTAAATTCACTAGATTATTTCAGAGAGTAATGAAATGATCATCCGCTGCAGGTTTACCTGTGAGGTATTTCCGAAAGTTGCCATCAATTTTTTTTCGGAGCGATGTTTCAAAAGTGAAAAGTTTCAAAATGGCGCCCCACAGTTCAATTTTAGGACTGTTCCATGTATTTGTATTGTTGTACTAAAACAGTCGTCGTAAAAGCGGCATTCAGCCTCGTCCGCGATGTATAAAATAAATAGAACATTGCGCAGCTACGCACTGTTTCGTGAAATGGATCGCAAGGATGTAGCGCAGCTGCGCAACATTTTTATAGCGCAAGTCTTATACGCAATGGCGTAAGTTGCGCACGGTTTCGTGAAATCGGCTGCAGTCCTGCAGGCAAATTCCTAATTCATGTGAAAGCTACAAACCAAATCTAAATGATTATACACGCACGAGGAAGTGCTTCGAAACATGAACGTATTGGTTCACTGACAATTTACAAATTGGAAATACAACTGCAAGAAACAAGAACTGGTCAAGGAACAATTTCAAAGAGCGTGTCAACTTTCGACTTCAATTGTATTATGAAGCGCTAGCCGGGAAACAAAACTTAATTTTAATCTGTAAGTTTAATTGTTTATTGCCCTGTGTGCCTTTTAAAAATGTATGCCTTTCAGTAGAAGTTGAAAATCTCTGATAATCAATAACATGCAATTTTTGCAACAAATAAGACATGCATGTCCTTGAGCTTAATGCTTTCCATCATATTGCAATTAAAAAAAAAATTAACAAAACGTATGAGGCGACTATTTTAACTACTTCAGCATATACCTTTTCCTTCCGGGATGATTCTCCTAACCAAATCACGTGCTTTGCGAATGCTCTCGCTGCTTCTTACATCCATAAGAATGGCCGTGACCTTCGGTGACGTCACACTGGCCAGCTCGGCCCTCCCTTCCTCGGTCAGGCAGGCAGCAATCACGTGACATCCTCGCCGTTTGTCCAGGCTACGGGCGAGCAGGTTTCCGAACCCGGTGTCGCATCCAGTTATAAGAACATGTTTACCGGAGATGTCAATAAACACACGATGAGTAGACAAAATGTGACTACTACGAACACCAAAAACAAGACGCCAAACAAATATGGCCAAACGTCCATTGTGGCCTGCAGTGTGTACGTTCGACAAAAATATTTCTTCAAGTACATGTATCGACACTGATAAGAGTAGAAGATCTTTTAGTTTGACTTTACAATCAAACAACTCAAAACAAATTTAGTGGCACGGACTGGCAACTAAGAGGCAACTGATTTTTCCCCCCCGTAATAACAGTCCATATCTAAAGCCTTGACGATTGTGGGATTATGTCAAAGTGCAGCACTTCAGCACGGGAAACAAGTTTTATGTTTGTATTCATTCATTGTGATCGGACTGTGACCCGAGAGTAACCTTTGTATCCATATTTACCTATTTTGCCGGTAATTGGCAGACGCTTTAAATAGCATCCGCAGTAGCACAGGGAAACAGATAAAGGGACACATTGCCTTCAAATGTCATGACATTTTGCTGTTTAGAAATGTTCCTTATCATTGATAAGAGTTGTTCATGCAAAAAACACGTATAATGTGTTGTAATTAGTGAGTAGTGATTACAAAACAAAAAAATTGGCCCCTTACCCCTGACATCTGACCCGCGATACATAGACGTATTTCCAGTAGTAAATACCGGCGTCTAAATAATGCGCAAAATACGCTGTAAGAGTCTTTAGGCTGGCACTGCAGCCAGTGGCCTTGTGAACCTATATATACGCTATGGCTGAGAAGGGCAAAATTGCCAGAAAATGGATTTTGGGTTTTCACGAAGAGACAATTGACACTCTGTGGGGCAAAACGGGCCATTTCTCGCTTCTGAGTTTTCACGAACAGACAAATGTATTAATCAAGTAATAACTCTGTAATTAATTGACTTATCGCTTAGCTGCCAATTACTTGTGAAAGACCGAGAACTGAACTTTAACATAGTGTCAACACTGAATCAACATGTGGTATGAACGCAGGTAATATCTTCAATTTAAAAAGTGAGCAGCTTAAAACCTGATTTTCTTGTAACTTTAGTTTAGTGCGGAGAGGCAAAATTCGTCTGTTCGTGAAAACTGTGACGAGATGATGTGATCGCCAGGTACAATTCTCTACCTCGCGACACATATCGCCAGTGCTGCGCGCCGTGCCACAGTACATCAAAATGGATCAACAGAACGTACTTCAACCAGATGCGACTGGAAATACGACTGGTGAACATGGTCCGCCATTTTGTGGAGTCAAAAATTGGGTTCTACAAAATGGCGGACCGTTATTTGTCACGAAATTAAACAAAAACCACGCAATTTGAAGGGATAGTTATGTGATTCTCTATATTCTACATTTAAAAAAGCTTCCCAACCATATCCATTTAAGTTTTATAGCCCAAATCGCAACATCCAAAGCAATGTGTCCCTTTAACGTTACCGTATTTAAGTTTTGGAAGGTTGAATAAACTTACGATCTTTGATAACGCATCAACAGCGCCCTCGTGCAGTGACTTTTGGCCGCATTTTGAGCGAATGAGGGCGCCGTAACGATACCACACCAGAGGAACAAACCACCTGTCATTGATCCGTCCAAGGGTATTTCTAAGGATATTACAGGATAGTAATGTTGAAAAGCATTTGAAAGCTTAGTGTATATAAGAAAGACCACCCGTACAAAATGACACGTGTTTATTTAACGACACAGTGTAAAATGACACATGCTGTTCATATAGACGTGTCTAACTTTTCAAATGCACAAAACAATTACCCCTTCCTAAAAACCCTTGGTGGCGCCCTGTAATGCGAATCGCTCTTTTAGAGCGGGTTAATTAACAGCTGCTTCTAAATAAGCCGCATCAGTACTCTAAATACCCATTACGGTGATAACCCTGAACTGTTGGTCCCGGTTTCTGTTGTCGTGAGGCTTTAAAATGTCTTCGTGACCGGAACATGGCGTGCGTGACCGGAATCTCCCGACTAATATTTCTCCGTCTCTGCTCCCGTGCGAAGTGATTCCGAACACCATACCACGCCGGGAAGGGCCGACAAATCATTTCCGATTTGTTGAACGCGTCAATAGAAACCTCCTGTTTGCATTGACCCGTTGCTGTCCGGTCGATGTGGACACTCAATAATAAGAACGACCACTTGCAAGATCCCGTTCGAGGTTTGACCGATTTACGTCGGCATGTCTTGAGGCTCACGTATTGCCTACTTCCCAAAACCTCTTTGCAATTGAGAGATGTCATTCCACGTAAACCAGGCCTACTTTACATTGACTGGATTAAGCAGTGATCGGCAGTCATAACAACTTGAATCAACTCTAACGCACGAATTTTACACCAGCCTCTGTCTGCGCATTTCTGGGTTAAAAGCGAGGCTATCAGTGAGTGCTGTTTAACAAACTATTCGTGCATGAATGAATCACGACATAAATGGCAGCTCACGTTCCGCATAGCAAGTTCAACCTGTTCACTTATGAGATCCTCGCTTTCAAACCCGGACGTGCGCAGATGGTGCTATTTTCGTCAGTCAGCGAGGTCGGTATTTCAACTGCGCATGTGAACAATGACATGGGTCACGGGTCATTCGGGATAACTAACGCGCGTGTATGAACGCGGAAGGTGGTAGCACAACGCGCACGCGTTAAATTCAATCAGAATGGTAGTCTGGTTCCTGAAGATTCCCTGACGTCTAAATATTAGGTCAGGTAGCTACCACGGTTTAAAATTGATCATGACGTACAGTGTTAGTCCGAGTGACGTCAGTGGCATCATTCAAATTTAATATTCTTGCAAAATCCAGTCCGCAAAATACTGCAATACTGTGGCATTGATTTTTCAGTTTTTAAATATAATTGAGAATTCAAATTCCAGGATCTGTAACGGGTCTGACAGACATTTTGTTATTGCGAACATCAACGTTAACGGCCGAATTTTACCGAAAACAAGTTCGGAAAATTTCGGAAACTGGCAGAATTCTGGCAGTTTTCGTGACGTGACATTGGCGGCTACCGGACCTAATATTCATCAGAAAAAGTCAGAATATTTTGGTCTGGGAACCAGACTATATCAGAATGGGTGTTCGCATATATATCGCGTGACATTACGTCGGCAATTTTGTCCCGAATAACCTTTGACCTGGACTACTTCATCGAGATACCGAACTGGCTTTTTCGGGATTCGTGTATTGGAAGTGGACAAAAATACTAAAGTATGTAAACCAATATGGCTCAACAGCTGCTTCCGGTTTCCTGGGCATGCCATTGAGAATATTTCTGGGTTTTTTGTACTATTGGCTGTCCATCGCGGTTACTCCAAATTCTCGCTCCCCTCCCCCCCCCCCCCCCCCCCCCCCCCCCCCTTCTACTCCTGCATGGTTAGGTCTGCGTCGGCCTGTGTATAACTACTATAATATTGATTGACTGGTTCCTTCAGGATGCCGAGCTACAGTGCCTCATGCACGTTTGAGGAATCCTTGGTTCTATTATCAGACATAATACCAATAATTAAAAGTAAACAGATTTGTCATCTGGGTGAAGTGTGCACCGATGTTTTTTGACGAGTTAGTTACTGCTTACTTATACATAGCCTATAGTACGGTTTTAAAGAAAGGCTTACCATGCAATAAAATTGTGTGTAACATGGTTTCGCGCATAAAGTGTACGAACAATGTGAGCATGATTTTAATGTATTTTTTATCAAAGATGTGACACCAATTCTTTTAAAATCCTTTTTTAGACATGCAAGATGGCAGTATTTTTATTTGCTAATATAAGTCACTCCTAGTCAAAACAGCATACAACAGTACATAAATCAGTCCTGGATAAATGTTGATCTTAATGCTTTTTATTTCAGGCGAAAAGAAGGTGCTGGTGTAAATTCTTTGAATTTATCTTTGGACATGCAAGATGGCAATATTTATATTTAATAATAGAAGCCACTCCTAGTTAAAACAGCATACAGCAGTACAGAAATCAGTCCTGGATAGAAGTCACCAACAGTGTTTAGAAGAAATGTTGGTTAAAAATGTTTCTAAACAAGCTATTTAATGTAGACATGGAAAAATCTCCGCGAAGATGTAAACGAATGTTTTCTAATGTTGATTACAACTGATATTACTGTGAGGATTGCTCATGGGTGTTTCAGCATGAAACTCGGCCTGCTTCCACCAATATACGCTAGCTGTACCTAAGAACGAAAAGCTATGCCAATAGACCTTTATCATGCTGTCACCATCTTTGTCTTGTTCCCTGTATGCATTAACAATTATGAATAGTGATTCCAAATATTGAATGAAGGTGCCAGACTATTTTTCCTTCCAGCCTCGGTTTGGTTACATTGATTTTATTAGGAGAAAAACAAGATGGCTGTACCATGATAAAGGTCTATAGTTTCACCTCGTTCTACAGAGTGTCCCAGAAAAAAGGTAATTCTGACAATAAGGGTTAATTTGACAAAGATATGCATTTGTATGGCTATTAATCATGTGTTACCATAAAGTAGGAGCAAAATGCTTTCCAGTAATACCTTGATTGCATTTCTCCGGTCATGCATTACTGAGCACCCTTGTTTGCAAAATGGTATGTGAAAACCCTTTTGGGACATTTCATGGTCTGACATGAGCAGCACATTCAGATATGGCCCGAGGGAAATCTAACCGTTTGAAAGCATGTGATACCTACAAGATGTTTATCAATTGGTGATATTTATTCAGTACTGAATTATGCACCAACACCTTCCACTTGTCCACCTCCTCTTTCGATGCAAAGTCCACAACGGCGGCGCATGTTAGCCACAGCTCGTCTCACCATTGCAGGAGCATCACGTAAGATTTCGACCTCATGCTGAATGCGGGCTTGTAAATTATGCGGTGGATTGGTGAACACTTTGTTCTTCAAATACCCCACAAGAAAAAAGTGTTCACAGGGAGTCAAATCCGGTGACCAGGCCAAGCATGACAGTGGGTATTCCATTTCACTCATTTGACCCTACTGTCCCAAAAAAGTTTTCACATACCATTTTCCAAACAATGGTGCTCAGTGATGCAAGACCGGAGGAATGCAATCAAGGTATCACTGCAAAGCATTTTTTTCCTACTTTATAGTAACACATGATTAATAGCCATAAAATGCATATCTTTGTCAAATTAACCCTTATTGTCAGAATTACCTCTTTTTCTGGGACACCCTGTATATCTCCTTTGAATTCTTTGCCTGGTGCATGTTTCCCTTCCTCTAACGATCTTTCCTGCTTCAAAAGGGAATATTATTTCCTACCTCTTGCATCTTTGATTCTTTTCCCTTTGTAGCCCCATACCTCGCGCTTTTAGCCTTGTTTGGGGCGAACTTCCACTAAACAAAAAACTGAATATGAAAATTTGCAACCACATTACGAAAATGCAGTTGCTTCTTTGAATTGCTACACAATGCATCTGCATAGTTTGTAGCAAATTAGCACAATGTTGTGAAAAACATTATTGCATGGTCTCTTTAAAAAACACACGCGAACACTCGGAAGGGAAATCCGGCGCACGAGCAAGCCTCTAACTCTATAAGCGTGGCTAAAAACAGGTGTTCGGCATGGGTGAATTCGCTCAACATCAACGGTCAGTTCGCGATCAGACGCTGAGGTAACTTGTATGTACAGCTGAAGTGTGGGCTGTGGAAATACAGCCAGTATTTTGATGTCGATCTGACAACCTAGTTTCCGCGGGCCTTCTATTTGCATATCGAAACTAATGTTCGATTGGGCGGTACAGCCTACAGCTTTTTATCGAATTTGGATCCGGAACTAGATCAAAACATACAATATGCGACCTACATAGATTTGTGTCCCACATCATTCATGTTTGTTACTGTGACTTGAATTTGAATCTCTTTAATATTCAATATCAACAAAGTAAAGGCGCCATCGGGGACATTTGATTGCAATCTGTAGCACTCCCCACATCCATCTTACTGTCACTTTCAACTTTTCCGCTGGTTTTTTTTTTTCTGCATGTCTTTGGAGCAATCGTTTCGATTAATTTGATGAAATTTCCACATCCGTGACCACAGCTGAAATGCTATTTGAAAAGCAAATACGTTTGGAATTTGAGTTGCTATAATTATGACATGCAGGGAAGAAGTAAACTTTGCTTAAATTTTGATGAAAATATACACCTTTCATCCAATGCTGCACCTGTCAATCTAGTTAAAGTCCCTGAAAATAAACTCCAATGCTTAAACCAACACGTTGCACCTGTCCAATCAGCTTTCCATAATTTTCAGCCTTTGCTTTGCCATTCTTGAGGCGCTTTATGCCATTTTAACAGTCTCTTGAGTTTCCATGCTAATATAAACTTACGGAAGGGACAGCAAATATCGTAACTGCTTTTTGCATACAGTTTATATTTATTTATCTATTACATATCTTTAGCCAGTGTGTGCCCAAAAAGTTTTAATCTGGTTTCCATTGGGGGCACTGCATGCATTTTTAATTAAAATATTTTACACACGGCCAAATTGAATATTAACACAAATACAATAGTATTTACACAAATAAATCTAATTAAATTGTTTACTTTTCCCGGGGTCCGTTTCCTGAATGTTTGTGTTTCTGATTTATTTAAGTCTTCGAACAGTCCGTAAACAGATCTAATGTACAAGCTTCTACTAGAAGCCAACTGTTGACTTTTTTTTACTGTAAATCCCAAACAATATACACTACAGTGTGGTTCAAAAACCTACACACCTTTTTAGAGAAAAATTTCTCGGAATTGGGGAAATATGGCCAAATTGTTTTAACTTATATATTAACTATCTTAGTGGTATTATGGTAAAAATTGCGTTAAAAAGAAACCTCAAATAAGAAAAAATGGCATCGGTTTAAAGAAAAATGGCAAAAAAGGACAGATTGTCCACACGAAAGTCTATAGGAGTCATGCATGCTACAAAGATCGATACTCGTAGGTCCACCCAGGATGGAAGTAATAAGTATTCACTAACCCGGGAAGAAAAAAACCCAAAACATAACAAACACTTCACCTGTTCTATTGTGTCAAATGCTATTCACTGTAAACACTTATTTTTTTCATTGACAGAGGGGATGACTGTGATCAATGTAGTAGGCCTTATTATATTTATTGGAGTTTGTGCACGCGGTGCTAAAATGTCTTTTGTTGACCAAATTCCATTGACTTGTGTGGACAAACTGGTTTTTGGCCATTACAAAAAAATATCGACGACATTTCTTTATTTGAGCTTTATTTTTAACACAATTTACACCATATACAACAAGGACGTTGTAGTTGACGAATATGTTAAAACAATTTGACCCCGATTCCCAAATTCCGAGATATTTTCCAATTAGAAAGTTTTCTATTTTAACCACACTGTATAGTAAAGCCTCAAATGTCAAGAAATGAATTAAAATGTTTTGAATAGAGGAAAAAAGCACACTAAATTCAAGTCTAAAAGGAAATCCTCTATATCCTTACAAGGTTCAGAAGCATTGATATTTGCGTAAAATACCTTTTGAGAGCGATTCTCATTTCGATGAACCTTCGGGAACAAGAAAAACCTGGGCTCAAATGTCTACCCCAAATTGCAAAGGGCAGTCTTGATGAACCCAACAGAGAAGTCTGAAAGGGTCTGAATTAATATCCACCTGCTGACAAATTGTGTTTTAGATTGGAGATAAGGTGCAATCCGATGCAGAGAACGGCCCTTAATTCCCATTGATATACACCAGACGTTAATCACATTATCTTGGTCAAGTGTCAGAAGTAGGTGACAAGTCCAGTAAGACGGGATGACATCTTGATGATCATCAGTCGTCTGCAGAGGAGCATTTGGTACAGTCTTTAAAAAATGCGACTCCAGGAACTGACTTAAATCTTCCTAACCAAGCTTTCATCCACGTGATTTACAGGGTGAACCTAAAACAAAACACCACCGCGAAAAAAGGTTATTATTCCAAAAACATACAAGTCATTGGTATATCAATTATTGTATCATAACGTTGGAGTTAAAACCTTTCTTTTAATACCCATGTCGCAAGGCTACAGTCACGGATGGCTGAGTATCGTTGTCATCAAAGCCATAGACAAAATTCGTTAATGGACAAGTCAGGTGTTACGCTTTGAACTTGCATGTAGGCAGTGGATGTCTGCTGAAAAACAGAAAAATGACAAACAAAATCCACAATTTCTCATTATGATATGTTTGTTATGTCGATTTTACTGGCGGATCTCGATCAGGAAAGTTCGCTCTGAATGCATCTTGGGTTGCCTGCAAACTTCCTGTTTGGAAGGAACGTTTTGACGACGAAAACCCTCTGTTCAACTGTTAGCTGAAGCATCTCGCCAAGATGAAGCCTTTGCTGTGAATGATCATAAATGTATACATAGTAAACACAAGAGAGTTATTCCAGTTGCATAAAGCCAATGTCTTCCATGCACGAATGGCCACACATTAATTTATTCAAGACATGGTTAGATAAGGAAGCATGAATTCTGTCTGGTTTTGAGAACCATATGCTACTCAGCCATCCGTGACTGTAGCCTTGCGACATAGGTATTAACAGAAAGGTTGTGGCTCATACTTTATGATGCAATCATTGATATCCATGACATGTATATTTGAAATAGTAACCCCTTTTTCCCCGGTTTTTTCCTGTATATTGCTTGTGACTGGTATTCAGTTGTTAGCTTGGCATGAATATCACATAGAGTTTTGGCTAGTAAATCTATACCTAGTATAAGACTGTTCAAGTGAGGAATTTCGCTGATTTAGATCATCTCAATGCGGGATATTCTATTTACATGTTGTGCATGGAATCGCACGATGTTTTAAAGTGCACCTTCAGTATGCAGTTTCGAGTACCTATATATAATTGTATTGAGATAAAATTAATAAGTTAGCGCTTAAATCAAGCAGAGTCTGTATATAGGAGAGGTGTTATGGAACAGATATTGACTGCTTTATCTCGTAGTGTAGTAAAACTAGCCTCCATCACTGATCCATGCAGCATTCTATTTTCCCTCGGCTTCGCCGCAGGAAAATATAATGCTGCATGGATCACCTTAGGAGGCTAGTTTTACTACACCAATCGAAGCAGTCAATATTTATATACGAATTATAGAACATGCTCAAAGAAATGTTTTAAATGTATATTTGGGGGGGGGGGGGGGCACAACAGTATGAAGACGCCTCTTGGGTGACGTCATTCTCTAGCTGAAGAATATCAACATTTGCATTGACATAAAACCAAATTTCTCAATTAGGCCTACTCTCAAAAATAGCTACAATGATCCTTTTCATTTATAGTATCCTGAACATCCGGACAATCAACTCGTACCTGTAATCTTCTCATAAAAATCATGTTGCATAATCCTTTTTAAATCTTGACATTCATCGAAATGGGGTGGTGAAATATGGCAGTCCGGAGTTTTCACCCCCCAGACAAAGGAAATATGCCAAAGGGGAAGTTCAAAAATCTAACGAAAAAGATAAATGAATTTTTTAAATAGGCCTGTCAAGAATGTTGATAATTATATCCCGTTTACCCATTGCCCCACTTCCCATCTACTTCATTTGTGACCCGCTCTACCAAGAAGGGTATTATGTCGCGCTATGTGAAAACACACACAGGGCTGTTCTATGTGAAGCGGGCGAAGAAATCTTCACATAAGTGATTTTTGTTGTTTTTGGTTTGTTGGCTTCTATTATATCTATATTCTCATAATTTATTTTCAGAAACATTAATATTGATGAATAAATAAAAAAAATAAAAAAATGTTGATAGAAATTACTTCTATCTCATTTCTTTGCACTTTTTGTGTTTAAAGGGCTATATCTCTAAACGCACTTCCGTTAAATTGTAAAATATGAGTATACAAATGTCAAGATAGCTCGAGAACACTAAATGCCACAGGGGTCAAACCTACACCGAATTAAAGCTTAGGATGTGACAAATTCAACTATGTATATAACTCATTTTATAAAATGTTGCGACATATAATACTCATTTTTGTAGAGCCGGTCACATTTGTCATCTGTGACGCATACTTTGCTTTCCCATAGACAATTTTTGTCCTTGTGTCTTTTAGCTTTCCATCCACAAAGACTCTGGACGAATCGAAACGTCCAGCCATTCTAGCTTTTATAATTTTGTTTGTTCAAAAAAAAAAAAAAATCAGATCAAGAGATACCTTACCATATACTTATTTGATCTGTGCTGAAAGTTAAAAAGGTAAAAAAAGAATATTGGAAAAGTACTTGTATTGACAAATCCTTGCTGATTTGTCATGCTATCATGTTTGTTATCTATCCCTTGTCATGTCTCCTTTCTCTCTTTCAGGTGCGACGATGTATGTAATCTCCCGTTTGACAGACAGCATGATAGGCGTGACCCCGGGGGATTTCAGTCCTGATATGAAAGATCGAATGCGAGGTATAGTATTCTTTTTGTGAGAAGATGGAATTTGCGTCGGTGATAATAGATAGTACAAGAGAGATTTTTGCTCTTTTCCGACGTGTTGTATGAAGCACTGTGCGCTCGGAAAGCTCAGTGGTCGAGTGGTTATTGGCGTCTGCACTAGTAAGCTGGAGGTCGTGGGTTCGAGTTCCACTCGAGTGACGAGCTCTCGGAAAACACTGAGCATATATTTCTTATACTTCGGGAAAGAGCAATTAAGAAATCTCTCTTCAAGTATTTTGTTCGTGCTTTTTTGTAATGCCTAGCTTCACATTACTGGAATCTGAAGCGGACTACATCCTTTGCAGAATTCTGTGTTAAAACTTACTGTGACAGATTATGCTACCAGAATTTGTTAAGAATTTTCGGGCTTAAATTATAAACTTTTTGAGGAAAGTTACTTCGTAATAAAGGGCCGATGTTACAAATTTCTTGATTCAAAAGTAAGACTTTTCAAATTAATCATTCAATCCTATGGGGGATGACAGCTAATTCTCTCTCTATTTTGGAGATTCAAAGTAGACGGGATTGAATTTTTAATTAAAAGTCGCCAAGTTGTGATCTAGCTTTAAAAAGAGGTAAACATGAAAATCTTGTTCACTTTGTACATGTTGAATCTAAACATTTTTTAAGAGCAGTCACTGACCGCAAACCTAAAATGAAATAGCGGAATGTTTAACCAAAGTTGCAAACATTTCCCGGAGGTGATTCTTTGGAGCGAAATCAATGTGATCTCGGGTGCCCAAAACAGGAAACCCTTGTCAAAATACTGACCAAAAAAAAGACAAACCTCACACTGTCAGTTGCTACATTAATCACTGGACAATTTAAAGAACGGAATACTGGCAGACTTTGTCGACCTGACCAGCGAGGTCTCCCCCGGTAAAGCTCATCCAATTTCACGGTCGAGACCACTTCAATTTATTCGGTGCCCTACCCCCACGTGCTTAAAGGTTGATGTCCGAGTTGACACTTTCTGACTCATTCTGCAGTATTCTGCTCTATGTATGCGGCAAAACGCGTTCGATGTGCTGTATGTGTGGATGGCAGCCGAAGTAGTTATTTTTGTTCATGTATTTAAAGAGAAACTAAAACGCCAATTTCTTTTGGTGACTTTTTTGACTTTTCCGACAGTTTAAATACTCTTTTAACTGATGGGGATTAGTTTGCAGACGAGAGGGATTTTTTTATTTAAGAAAAAGGGTTGTTATTCTGAACCATTTATCCTGTTTCGCGAAAGCTCATTATGTATGTAAATGTATGTACGTGACCCCGTGACGTACACGTGTAGAGTCGGTTGATGCTACAGCCAAACACTATGCATGTACGTACTCGGAGTTTATGCTGCTGGAAGAGTTTTGGTCGACATAACTCCTCCGTTTTCCCGTCTATTTTGTCTAATTTTGGTATTATTTCAGTATGAGCATGGTTCTGAGATAATCATTATGCCTCGGTCGTGTGTATAGTTGGGGGTTGCACGAGGAACAGTGACAAAAACCCTGACCTAAGGCTTCCTGCGATTCCCAGTGCTGAATGGAGTTCAAAGGCGACAGTGGGTCCGCTTTGTAGACAATACAATATCTGATTTTAGGCTGTCGAAATGGTCGAAAATATGTGCAGAACATTTCGCCAAAGACTGTATTGATGATAGTGTTAGTATGAAAACTCAGCTGGGTTTGAAGGCACAATTCCGTTTGAAGGCTGGAGCCATTCCAACTCTAAAGGCACCAAGCATTCCTATCCTGTCCTGGACTCACGCGCCCCAGACCACGACGACGTTCCCTGCGGTTGCCGGCTCGAGCAGCCAGAGCCCCGGCCGTCTCCCTGTCCACGCTCGCTTGACTCAACATGCATTGTACACGCACGGTTACCGCATGCGCTGCATGCGATTGAGTCTGGTACCTTATAACAGAAATTGTATAGTTCTGAGAAGGTGCGGGTCCTTATGAGGGCTGCATAAGCAAAGTCGCCAGACTAGAGTATAGCATCAGCTCACACACAACTCACCGCGCAGGTCCCAATAAATGCCGACTGCAAACAAAGGAAAGTATGACTCATAACTAGCTTTTCAGGAATAACAAGCCTACAACCCCAATTCTAAATGTGTCTCACAAAGATGTCAACACTTTAAAATATGTTTACCGTAGTGTTACACCTGAATCGTGTGCAAAAAGCACAGCAAGTAATACTAGCCTTAGACAAAAAAATACGTACAGACTCTACGTAAAACATTGTCGTATAATACAGTGACGTCATATGTTTCTACACGTATACGTCATCACTCGCGCGATACGGCACGCAGTTGACCTCGGCCTTTTCTGAATCGAGTCAAAGTGGCTCAGAAGGAAAAGGCTCAAAAACATTTTGTTTTTGTTTTTTCAGAATCATGAAACTTGTTACATTAGTTTTGGGGAGGCATAAACTATCAGATAAGTCCAAAAGTCAAAAAGAAATGTGGCGTTTTAGTTTAAGGCTTGAGATTGGCAATGGAGCTGGGACACGTATGTTGAGGTGTATTGCGGGTGTATCACTTTAGTTTATTCACAGGCTGGTGTACTGCAGTCGCACAGTATAAGCCGTTGCCTGGATCGTATCTGTTGTGGCTACGGCTTTGAATTTGGCCATTGACAGGCTACGGTGAAGAGCCGTAGCCATTGATAATAATGTCTGTGAGATAGTCTTACATCGGGCTTCTACTAGATGTGTTGCCAAAATACTGTACAAACGCTATCTCTTCCGGGGTTTTCTGTCAGATGTACCCCCAGAAAAATATATGCACAAGAAGTTTCCCAAGACACACATCATAAAATCAAGAATTTTTTTTAAGTAATATTTATTGATTTCTTTGTAACATTGTCAGGTAAAGTCCGAAGTAGATAGTATCGATTCTTGGCATATTTCTATAGTGATTGGTATCGATATGATTAAAAGCTATTGAATTATGCACTATTCGAAAATCACCGGGATCGCTGGTTCCGTTAATCAATTGCTGCTACAGAATCGAAGCACAACCTTCACCGGGTTTGTCGTGAATCTAACCAAAAAAGAATATTGCACACTAATAATCACCAGGAAGGTTTCAAGTTGGTCGTTAGCTTCACTTCCATGGGATTCGCATTCTTGTAAAAACCCCGCTTCCAAAGAATCTCATGAAAAGTATGACAGCAAGAGAGGAAATCAACGAATATCACTGCTTGTAAAAGGCTAATATGCAATTCAATTACGCAACACCATTATGCCTATTCAAACGCAAATAAGCACCTCATTGCTTAAAAAAAGGAAACTGATCTGACGTCACTTGTACAGCACAAAGGGTAAACTGTAGATCTGCACAATGAGCAAAACTAAGTTGGCGGAGGAAACATACGTGGGGAGGGTACAGCCGCAGACGAAACCGAAGCCAGCTTCGAGAGTGGCCCATCGCACTCTTCAGACAACTGGGCCAATATTCCTCGAGGCTGTTGTGGTTTTTTTCATGAGTCTGTTCTATTTTAGCCTTAGAAGCATTGAGGAGTGAGATGGAGTCTTACACTGTCCCCAGCGTCTCTTCCAAATCCGGTTTTAGAAAAGACGGAATGCACCCCAGACACTCATATGACTGGTGCTTAACGAAGATGGGGTGGTTTGGGAAGTTCCGGTGTTTAATCAGGTATTTAATCCGAAGTAACTTTAAATAAATTTGGCCCAATTCATTAGCAGATTATGATACCTTCTGCTTGACAGGGAACTAAAAATCTAGAGCCTAATCGAAAAATAGATATGTAACCATCCGCCTTAGGCATTTAAATCCTAATGTCGCTTCAATGGTTGTTTAAAGCATTTCGAAGAGACATCGTGATTGTATTTAGGGCATGGGTCTGAGGCGTGAGATATAGATTACTGAGCAGTGAACGTGCGGCTGAAAAGTCGAACATAAACCCGTTTCCATCGTCCCTGCAGACTCTGCAGCATGAGCTGATTAATGTAGATACACACACGGTCTGGTCGGACCAGTGGCGTAACTGGGGTCGGGGGGAGGGGGGAGGCACCTGGAGGTGCAAACGTTTTTCAGGGGCACTGAAAGTAAATGAACTGCGGCTTGTATAATTTTTATGTTCATTTGAAGATTTCTAATGGAGACACGCGGTGGGCACGAACGTCAGCTGGGGTGGGTCCACTTTCCCCCGTGCATGGGCGACGATCCCGGGGGACGGGGGACATGTCCCCAACAATTTTTGGGGAGGGGACGGCTATGGCAGTGTCCCCACAATAATTTCCCATGATCATCTACATTTTATGGGTCAATCGTTTTTACATGCACCAGTATGCACCAGAATACACGAAGATCAGTATACATTTTCAACAATTTCACAGGAAACACGAGAGACACCGAGTACAAATCGTTTAACAATAGTTGTTGGTTGTGTGCTTTTTCCTCCGTCCCCCAACCTTGACGAGTAATCGCCCCCCCCCCCCCCCCCCCCCCCCGAGGTTACGCCACTTGGTCAGACCATGCATGGACGCATAAAAAAAGTCACGACGAGTTGTATCCATTAATACCTTGACAACGGTGTTTATTGTAACTTGTTCCCAATTTTTTTTAACAAAAAGACAGTCTTTCAGCATGACAAGAAAAGAATCACGACCAAAAACTGACGACAATGCGCATGTTTTCATTCAACAAAAATGAAATCGAAATTATTTCATATCGGAACAACTCCCGGTCCACGACGACTTTAATTGTTCAGTTTAAAACAATAATTGGGTTTCTAGGTAAAATATGTTTAAACCTATTGCATTTGAATGATCCATAATTAACTGTGGAATATTTGGAAAATTATGGCGCAGTATATTAGATTCAGGAAGGACGTCCACTCAGGAATATGTTATCCAATAATTGTAAAAAAAGAACCTAAAAAAAACCAGGCAATCAAAACTCTCGTCTTTACAAAATGAAATCTCCACAGTATAACCTAATCTCCAGCCGTTCATCAAATAGGACTAAATGACGCCTGAAATGCTATCATGTTGTCTGGAAAGTGGGGTGAACGGCTCATTTTCGCGCATGATGCCCAACGCTCTTGAATACATATTTGTCTCGGTTTGAAGTTGTTATCCTTCCTCGTGAGTTTTTCTGTTACTTCCCTTGAGAAACAGCCCCTCAAAATGAATGGATTGCCCTGAATCCCCAACTGCATGAGTCCACGGGTAGATTTACAAAACTAATATCAGAGGAGTAAACATTCGTTTGCTCCATTTTCATATCAATACATCGAGTGGCGTTTCTGACATTGCTGGTGCACAATTTCATGAGCCAATATTATATTTTTGTCACTGAGGAATTTTCTTTTTGTAAAAGGTTCTTCACGGTAAATACATGTAGGTGGAACAACAAAGGATCCTATATTTAAAGATGGTATACCAACATTTGCTTTTGCTGTAAATTTCAGAAATGAATGGATTTATGGGTTAGTATTTTATAGCAAATATTATACAACACCTGAATAAATCCCAGCCTTCCGATTGGTGGATCGTCGACCACGTGCATTGAATTATTCGTACCATCGCACGACGCGAACCCGCACCGCCAAAACAGTTCTATCACGTGGTTCTATCAAACGGTATACGCGTTTGATAAAACTTCCCCGCCGCCACAACACGGCTGTCATTGGACTGGTTCCCGGTCCCTCCGTTGTCCTTCGGACTTCAAATGTATATTATATACATATGGGGACCGGGAACCAGTCTAGGCTGTCATTCACACAAAATGGCGGACGGTGTTTCCGAACAGACGACGAAATATAGGAACTCGTAGGCGATGCTGACGCTGCCAACACAAAGAGACAAATGAAATATGCAGTCAACTGATTAGAGGAATTTGCAAGACACGCAGGAACAACAATTAAAGCTTTAACTGATTCGGAACTGGACCACTTTTTGTCGCGGTTTTATGCGGGACTAAGAAGGTAAACGGCACGTTGTAAAGTTACACCAAGAAATCCATGCATGCAATCTGTCGGATTATTCAGGCGTTGTATAAAACAAATAATGAATGTTTCACATTCGTGCAATGGTAAGAATAATTTCATTCGGTGAAAGATGGAATGTCCCATTCCACTCGGCTTCGCCTCGTGGAATGGAACATTCAATCTGTCTCCTTATGAAATTATTCTTACCATCGCACTCATAAACATTCATTATTTGTATACTGTAGCACTGTCATCATTAAAGTTGTGTGCGCATAGATACTGCTGGGGAAATAAAGAGAAATGAATGCTGTTTTTGTAGTCTGGTTCCCTAACCCTACTTCAGACAAAACGGAGCAATTTATAGACGTCAGGGAATTATCAGGTCGGGGAACTAACTAAAGTTGGTAAATTGGGGGCAGTATTTGAAAAAAATCAGTTTTTTTCCAACGATGGTCGGCCGACCATGGCTGGAAATCGATACAAAAATTCAAATTTTCTTGAAACTGACAGCACACCAGGTGCCATGATTTCACAGTGTCAAGTAAAGTATTTCATAATAGTTCATGTAGTTTCGTTTTTTGATGTTTGCAAATGTTGTATATTACTTTTAATATTTTCTTTGTTTAAATTTAAATTGCATTTCTATGTTCTATCTCACACTCCTGAGGACGGACAGAGCACACTGTCCGAAACGTCGAGTTACACACTCATCCCGGTTCTTTTCAGAACCACACTTCTTCCTAGAAGAGATGTATTTCACATGGTGTTACCCGCAATCCCAGACTCTCTCATATCGCACCCACCATGCAAAGCTTCAAATCGTATCTATGTTCTATCTTGTTATCTGGACACTAAATCTAGTGTGCATAATTGAAGGCTGGAACCGCTTATTCGGGTGTTTAGTATGCACATCACGTAGGATACTATTGAGAGAACATCGAGTTGTGTCGAATCGCGAATGTCAGAGATATATATCATGAACTTGAGGACAGCCGAGGACATTAAGTAGAGTCGTGACTTCATGACAACGACGCCATTGCGTACCGGTACACAAAATATTATCTGTAATGGACAGTTTGAAGGATGACGTTGATTACCTACGCTTGGCAATAAGCCAGTTCGGTATTTCAGCTGCGCATGTGCACAATGACATTTTATCCGAATGACCCGCGTGACCTAACGCGCGCGCGTGAACGCAAAAGGTGGTCGCACAACGCGCACGTGCTAAATTCAATCAGAATGGGCGTTCGCGTAACATGGCGTGACATTGCGTCAGCAATTTTATCCGGAATAACCTTTGACCTTTGAGATACAGAACTGGCTTATTGCGCATTGAAATAAACAGAAAGCCGCTCGGTGACATTCTGAATTTAACCATTGTTTTAAAGGGACACATTGCTTTGGATTTTGCGATTTGGGCTATAAAACTGAAATGGATATGGTTGGGAAGCCTTTCTAAAAGTAGAATATAAAGATTCACATAACTATCCCTTCAAATTGCGTGGTTTTTGTTTAATTTTGTGACAAATAACGGTCCGCCATTTTGTAGAAGCAAATTGTTGACTCCACAAAATGGCGGACCATGTTCACCAGTCGTATTTCCAGTCGCAGCTGGTTGAAGTACGTTCTGTTGATCCATTTTGATGTACTGTGGCACACGGAACGCAGCACTGGCGATATGTGTCGCGAGGTAGAGAATGGTACCTGGCGATCATCTGATAGGTTTACAAGGCCACTGGCTGCGGCGCCAGCCTAAGAACTCTTACAGCGTATTTTGCGCATTATTTAGACGGTGGTATTTACTACTGGAAATATGTCTATGTTTCGCGGGTCAGATGTCAGGGATCAGATGCCAATTTTTTGTTTTGTAATCACTACTCACTAATTACAACACATTATACGTGTTTTTTTGCATGAACAACTCTTATAAAAGATAAGGAACATTTCCAAACAGCAAAATTTCATGACATTTGAAGGCAATGTGTCCCTTTAACTACCGCAAAGTCAAATTGGGGATTTGAACATTTTTTATGTCCGAACAAAATTCCATCGTCATCATATCTCAAAATGTTATGACCAAAGAAAGGAACATTGTACCATATGGGTTTTGCTTGTCTTATTCCTTGTTTCTTTTTGGCTCAAAAGCTAAATAATATTTAGAAGCATGCAGTTAGTGAAGTGGTTTTTACATAATTGTATTTATTTATTTTTTTTTTATTCTTTCTGGTATGGAAACCAGGGATTCCTCAAAAGCGCATGTCACACTGTAGCTCGAAAGCCTAAAGAAACCTGTAGGAAGACGAAGAAGAAATATTCAGTTTTAGAAGTAGGAGGAAAACCGCGGAAGAATTTCCTGGGGAAAACCAAACGGGCAGGAACTGGAAACCCAATCCACATGAGGGCCCCCTGGTGGGATTCGAACCCGGGTCACAGCGGTAGAAGGCGAGGGAAGCAACGCCAGACCAACCTGAATGGAAAAACGTGTAACAGGAAATGAAATAGAAATTCCTTTGGGTGTTATTCCAACATATTCCAGGAATCATCAGCTGAACAAAATGTGCGGCTGGTGGGGAAAGAAATCCACAGGCCTGCTCAGGAGGGGCTCGAACCCACGACCTCCTGATGGGTTGTTCTAAAACCATCTCGACCCCCTCGATCCCTCGACTTACGCTCATAAACGAAGCACACACATACGACATTAACATTGCGAAACAGTGTGTACATTTACTGGTTAATCGTGTTCCTACAATGCGTATGTACATGTATGTGCTTCGTTTATGAGCGTAAGTCGAAGGGGCCGTGGGTCGTGGGGGTCGAGTTTTTTTTAGAACAACCCCTTCCTGATAAACACCGATTGTTTTCCCACACAGGTTGTCGCATTCAGTAAAGCACCGAGTATTGAATATACAGTGTCTAGTGCATACATACCAATAAAATCTCTTCTAATGGGAGACTTTGGAAACGCTGGTGGCAGCAGACCTACCTTTCCTACCGTGCGCATACTCAGACCTACGCGCGCATGCTCAGAACTATCACAAAGGAGCGGTATGTCTGCTGCCACCAGCGTCTCAAAAGTCTCCCATCGCATACCCAAACGCACATCCATTGTCATAATGCGGTGTTCATTTCGATTTCAAGGAATTCCAACATGCTTACCACCAGGACGCTTTTCTATAATCGTTTCTGCTGGATCGCTGCTAATTGTATTCAACCAGTGACGAGGCAAACGCATTCATCATTTTTCCAGATGATGAACCACCGACGGCTGTTGCATCTTTTTAATCAAACTGTCGCTGCACCAAACTGGGCCTTGATTGCAATGGTCTCATATACCTGCACTCAGTGGGATCTACGGTTAATATTCATATTTAATGCAGTCTATCAATGCGAGGCGGTAAACAGTAAGTCAGGTCGGTCCCGGGGTCTATATAACACGCCAGCACCGATGACACGGACCATTTAGACCGTACGTGTTGTCAGGAAGCGATGCGAACTACCTAGCATGGTGATGAAAGCTTCGCGCGGACAATTTTTTCACTCACTGCAATCATCGTGCTTCGCGCAATCAATGAACGTGACTGCAGCCGGGCGGATTGGGGGCTCCCATTGGCCGGCTATAACCTGACTGAAATCGGACATCCTGGAGACAATCTGCCAGTGAAAACGAAGATGAGCGCCGTGCTAGCAGGCTGCTAAATTGGGCGTACGGTCCTCGCTTTCCTCCAAAGCAAATTACACACAGACGTCCGTGAAGCTGGAAACTCGATTGTGGCGCGAAACCAAATCTGGATTGGAATTCGCGGGGGGCCGGGGACGTTCTTTGGTGACACCTGCTCCTGCCATCATATATAGAGTTACCCTTAACTGGATTGCAAAGAGAAATCGCTGTGTGACTGTTGGGTGGCGTTTGGAGTTTATCTGTCTGGCTGTGCAGATAAGAGTATTCTCCTTGGCTCGAATCCACAAACAAATGTGTGATTACCCTTATCCTTGGTTTGAAGGATATTTGGCACGGTTTTAAACTCCACTCATTACTAGCTGAATATTATTAAAAAAAGACACCTACGGTTATTTTGATACATCTCAGAGTTTTCCTCGAGTCACTGTTCCATGCTTGCTTCGTTCTTTCACAAGCTATACTGTAGCGGTTTTCGTACATCAACGGTGTAGAAGAAAAATATTAACCGTCTGGAGTAGACCTTTCCTTGGATCGAAACTGGGTTAAATTGCAGTCATTGAAGGGAGGTGTACGTTGGCCTGGATTTCTTCAAATATTCTCACACTCGGGTAAGTGAAGAGTTTTACTTTGCTTAATGAAGAAAAAAGTTACGTAACCGCAACTGAATCTATCAATCAATCAATTAAGAACTCTTCTGAAATTGTCTAACTTTACTTGCCAAATTGAGAAATATTATTTAAGTTCTAGAGTGCTAAAAATGTCCGCGAGAGGTAAGTAAAATGAGGTACTTATGATACAAAATTAGCAATATCCCTTATTATGTAATTATCTCAAGTCCATAAATACCACATTGTACTTACGGTACTTCACGCGCTTAAATATAATTGTCATTTTTTGAGTAAATGAGCGAAAGTTACCGGTACTGAATAAAACAATTAAGTCTCCATTTGCGAGAAGTAGCTGTACAATGTGGTACATAAGGCATGTGAGTTGATGCAAATAGACACACGTCAGCCAGGGACGGATCTAGGTTTTAACTAAGGGGGGGGGGGGGGGGGGGGGTTTACCTGAGGTGATTGGCCTACACACCCCAGCGTGCCGAAGGCACGCCTTGCTAGGGGGGTCCGGGGCATTAAACCCGTACAGCCCAAGGGGGGGGGGGGGGGTTTAAACCCCCCAAACCCCCCCCCCCCCCCCGTAGATCCGCCACTGTCAGCATTTGTATCGTCTGAAAGGTTTAATATCGCTCGTATAATGATACAAAACACAAATGATTAGTTTCAATCTGAAAGCTTACTGTTTATAAAGATGAGACCAGTGCGAATCCTGAGAAATATTTCCGTCTTAAATGCTGTCAACTTCGAGAAAATTATATCTGTAGGCCTCCCAAAACGCAGTGGACTATTTCGATTTTAACGATCGAAATAAGTACACAAAGATTGTTAAAACGGAGTAGTCTGCTTCCCTGATCTGAAGATTCCCTGACATCTAAATCTTAGGTCAGGTAGCTACCACAGTTTAAAATAGATCATGACGTACAGTGTTAGTCCGAGTGACGTCATGGGCATCATTCAAAATTAATATTCTTGCAAAATCCAGTCGGCAAAATACTGCAAGAGTGTGGCATTGATTTTTCATTTATTTTTATATAATTGAGAATTCAAATTCCAGGATCTGTAACGGGCCTGACAGACATTTTGTTATTGCGAACATCAACGTTAACAGCCGAATGTTATCGAAAACAAGTTCGGCAAACTTCGGACATTTCGGAAAGTGGCAGAATTTAGCAAGTTTTCGTCACGTAACATTGGCGGCTACCGGACCTATAAGCCTTGTCCGAATTACTTGGCTACGGCTGGATGTTACACACATGTCTATGGTAGCGGCTGCAGCCACTTCCCATAGACTCGTGTGTAATTTCAAGCCGTAGCCAAGTAATTCGGACACGGCCATATACCCAGCACGATATGGGGCAGAGGGGTACCCCCCCCCCCCCCCTTTTGTCCCTATTATACCCTATACACTATCCAGACTATTGTTACCTAACGCATCCCCTAGACATCTGAAAAAATTCCTGAGATTGATGACCAACACAAAAGGGGGGGGGGGGGGGGGGGGGTTCCCTCTGCCCCATATCGTGCATCATATGCGGACCTAATATTCATCAGAAATAGTCAGAATTGTTTGGTCTGGGAACCAGACTAAAAACGGAGCGGTTCTTTTCATAGTTTTCTCGTGGGACGGATTAAGCTCAAAATTGCAGTTTCTTTCATGTAGGCCTATGTGTTATAGTGCACAAAGTAGGGACACTGACAGCAATTGTTTCGACAGCTCTACCGTACCAATGCTATACCTTTTTTAAGCGCCTCAAATGGACGGGGATAGAGCTTGCAGCCGGAGAACTTAATTTTATGCCTGACACTATAGTTTTGGCAATTTCGCAGTGCATTGAGAATGCCTCGTATTTTACAATGATTGGTCTGAGCTTTGGTCTGAGCTTTTCCCTGATAACATGTGGGCGAGACGCGCATATTCTTCTCGTTACCAGCCATGGCTTGCCGATTAATCGGTTTGTCTATTTGCTATCGTCAGAAGTAGTTTGGCGAGCCCGGACAGATAAATTGCACGATAATTGATTATCCTTAAACATAATTAGGCAGACTTATGAGCGACATCCTGGCCAAAATGTCGCCATGGCAACCCGAGTCCCGCAGATCTGAACCTGCATTTGTGCGGCCGTTTTGATTAAAACTTCATCGGGGACGGAAATATGTTGACAAATTCTAGAATAATTTCAACTGTTTGAACAGTGTGTGTATATATTGGTAGGCCGACTCGTGAACAAAAGCAGAATAAAGCCAGACATTGCAACGCGCTGCAGATGAGGCACACCCAGACATCATAACATCTGTCACATTTTAATGCGATATAATGGCTCCCATAAGAATGAGAGTTGGAAAGTCCAGAATAGAAAATTCCGCATTGCGTTTCCAGTCTTTTGGCATTTTTGCTACCACTAACTGGTAGTTAATGGTAGTACTCTAATTGATTTTTTTGATACCGTAAGAAGCTTTACACATCACTGGACTCTATCCATTGGTTTCGGGAATTCATGAAGGCAGAATGTAAACGCTTTAAGGCAACAATCAACGCTAAAGCTTTAGGATTGCCATTTCTGGGATGAAACTCTCAAGTAACAAATTGAGGCTCATGGAAAATGTGTGTAATTAGTCAACAACGCACATACGAGAAGAATACGGAGTTTTCTGCGAAATGACATGCGCAATAATATTCACAGACGTCATCATAGACACAAATCGGCATAGTATGCAGTTCAATCTAAAACCTGTTTTTGGCAATTAAACATAATATTGTTATCCGTTTGTAAACATCGCCCCCGGCAATCATGCTCGACCACTGGGCTGCATTGCCAATGGATAATGATTCATATATAAAAAAACCGTTGAGTTATATCTAAACCGGCATAGGCACAGACCTAAACATTTGAACCAACTTATCCTTGACAATAAACTAAGCATCCACGCATGCCTCCTCGCACTGTTAGTTGGGGACTTATCCTTGTCAAATTTGTCATTATTAAGGCCGCAAAGTCGGGCCAGAAAGCTATCGAGTGTGAGCAATGTTGTGCATGGTTTCATGCATCCTCATATGACTGACGAAGTGTACAACGTCCTCGTGGACCACCCATCATATACTTGGACCTGTTGTACTTGTGGTATTCCAAATTTTCCTACCACATTCTTAGGAAGCCTGAGGGGATTTGATTTCTCCAATAGCTTTAGTTAACTTGACAAAAACTAGCCATGATGGCGAAACGCCAATTGCCTCCTTTCCAGATTTTGTCCCTGGAGAACCAGAATCCGCTCATCTAGCCACACAAGGACACAAAATACTCATCCGGTCTCAAATGTCCAAACTAGAGCACTTCCAAAACGCAAGCCCACCACTAAACAGCAAGTTTCTGACGTTAAGATGATCAACATCAATTGTCAAAGTGTTCATGCCAAACACCCAAACTTTGAAGCTCTTCTTGCCACCGAAACACCAGACATCGTGGTTGGCACGGAATCTTGGCTCAACAGTTCTGTTGCATTCGGGGAAGTTTCCCCCCCCCCCCCCCCCTCACTATAATGTTTTCTGTCGTGATCGTGAAAACATCAGAGGAGGAGGAGTTTTTATCGCTGTGAAAACACATTCATAGCTTCAGTTGAAACAAATCTGCAAACCAATTGCGAGTGTACATAGACCGTAGTCTGCAGATTGCGAAGTTGTCAAGGAACTGGACCTATCCCTCTCTCGTATTCCACCCAACTACGCTTCAACCTGGCTCCTAGGAGAATTTAATTTGCCAGATATTGACTGGGACACAGTTGCTTTTTGACCTTGCAGCCAGTACCCAGCCATCAGCAAGGTAAATGATTGACATACTTGATGATCACAATCTTCATCAGCTAGTGAAAAAGCCGACGACGGATCAAAACATCCTCGACTTATGCTTCAATAAAACCCCATCATCTGTATAACTTCGGGTACAGTGCGGGGTTAGTGCCACGAAATGGTCATCGTGGGATTGAAAATTAATCCCAAGATCTCTAGGCCACGAAAGCGTAAAGTGTTTTTGTACAGCAAAGCAAATTTTGCTGGTGTAGATGAAGACATGTCAACATTCAACAAAGGACTAACAGATAATATATTGAACTCTCACAGCAGTGGTGAACTGTTCGCCTCATTCAAGGAATCCATGGAGAACTCTATTGATTCATATATTCCATCTCAAACGAGCTCCACCCGGTTTACCTACCCCTGTGTTAATAGTTCCATCAAACGGGAAATAGAAATAAAAAAGCGACTCTACAACCGAGCAAGAAAGTATGGCACTACTTCTCGCTGGTCAAAGTTAAAACAAGATTAGGAGAGCCCATAAATCCTACATTATTTTGGGATTATGTTAAGTCCAAGACACGGAAGTATCTGGTGTTTCACCACTTCACATTGCGAACTGTATCATCTCAAGCGCAAAAGATAAAGCTGATGCACTGAACCAACAATTTTGCTCAGAATTAACGTGTGAGGATCGAACCAACATCCCTATTAAACCTAGGTGGAAGCAGTTTTCCTGACATCTCCGACCCGGTCTTCACCACCGAAGGAAATGAGAAACTACATGACTACTTAAAACCTCATAAAGCACTTTAGGCCCAGACGGTATAACAGCTCAGGTGCTGAAAGCCTGTGCAACAAGCATTGCCCCAATACCCAGGAAACTTTTTCTAAAAATCCATCTCGACTGGAACTTTGCCTTCCGACTGGTTGACTGCAAACATCACACCTATCCATAAAAAGAACGACCGGTCTGACCCTGCAATTATCTGCAAGATCATTCAACACGTCATTCATGGCATGTCATCACTTTGAACCAGAGTTGGAGTCGAGTCCCTGCATGCAAGTCCTTTTACAAGTCCTTTCGCAAGCCCAGTCAGAAGTCCTTTCAATAAAGCCGGTCACAAGTAACTGGATGAACAATGACAAAGGAATGCCTTTGTTAAAGCGCATTTGAATAGCTTGTGATTCGGATTAGGACTGGAGGGCTTGTGATGGACTTGCAGGGACTTGTGATGGACTCGACTATATCTCTGCTTTGAACAGCACGGGATTCTAGCTGACCAACAACATGGTTATTAGAAAGGGCAGGTCCTGTGAAACACAACTGTCAGCTTTAGTCAATGACCTACAAATAAACTTAGATAATCGCAGTCAAACGGATCACACCATCATGGATTTCAGTAAGGCTTTTGATACTGTTCCCCATCACAAACGTCTGGCCAAACTTAATCATTTAGGAATCCGGAATAACATTCCTACGTGGATTGACAGCTTTCTCACCAAACGACACCAGAAGGTGGTTGTTGATGGCGAATCTTCACAGCCATAGCCAGTTGTGTCAGGGGTCCCACAGGGAACAGTGCCGGGGTCCTTGTTATTTTTAGTCCACATCCGCGATCGACCGAACGAACTATCATCATGCGCAGACTTTTTTCTGATGACTGTATTAATGTATTGGGAAATTAAGTCTCCTGAGGACTCTATAATCCTGCAAAAGGACATCAACCACCTATGTACTTGAGAATCTACCTGGCAAATGGGTTTTAATCGGTCCAAATGCTTCTCCATGCGAGTGACTTAGAAACCAATCTTAAACCGGTACACGATGGGTGATAGTATACTTAGCAAAGTCAATCATCACACATACTTGGGAGTTGAACTTTCTTCTGATATGACTTGGAATATAGACACATAAACCAAATTGCAGTCAAAGCAAATAGAACCCTCGGCCTACTCAAAAGAACATTATCCACTGAGCTGTGAGCACACCAAAGAAATAGCATATAAAGCACTTGTTTGACCACTACTGGAATATTGTCAAGTCATATGGGACCCCCCCACCAACGTAACACCATCTCCCACCTGCAAAATCATCTACCCAACGACCAGTTATAACCACCAGACGTACTACATGTACCAATAGCGCTTTACATCTTCAAGGCATCCGGTCAAACAAAAACAAAAACAACTACCTCCATTCGTTATACCCATAGACAATCCCGGAATGGAACCTACTACCTGACTCTACCAAAAAACAACCCACACTGAATGCCTTTAAAACCCAACTAGACAAGATTAATATCAGTCCACTCATGCGCACTTCAAAATGTAATTATCAGCCCGCACCATGACAGCGTTACCTGCACGTGATAGCCTCACCATAAGCGATTGTGCAGTAGCCTATACAGATACAGATAAAAATGTTTAGAAGCTAAACAGTACGTGTCCAATTCCTAAACATCAATGTTCAATGGCTAAACACTATCCGTCAACAAGCTAAACATGTTTAGTATGTAAACATGTTTACAAACTGAGAGCAAGAAAGTGTTTGAAGGAAAGTGTTTAATTGCTAAACGGTTTTTTGCAGTGTAGATTCCAACCGGATATAGCCCGCTTGTCGTGAATACCTTAGGCCTAAATCATAAGCATAACCAAGTTTAGGATTTCGATTCCCTTCTGTGACCAAAGATTGCATGATGACGTAGACTCGTACCCGGGGAGCGCCGCCCCAAAGGTCTACATACTTACTCACCCACACCCACACCCAGACACAGGTAGATACCTCTATTGTGGACTTGACTTCCGTTCTTTTCTTCTGCCTTTGTCCCCATTGAAATCGCAAAAGCCATAGCGTGAACTGTGTGGGGTAGGTCGATTTCTAAAGACACCCTTGTGGGGTACAATTGTCCCATTGTTGCCTTTTCTTCTGCCTACCCCACAACCACCCCTATGTACGTCCACCTGTGTGTGCACACAATCGTGGACCTCATATTTTCCTCCTATTGTGGACCTGTACCCGACCGTGGACTCTATTGTCATCCATTGTTAAGGGTCCACGATTTGAATGCGTATAAAAAGAAACATACACGCCCACGTGCATCTACGTATGGGCCTGAGATGGTTCGCGTGGTTGGCTCGACACGCTTGACTGATTTACTTGAATAAGCACTTTCTCAGCATCACTGCGCTATGCCATCCACGGCGACAGTGACGTGAAAAAGGTCTGTATTTGAAATTTTAAACGAGCGAATGTGATCCAGCCCAGCAAGTCTGAAGTCAGCGGAGGTACTTTGAGTTACAGGACCATAAAGAAGTCTTACACATAACAGAAATCAATTGAAACTATGAATGTTTTCGCCCACATAATGTCCATATTTACCAGGTTGTCAAACTGGATGATATTATATCAGACGGAAGATGAAGTGTGCTCATTCTAATGCACATGGAAAACCAATTAGTAGAAAAATCTGTGTAATGTTACAGCGGTATGTAATATTTTTTGCTGCAGCGGTATGTAATAAGTCTTTGCAGCTGGTATAGCATACAAATATTGACTGCTTCGATTGGTGTAGTAAAACTAGCCTCCCGAGGTGATCCATGCAGCATTCTAGTTTCCAGAGGCGAAGCCGAGGGAAAATAGAATGCTCCATGGATCACCGAGGCTAGTTTTACTACATTACGAGATAAAGCAGTCAATATTTGCTGTATATAACACCTCTCCCACAGATTATGTTTGATTTAAGCACTAACTGATCAATTTCATTTCAATACGATTAAATGTGCGTCTACAAGTATTTGAATTCGAAAATTATTTGCACTTTTCAAAACTACCCCTTCACGAAATGTTTGAACCCAGCTCTGTAGCGCTTGCGCTTGGGAAGAATACGCGCGACGCACAACGCGCACATACGCCCATGTGCATTTTGCGCACATAAAATACCGATGCTATGCGTATAGTACTTTGGTTGCTACGGGTATAGTACTTTGGTTGCTACGAGTATAGTACTTTTTGGCCGTCCATGAGAAGATAGCAAAAATAGCGAATGTCATGTGACTCGCGCTCGGCCAATCGAGACACAGAATCTGTATATATACACACCAGTGTAAGAACTGCTTAATATTAATCACATCTATAATATTTGTATATTAATCAAGTATATGCATAACAACTATTTTTACTATTCGTCAAACAATCCACAAGGGAAAATGACTAGGTAAATTTGAATACATTTTTATAGTGAACAAAGATACTGACAATTTGAGAGACCGCCAACATAGGGCAAGATAGCTCAGTTGGTATAGCGCCGGTACGGTATTCCGGAGGTCACAGGTTCGAATCCCGCTCTTGTCAGTTTCTTTGTATATTATGAAAACTATTTTTACTAGCTAAATAGAAAACACACACGCATACCGTGTAATACCAAAGACGTCTGATTATCCTTCCAACTTCTTTTGTTTGTACTTCAACTTGTTTTCAACCTCTCTCGTTGGTTTTGTACACGTTTTCCAACTGAGGACAGAATGACAATCAAGGACCTTTTTTCGGTATACATCATAAACAAGCACATAAACAAGCACAAGCCGTTAACAAGCACAATCTAGGTGCTATTTATGAAACTCCTTACAAGCCTTGCTGATATATGGCAAAAAACGTTATTAATGTTATTAAAACCGAAATTGTCTGTTTGCATGGTATTGGAGACGCCGTGATCATACACACGAGGAACGTCAATCACTCCTCATCTCGTATACCGGTATATCGCAAGTACCAGATCGTATAGTTGCTTGTGCCCGTAGCTTTTCTTTCCGTATCTGATCACTCCATTGGGCATGAGCTGCAGCAGAGCATGGGGAATAATAGGTATTGCACATTCACACACAATACATTTTGACCAATACTAAAATATTTACCTGCAGCATTACCGCGCGATTCACATCGCCTGTGTTGCCCATAGCTGTTGTTTTTTCGTATCCAACGACTCTTTCCGGCTCCAGCGTAGATGACAAATTGTGCGTACGTGCGAAATGTTTGCAAACCAGCAGACAATCTTGCCCCGCGACATCGCGCTGTACGGTCCCAAAGGCACTGTGGATATAACGATAATGCAAACTAAGACAACCAAACTCACTTTGCTCAGTTGCCGTTGTATACAATCGTTATTTGCAAACTCTTCATTTCCATACTCGCATGTAGCGGTATTTTCTCTATACTTAGTCAATATTTATTTGAGTTCTTATTACTTTGACGGGGTACAATTAACTTCATTTCGGTACAATTCTCTCAGTGCCATTCAAATTTGCAAGCTCATTTGTACCTGTTGTTTTTTATTAGGCACTTTCTATTGTAAATTTTACTCGTTTGTTTTTGTTCTTATAGAAAAGGTATTTTAAAGTCAATTTCTTTGGGGGTTGAGTGTAAAGTGGTAAAATTCATTGTTTTTGAATACAACTCAATTTGTCTGTAAATACATCTCATGTTTGTATAAAAAACGCGTTAATCTTAGCTGTCGTTTTTTATTAGTCAATTTCTCTTGGAAAGTTATGCATGGTTTCGTATAATTTTACTGAAAGGTAGTCACGTTGTGCCCTCATGTCTTTAGGAAAGGCAAACACGAAATTTGGCTGTTTAAAAGGAACATGTTCATTATTTATTTCTTTACCCAGGGTGTGCCAAACAGTTTAAACTGGTTTCCATTGGGGCCCTGCGTACATTTTTTATTACAAAAAGGAATATTTACACATATACACACAAACAATATTTACACAAATACAAGAATATTTACACAAATTAATATATTTGCGGTTACGTTTTCAACTCCAGTATACACTGTTAAAACGCTGTTTAAACTGTTTAAACAACCCGGGTTGTTCATGTGCCCTGCTTAAACAACCAATAAAGTTGTTTAAGCAGGGCACATGAACAACCTGGTTGTTTAACTTGTTTAAACAACTTTTTAAACAGCGTTTTAATTTTTACGGGATGGGCGAAAAACCCGCGACAAATAAAGAAAAAATGGGAAATTCACATCCGGCTCCAAATTGTTGTGCCAATCAAGTTTATAATTCCGTAAATATGCGAAGTAAAAAAAATGTTTGGCGTCCCCGCCCGCTTCCTTTTTTGGGACCGCCTGGATTAAATAAGAAGTATTTTTACCAGTGGAAAATGGGGTGCAAAAACTCCCAAAAATGTCAACCAATCCATCGGAAAATAGAATACTTGCAAGCCAGAACTTCTAAGACCATTAAAACATGTCTTTCATTTTTGTGTCTTTGAACAGTTGAACAATTTACGGTTGTCGAAAATTTAAAAAGAATGGCCGCCATCTTGAAAATATAATATAGAAAATAATATGCCCCCTCCTTCTTTAAAAAAAATAAACCGGACACTAAACTCTTTTTTACTTGGCCTGAATATATACCCCTGCACAACGTGCCATATGTAACTAAGATACTCAGTTACCTACCACCACACTGTGGTGTTAAATTAGCATCACGTGAATCTACATTGGACGATGGTGTAAGATAAATACCGAATGGTGTCAATTTAACACCACACGTTTTGCAGTGTGGTTCTTGTTGCTGTTCAAATTAAACAAGGGTCTGTTGAAGGCACCCAACAGCATCTAAAACGCGGACAAACACTCTACCCAAGTGATGGCGTGTTGACATTTGAAAATCCACATGTCGGGGAAGAAAAGAAAATTGTACGAGATGTTCGAGTTCTTTAGCGCCATCTGATGGTAACTACAAGTGACACTTTGGGCGTCACATCCTGGCAATTTACGTGTCGAGCAGTCAGAGATCGTGGTGGCGTGGCATGCCGTGTTCCTTATATACTGACTAATTTCATTCGCTGACATATAGCCAGCGTGAATGTGTTTTTTAGGCAGAGTTGTGGTCGAGTACTTTTCGAGTCCTTTTTAAATTACCATTGCTCCGGTAGAGTATGAATGAAGTCCGAGTATGAAACGTGTGGTTTGAGTGCCTTGAATGAATACAAGACATGAGTATTTTTCCTTTTCAGTTAGTTGTATTAAGTAATCCATTACTTCAAAAAGGACTCGAGAAGGACTGACCGGGTACATTCTGGTTCGTTTTTCCATTATTTGTTCACTTGAATGCAAAATCATATTTATGCAGGCAATTTATGGATAACATGTCAAATGGGGGCTGATTCACATTAAACAACCTTAATACATCAACGGTTATTTTGGACTCAAAAATGTGCTCTACTACATGTGTTTTCAGGGAAAACTCCAAATCCATTTTGTTTTTAAACACAGTTAGACTAAGTACACATTTCAACCTCCGAGGACTGTTCAACAAAAGACCTCCCTCATAGAACAACAATGATTTCATTGTTGTTTCTTTATATTTACGTCCTCAGTAGTAATACGTGTACACAATTTTGTACCCACTTATTTAAAATGCTGAGCCCGTGACATGTCTAGAATGAGCCTTTGTATATAGGTCTAAATTATTTAGGCTCGACAAAATGTATCAGAAGTGTATTTGTATGCTGAATGGGTTTTTAGGCGGGGATATGTTTAAAAGGGGAAGTGAGATGGTCTCACCAACGGTGGAAGTTACCCCGCTTGGTCTATAGGTCTGAAAATTGGGATAATTTCTGTAGTATCTATGGAAAATGCATCCAGCATTTACATCTGGACCCAGGAAAACCGTAAGGGTGGTGGGGCTAGCAGCCTATGTAGCCAACCCAGTCTTCTCTGTCTGGAGCCTTTTACCGAGAGTTATAGTTCGCCTTGTATTGGGCGATTTCCATAAAAAGTAATATACATCCGATGAGCAGATGTCACATTTCTTGTGTTAAAGGCAGTGTACACGATTGGTAATCCTGCAATTTTGTTTACTGAATTATTACGAAATACCTTACCAGACTGTACGTTAATAGTAGTCTCAATCATCCTGTGAAATGATGGCACCAGGTGTGCTGTCGTTGTCAAGAAACATGGAAATATATATATCGTTTTCCAACGATTTCCAGCTGAAAATCGTTGGATAACTGCCCTGTAGCCGTTAGACAAGGCGCGCGTGGCTACCCGGACAAGTGGCGCGCCCCGGACATGATGGCGCCATGGCATATCCGGGGCGCGTCACGCGCCCAGATAGCCACCCGCGCCTCGACTAAAGGCTATCATCCGCCCGACGGTTGAAAACAAGAGCTGTTTTTCTCTCGCTTTTTCGCCATCCAACAACGCAAAACTTTGAACAGGTCAGTGGAACGATATTTCCTATAACATACTAATCCCCAAATCCGCCCATTTCTGAAAATTGCAACAATGACCAATCATGTACACTATACCTTTAACAGTTGATTGCCTCAAACGTTCAATAAATGCGCATATTGGTCATGCATTTGAAAATGTGTTTAGCATTTGAAATATGATTTGATTCGGTGCCCGTAGACTGACACATGTGTGGCCTTGATATGCTGATTATGTTTTCTCAGAAGCTACACACGTTGCACCAGCGAGCGAAATCGGACACAAGTTGGAAATTTAAAAAATTGAGATTTCCATTCCATAATAAAATACATAATGTAAGCTTTGTAATGGTGAAAAAAAGTACTGTTATACAATATTTTGGTTTTCGAATAGAGCCGTAAATTCAGCAATGAGAATGACAAAGTAGCTTACATGATTTTTTATTTTCGAACGTACGCCAGACTAAAATGTCAAAATTGTACACAGTTAATTGTCGCACACAAAAGCAAGCCTGGCATTTTTGAATTAAATATGCTTCAAACTACAGTATTTTGACAAAAAAGACAGGAATCGTGATATCTTGACGATTTTCATGTAAATTGTAATTACTCAAAAATAGGTAACGCGACTCATGTCCGATTTCCCTTGCGGACGCCACACAGTGCTTCGTTATGCATGGGATTGGATATAGAGTACTGTTTTCAAGTGACATTTGGCCATGCTTGGCATCAGAGCGTAATAGACATAACTATGGTGTGTTTTGTTAAATTTAGTGTGTTTTGAATATTGGTTTTGTTTTGCATTCTTTTCTGTTTTTGGTTTGGTATGTTTGTTGGGAAGCAATTTTAATTTAAGTTTTTGTTTATTATTTTATTTAGTTTTTCTTATTTTTCTTATTTTTTTCTTTATTTTTTTTTTTTGGGGGGGGGGGGGGAGGAGTAGGAGGGTCATCTGCCTCCCTCCCTGAAACATTGCACAGTAACAAGGAATGTCAGGGTTTCCCGTCAAAAAGGAAGAACGAATTATACAAGAAATTCGCTTCCATGTGCATCCTATGACATACAGAAAAGCACCCGCTGACTGACGTGGACCATATACCTATGGGAGGTTTGGAGCCCACCCCGATTTCTTAAAGGTGCACTTTTTAAAATTGATAGCATCTCTTTTTCTTTTGGAATTGTGTTGTTGCGTTGACACTTGATACTGTTTCAATCAGTCAGTCTTGGTGCCTTCTGCTTGCCAACAGGTAGGCAATCAGAGATCTCCAGCCTTGTCTGTTCTGCGCTGCTCTCACACATCCCTCACAGGCATTGCCGCTGCACTCCAAGATGCACTCTGTTGTCCACTTGCGTCTAGGGCGACCTCTCTTCCGCTTCCCTTCCACCTTTCCCTCTATGAGCTGCCTCTGATGACTATCGGCTCGGATTATATGACCAAAATATTGTAGCTTCCTCCGTTTTATTATCGTTCAATAGTGTTCTTTTCATGTTTACTCTGTCCAGAACCTCTTCATTTGTTACTTTATCCTTGTAAGAGTTTCTGCCAGTGAGCATTTTCCTGTAAAACTATCCTGTCGATACTATTTTATTTTAATTTATTCTGGTAATGAAACCACGGACTCCCCAAATGCATTATTTCAGTGTAGATCGAAGAACATGCAGAAAGAAGACGAAGAGGTGGGAGGGAAAACCCCAGAATGATACCGGTTGTCCAGGGACTGAAAAGCAATCCACCTGTCGGCCTTGGCAGGATTCGTACCAGGGTCACAGCGATAGAAGGCGAGGGGAGTACCGCTAGGCCAACCTAACGACTCCTGCTATCGGAAATAGTTCACTGTTTATCAGAATTGCACGTATGGCGGCAAAACCCGGATACGCAAATCCCGGAAATTTCGCCTAAGCGCTTGCATCCAAACGTCCTGACAGCACGACCTGTTCCCGGATATCCATCAAGTCTTCCACACCAATAAATAATACTGCTTCCTATCCTCTGAGCCATTGTAGCTCCAGCCAGTGCTCATCAGCAAACACGGTAATTGAATTATAGATGAATAGCCCAATATATTACCTAAACAAACGTCGTCTGTGTTTGCGTAGCGCGACTGGCGCAGCTGATAGCTGAGTCAGTGTAGCTTCCCCCGATTCGGTTACTCGCGATTAAATTAAATTATCTGTGTTCAATATTTGTGGAGCTGGCAGTTGTGGGCAGACTGCGTACTTGACTGAAACTTTTCAGATCCACCCATTTTGAGATGACATAAGGCTTTGCGAGGTGGACAGTATTTTTAAATAAGTCATGTCGTGTCTTAAAGGGACACATTGCCTTCAAATGTCATGAAATTTTGCTGTTGAGAAATGTTCCTTATCTTTTATAAGAATTGTTCATGCAAACAAAACACGTATGTGTTGTAATTAGTGAGTAGTGATTACAAAACAAAAGAATTGGCCTCTGATCCCTGACATCTGACCCGCGAAACATAGACTTATTTCCAGTAGTAAATACTACCGTCTAAATAATGCGCAAAATACGCTGTACGAGTCTTTAGGCTGGCGCAGCCAGTGGCCTTGTAAACCTATCAGATGATCGCCAGGTACCATTCTCTACCTCGCGACACATATCGCCAGTGCTGCGCGCCGTGCCAAAGTACATCAAAATGGATCAACAGAACGTACTTCAACCAGCTGCGACTGGAAATACGACTGGTGAACATGGTCTGCCATTTTGTGGAGTCAAAAATTTGGTTCTACAAAATGGCGGACCGTTATTTGTCACGAAATTAAACAAAAACCACGCAATTTGAAGGGATAGTTATGTGAATCTTTATATTCTACTATTAAAGAAGCTTCCTAACCATATCCATTACAGTTTTATAGCCCAAATCGCAAAAGCCAAAATTCCTTGGTAACCTTTTAAATACGCTTACAAGCCTTCTGTAAGCGTCGATTCTTTGCAGTGCACACGCGCGATGTGCAATTTACATTTTTCATGAGAAAGGCCCATTCTTCTTTTTGCGCTAGAATCTGATTAAACAAATTATCCAGACAGTTTCCCCTTGCGGATTATTGCTTTATTATTTTAGGTTGCACTGAAAAAGTTTTACAGAAAACTAACCACTATGCAACACTCAACAACTGACGTAGCCCTAGCCGTGCAGCACATTAAAGGAGTCCTACATAGGGCCACAACTGACGTTGACCTTTGTTGATCCACTAGGCCTACTTGAGAAGGTGAGCACTTATCCAGAACCACCAAAATGACATCGTCATGTGTTACTGAAAATGCTCTAGGCCTTATTGAATAGGCACAAGGTCTTATTGAATAGGCCCAAGGCCTTATTGAATAGGCACAAGGCGCGATGCGCGCGACGATGTAATTTTGGTGGTTCTGGATAAGTGCTTACCACTTGAGAACTCGTTTCTGGCACCAAATTCATTGCTTTCCTCAGCCAGCTTGCCCCCGTTTCATGGCTGAGTCAACCGCGGAATTCTGCGCTTGCGTTTACCATTCTGCGCGGGCAAGCGCCGATTAGTCGTACTAAGCGAAAACCTTTAACGCGAAACACGCATGCGCACTGACAAAAAATTCTTGCTTACTGATGTATAAAGCGCAGAATTTCCTTCTTCCGCGAGCGTCGATTCTTTATTTACGGTGAGACAGCCATGAATGTTGGCCCTCCTGTCACCAACATACCAGTCTTAACAGGCCAACATAACCTTATTTTCGGGTGTCGGAACATAGGGGTGTCGGAACATAGGGACGTCGGAACATAGGTGTGTCGGAACATAGGTTGAGTTGTCGGAACATAGGGGTGTCGGAACATAGGGGTGTTACTGAAAAGCACAATATAAAGGGTTTGGGTGCAGGAGTACTGCAACTTTACTTCCAAGAGCTTAAATGTAGTGTACACGATTGGTAATCCTCCAATTTATTTTACTGAATTATTACGGAATACCTTACTAGACTGTAGGCTAAGTTAATAGTAGTCTCAATCATCCTGTGAAATGATGGCACCAGGTGTGCTGTCGTTGTCAAGAAAAGTGGAAATGTATCGTTTCCCAACGATTTCCAGCTGGAAATCGTTGGGAAAACTGCCCTGTAGCCGTTAGTCTAGGCGCGTGCGTGGCTACCAAGACGAGTGGCGCGCCACGGACATGATGTCGCCATGGCATATCCGGGGCGCGTCACGCGCCCATAGCCACGGGCGCCTTGGCTAAAAGCTATCATCCGCCCGACGGTTGAAAACGAGCGCCGTTTTTCTCTCGTTTTTTTGCCATCCAACAACGCAAAACGTTGAACAGGTCAGTGGAACGATATTCCCTATAAAATACTAACCCCCAAATCCCCAAATTTCTGACAATTGCAACAATGACCAATCATGTACACTGCATTTAAGTTGAGGATGGAGCACAAGTGTTGTGAATACAGAACATGCCAAATGAGGCTTGTGATGCTGCGGAACATGGGTGAGTATCAATTGGAGTCATTTTTGCATGATATCAAGTTAAAGGGACACATTGCCTTCAAATGTCATGAAATTTTACTGTTTGAAAATGTTCCTTATCTTTTATAAGAGTTGTTCATGCAAAAAGACACGTATAATGTGTTGTAATTAGTGATTAGTGATTACGAAACAAAAAAATTGGCCGCTTACCCCTGACATCTGACCCGCGATACATAGACTTATTTCCAGTACTAAATACCACCGTCTAAATAATGCGCAAAATACGCTGTAGAGTCTTTAGGCTGGCGCCGCAGCCAGTGGCCTTGTGAACCTATCAGATGATCGCCAGGTACAATTCTCTACCTCTCGACATATCGCCAGCATATGATCGCCAGTGCTGCGCGCGCCGTGCCACAGTCATGACAGTACATCAAAATGGATCAACAGAACGTACTTCAACCAGATGCGACTGGAAATACGACTGGTGAACACAGTCCGCCATTTTGTGGAGTCAAAAATTTGGTTCTACAAAATGGCGGACCGTTATTTGTCACGAAATTAAACAAAAACCACGCAATTTGAAGGGATAGTTATGTGAATCTATATATTCTACTTTAAAAAAAGCT
This sequence comes from Hippasteria phrygiana, assembly GCA_037893225.1. Lineage (NCBI taxonomy): Eukaryota > Metazoa > Echinodermata > Asteroidea > Valvatida > Goniasteridae > Hippasteria > Hippasteria phrygiana. The sequence goes on along the minus strand of JAZGUH010000646.1, from coordinate 606,785 downwards.
TCCCAACCATATCCATTTCAGTTTTATAGCCCAAATCGCAAAATCCAAAGCAATGTGTACCTTTAAGCTAAATCGTTTGGGTTTCATAATTTGCTGATTCACTTGGCACAGGAACGATAAATGAGAAACGCGTCGTTCCAAAAATAACCAATATTTGTGACAACCCATGTCAAAAAACCAGGCACTTCCTGCCAAAAATCAAAATTTAGTTTTTGGACCACCATTTAAAGGACTTCAAGAGCTTTAAAATGAGCCCTCGCCGGGGTCTATATGCGAAGTATTTCTCACGTCAGTATGTGTAAGAACGAGGAATAGGGTTAAAACAGGTTACTGCTTTTGATTATATTTTTCTTTAAATTTCATGCCATTCGTCAAATGAGGGAACAGCCTGGTTTGGGCGTGGGCCGTCACTTTTTGTTTCCCCAACCCTTCTGTTGAATTCAGTGTGTTGGTCAGATATTGCAATATAGTGCAGAGTACTCTACGGACATGAAATTATACACGCCACAACTTGAAACGCTTCTAAAAAAAAAAGAAAAATTACCAGTTTTACAGACTGAAATTAATCCATCCTTGAACAGCAGAATGCAAATTTGCTTAGTTTATTGATGATGGCTTAAATATCAATATTGTTAGCCCAACGCTAAGAATAGCTCTGGCCTGCTGGCAGGTACTTGTGTGGAGCAGGCGATGAGATCTGAATGCTTCAACGCACGGCGAGGGCATGGTCGGGGCGACATAGGCGCCGAGGGGGGTTTCAAGTGGGACCGTGGGCCGTGCTTGACGGGGCGCGAACTCTGTCCATTACGGGTACCACAAGTCATTTTAGAGTTCCGTAATACAATTCCATATCCTAAACACACATACACTCTCGATAAAATATAGTGTAATTTAAGGATCCCGCCATCGCTTCAGTGGAATACGCACAGGCCTACAAATGAATATTAATATCAATACATGTATAGCAAAACGAAAATTAACAGTCCAGAATGAACGCGTTCTTTGGTAAAACAGTTCATACATAGCGCAGATTACAATTAAGTCTATGCGCTTGAATGGGTGAACAGGTGAGTTTTAAGATTTTGTTTTAAATTGATGGTTTTGTATATGGTTTGGGAGATTGATCCATAGCTTGTGAATTGGAACTAAAGGCACGTTGACCGTATGAATTGGTGATTATATATGGAGTGATCGATCTTTGGAACTGGAGCGGATAGTTCTTGGGGCATGGTATTTATTTATTGATTCTTGGAGGGAGACTGGGAGCCAATCCATGTAGACATTGTAAACCAGTGTCAATATCACGTGACTAACAATTATTTTGGACTTACTGATTACCTAGAATAATTTAGTTAGAATTGTGGGTGTTATTAATTACCGATACTATGTTTAGGCGTCAGTATAGATAAATAAATAAATTGTAAATTTTGGGTAGTTGGTATAAAATGAAATGTAACTTGGCATGTTGAAGCCACCGTACCTCTTAGGTGGGGTGAGGTTATCGAGTCGTTTTCATTGGTTGGTAGGACTGCCACGCCTTAAACAAATTAGAAGTAAGATGGTTGTACTGAATTTGATTGGTTGTTGGGCCATCATGAATTTGGGGATAGTCTGCGCTTGAGTTTACCGGGGAGAGGGCCATCGCCGGGCCAGCCTCGATGTTTTTGGAGGATTTCGGTTGTTTGAGTTATTGAGAACTCTTACGTTTGTTGTGTCCGAAATCATGTAGTGGCAATTGAGTGCCATTTTGCTGTTTTGCGAGGACCAGTTCTCCAATCCAAATAAGTATCTGACAAGTGCCAATTTTCAACCAGGAGTTTAAACTTCTCTACGAAACCAGGATCATTCCTGTAAGTTATCGTATTTAATATTTTCTTGCCATATAAATCATTTGCATTTCTGTAGGTCTATAATTGCATTTTGGATCGAAATGTCATTTTACTGTATTTGATATAAACGGGCATTTCTACTAAATCAATTTTGCAACCTTGCCAATTTTAACTGAGTTTGAGTGCCAATTAAAAATCTATGAAGGGCAAGCAATGTATTTAAATGTAAAATTGAAACTTAGTTTGTTTTAACATTGCATCTATTTCTATAGGGTTTCGTGATACACTGAGAATCACCAGTACATTTTGCTACTACCGGGGGTAACCGTAGTTACTACACCTCATAAATATCATGAGCAAATTAGAGCACATCATTGGCCGATTCCGCCGCGCGTCCGGGAAGTAAAAATGATACGCTGCCAGGTGACGTCACCCCGGTGAGTATCCAGCTCGCTGCCGTGCGGTATTTGTTTCTGGTTGCACCAAAAATTCCCTCTGGAACCCGCCTCGTAAACATGTAGTCTATGGCATGTACTCTTTACGGAACCAGTCTGTTGTTTGTAGTCCTTGTAAATACTGCAGTAAAGGCACATTAAAGAGTGTTGGCACCAGACTATTTCAACCATGTTGCCATGACACACGGAACTACTCTGCAGCTGAGCTCAGAAACAACAATGGCATCTACGAGTAACGTGAGATTTCCGTCATATTAATGAGGTGTAGTAAAACAAATACAGCATGGTTTGTTCGCGTCGGGAGGTGGTAGTCGAGCTGACCTATACACCTCGGGACCAGTAATTCCCACTACTTCCCCTCAAACCATGCTGTATTTGTATACTACCACGTTGCGTTGACGTGATGACTGGGTGTCATTTAGGCCTAGCATGGAGTCTTTCATCAAGCCTTGGGTGGTGTGCCAAGTCTACCGGGGGTTAGGCCTACTGACTGGCTGATGGCGTTAAGCATTTGCGTGGTTGTAAAAAAGTACAAGAAATGTGCAGGGACATACCGATGTACCGAGGGAACATTATACCCCGACCGGACTACTAGCATACGGAAATTGGAAGCTGTTTTTCATTATAAAACGATTTACCGATGTTCTGAGGGAACATTATGCCCCAACTTCAGGAAATTGCAGCTCTTCTTTATTATACAGCGATCTTGACGTGTCAAATCGAAGAATATTTGTCGGCAGAAAGTGCAAAGGCCCCGCGCGGGCGACGTCTTGCACAGTAGAAAAGGAACATCCTATCGCAGTACTGATTGGATTTTCACAAGCCAATTTTCACCCATCGCGTATGGGGAGCCGCTTCGTGCTCAGCAGCCCAGCTCCTCCGTCGACAATAAGCGTTGAGTGCTTTTCATACAGAGACTCTATCGAAGCCCGACTAACTATGAATTTTTTAATTATCGCTTGATTCTTGCGCCTGAGATTACTTTCAAACTGAAATTCGTGCATATTTTGTGCGAGAAGGCGATGTAAGCTTTCAAGAATCTATCGAAATGTTCATTTTTGTGGTTCGTTTTGATTTGTTTTTTTTTGGTCATTAAGAGAACTGTTGTTTTTTATAAGTCGGTTTCCATTAGATACTTACTCATGGTTTTGCATGCATTTCTGATTTTGGGTCAAATTGTGGTGTTTTGTTTTGGCATCTAATTGATTTCCAGCCAGGATTTTTTTTATGAACTTGGTAGCCACATGGTGCTGTTATATCTTTATGAAAAGGGAAAAACGAAAATTGACGGTTATAAATTAAAGCATTTGTTGTTCGTGGCTTTGTTGGTTATTGGCTTCTTTGCATTGACAAAAGGTGGGTGTGTATGTTTGGTCTTCATCAACTTTAAGCCAAGATTGCCCAATTAATGTTTTACACTTCACCAATCTACAGTGGATGCTGTTCATGTCTGTACACTGTGGGTAAAAGAAAAATAACACCAATATTTTCCTCATAATTCTCATACTTCGTACAATCTTTTGCGTTTATAGGCGTCAGATAGTCACTATGTAGGCCTACTTTGTTTCAGTAGAGAAACCATCTAATGCAGAAAATGATATACCCAAGGGTTTCAAAACTAAATTAGGGAAAATATATAGCTTCCGTTCTAAATGCTGTATAAGGTTTTGACAGATTCTTGGCTTACAGATGACGGTCAGAGCATACTGATCGAAACGTCGAGTTTATTGTCTGGTTCTTCTTAGAACCAAACTTCTCTTTCCTGAAGTAGTTACTTACCAGACCACCTGGATTGTATTCAATCCAGGAATAATCAATAGTTATTTGATAAGCCCATCACAGTAGGATTTGTCTGCACTTGTGCCATCCCACACACAGGGCCACACTGTGATCTTTCACAATTCAAGCGAAATGTGAATAGATAGCTTCTATCCCTATGTCTTTTCTTGTCAGTTGTAGCTTGTAACCACAAAAAAAAACATGTGTAAATACATCGTTGCGAAAACCACTTTCCCACAAACACCATTGGGATCGTTTTCCACCCACACAAATTCCCGGGGGTCATCTTTTAATCCCACTTCAGGAGAATTGGATCCATTGCTTGCGGATTGTTGTTGCGTTTTCTGATGCGTTTTGTATCCAGTGAAACGATAGCGTTAGTGGCAATCATGTTTAATTCATGGTTAGCTCGACGTATCGTTTCAACGCCCCCGGTCTGACGATGGAAGTCTTTCCGTAAACCCTGGAAGGGTGGATCGCGACACTCGATAGTATACCCCGGGAGCGGGTCGTGTACCGGGATTTGCAGCTTTTCATCGGCGGAGTCCTCATCCGGATTCCCGGGCAGCTGTCGTGGGGCTTCGATTACACGCGGATGATCCTGCACATGAGCCTCCAGCAGACGACATTCAGCTAATCGGATTGAAGGCGGGGAAAGCTGCGAGGGGAGAATTGTTAATGACTGAACACCGAACAGCCTGGTTGTTATTCAGAAAGCCAAATGTATCAGTTTTCTATGACAGTTGCCAAGAATGAAATGTGAACTGAGTGGGTTTGCTTGTAAATTAGGATACATGGGTATACGATCTGGCTGTCCAATTTATAGGCTTTGATGTTGGATTTAAAGTGCAGTCTACTAAAGAATTATGAACGGGTTATAGAGTTTAACCACTTATTTTGTTAGCCACGCCTACCCATAATGGGGGGCATCTTGCCGGTCATGAAACTATTGACTGGATAGACGAACATTTGAAATACTTTACAGTATAGGGTGACAGCGACTGCGACAGTTGTAGATGTCAATGTAACTCGGTCCAGACAGCTGCTCTGGAGATTTCAGTAAATCCATCGGTGATTTTTACGGATCTGTAAGGCCGGCAAGATCAAGCTTTGCAAAATACCGCCTCCTACACTCTTTTTTGTCGAGGTGCTTCACTTCACCTGACGGCTTAAAACGCGACATTACCCTGAAATTTTACTGGAGAATGCGCGTTAAAATTATAAACCTGCGATAAGTCGAAGCGTTTACCCACATACATGACCGTCTGATCGTTCTGCGTTGACCGGCAAAATGGCGTCGCAAACACACAGTTACGTGATATCACGTGACTGTAAAACTCAATAGACTCATTGGCGATTCTGGACTCGTCCCGTTGAAAGAATGCTTTGGGTGGCGTCAACACAGATAATGACCATTGACCCTTTTTCCTGAACATTCTGTGTCGTTTGTATGGAGCGCTCTGTCAAACAAATCTGAGTTTATTTTAACATTAGGCCTACAGGTCCCGCGTTTAGAATGATTGGCACCAGATTTTTCGCGACTCGACGAAACAGTTCCCCGGCTATTGCTTATAGCTCGAGTTTCCAAATTAGTCCTGCCACTCTCTTGTCCTGTGGAGGGGCCTTCGATTTTGCGCTCGAATTAATTTAGATGTGAGAACGAGGGACCCGTTGTAATATTGGGTGAAATTAGCCAAATTGACCGAGCCATTTCAAATTAGAGGTGTCGGAAATGGAGAGACGTGGGCTAGTTGACGCTCGCATTTCATCTTGTTCTGCGCCCTTGCGTAATATACATGTAGTCTCCTGTCCGGTCTCATGTATGTACTGTCCCGAATAACTTAGATTCTGTAGTTGTTTTAGTTGACTGTGCGGTACCTAACTGTTGCCAAAGACCTAAACGTATAGCCCTCACCCCAAAACGAGCCCCAACCCTGTACCTAAATGTAGCTCGAGACATTGAGTTACATTAAGGTTTAGAGTTGGGGTTATTTTGTAGCTCTGACTACGTGGATAATGGTGCTACATTTGGGGGCTTGGGCTATATTAAAGTAATTGGTCAGAGCTCCATCAATTAAGGGCTCGGGCTACATTTAGAGCTTGGGCTACATTTAGGTACAGGGTCAGAGCTATATTTAGGGCTTGGGCTACATTTAGGTACAGGGTCGGAGCTATATTTAGGGCTTGGGCTACATTTAGGTACAGGGTCGGAGCTATATTTAGGGCTTGGGCTACATTTAGGTACAGCGTTGGGACTTTAGGGTTCGGGTTACATTTTAGATACACGCATAGTTGGGGCTACATTAGGATTCGGGTTACATTTAGGCACATGGTTCGGGTTACATTTAGGGTTTGGGTTATATTTAGTTTACTCTTCAAATGACGGAAATGAACAGTTCCCTTAATTTATCATCTCAGGTGCCTCAAATTGAAGATTTTAGTAATCACTTGCACGCGTAATCGGACAGTTTTTGAGAATATAAATGCACAGTCGTTTTATTTTGATTTTTTCTCCAAGGAATTCCACTACGAAGTACAGATAATACGAACAAGTCTCCCGACCACCTGCGTTCGCACTCCTTTGAAATTCGCTTAGGTTCGAAGCTTTCACGAAAGTGCTTTTACCCGTTTCGTTGATGGTTATCGTTCGATTTCATGGTCATTGCATATCGTCGGCGTCTCGTTTTCCCAATTACAACCGTCGGGCTGTTATCTTCCTTTC